>PVIW01000538.1:0-464009 GCA_004026585.1 Noctilio leporinus
AAAAGTATTTCAAGTCATGGTAAACAAAGGCATGCAACCAAGAATACTCTACCCAGCAAGGCTCTCATTCAAGATAGAAGGAGAAATAAGGAGCTTCCCAGACAAAAAAAGACTGAAAGAATACATCTCTACCAAACCAGCATTGCAAGAAATGCTAAAGGGTCTGCTATAAAAAGAAGTAAACAAATAAAATGAAGAAGCAGAGAAAGCCAAAGAGGAATACAGATGCAAATGGAGAAAATGGCAATGAATAAGTATCAATCAATAATCACCTTAAATGTAAATGGATTAAATGCACCAATCAAAAGACATAGGGTTTTCTTCTCATCATGTCTCTATTATTCACATAGGGTTCCAGCTAGACACTTTCATATTCTTAATCTACTCTGTTGTGATAGAAATATAGAAACAGTGCCTTTTACAGCTGCTTCATTCCTAAGAGTCTGTAAACAATCTAAATGCCCATCAGTAGGTAAACTAGTAAATTAACTGTATATTATAATGAAAAGTTCCACAGCAACTAAAAAAGCTATTAGTAAATGCAACAATGCAGATAAATCCCACTGATTTTTTGAGGTTCATTCATGTTAAGTGGAAGAAGGCAGATACAAGACTACATCAAACTAAAAAAGTTTTGCACAGTGAAGAAAATCACCAACATCACAAAAAGACAATCTCCTGAATGGAAGAACATAGATGCCAGTGGTACACCTAATAAGGGCTTAAAATCCAAAATATATAAGGAACTCATACAGCCTAACATCAAACAAACAAACAATCCAATTAAAAATGGCCAAAGGATCCCAAGAGACACTTCCCCAAAGAGGACATACAGATGGCCAGTAGACATATGAAAAAATGTTTAATGTCACTAATCATCAGAGAAATGTGAATTAAAATCATAATGAGATACCATCTCACACCTATGATAATGGCTATTAATAAACCAACAAACAAGTGTTGGCAAGAATGTGGAATAAAAACTCTTGTGCAGTATTGGTGGAATTGTAGATTTTTGTAGCCACTGTAGAAAACAGTATGGAGGTTTCTCAAAACATTAAAAATAGAACTACCATGTGATGCCACAATTCTACTTCTGGGTATTTATCTAAAGAAATCCAAAATACCAATTTGGAAAAATACATACATCCCTACGTTCATTGCATCATCATTTTACAACAGCCAAAATACAGAAGTACAACCCAAGTGCCCATCAATAGAGAAATGGGAAAAGAAGATGAGGTACATATAGAATGGAATATTACTCAGTTATAAAGAAAGAATGGAATCTTGTCATTTGTGACAATGTGGATGGACCTAGAAGGTATTATGCTCAGTGAAGTAAGTGAGACAGAGAAAGACAAATACCATAGGATTTCACTTACATGTGGAATCTGAAAAACAAAATAAACAAATAAAACAGAAACAGACTCACAGATACAGAGAAGAAACTGATAGTGGCCAGAAGGAGAATGGAAGCATGAGTAAAAAAAGGGAAGAGGTTAAAAATCTGTTATAAAAATAGTCATGGGGATGTAAAGTATGGCCTAAAGAATGTAGTCAGTAATGCTGTATTTTACTCTGTATGGTGTCAGATGGATACTACACTTACCAGGGTGATTGCTTCATAAGTTATAGAATCACTATGTTGTACATCTGAAACTAATATAGTATTGTATGTCAACTATTATTTACAAATAAATTATTAAAAGATAGTATATACTGGATGTTTCTATAAAATTCGTAAGTAGGCAAAACTAAGCAATAGTCATAGAAGTTGCAATGGTGGTTGTCTCAGGGTGGGTGGGTACATGAGGGCTTACTAAGTGTTTGATATCATGATCTGGATTATGGCTATAGGGATAGCTACATTGTAATCTGTCACTTAAATGTACTTAAACACTTCAATGTATGCTTAGTATTCCTCAAAACATTCTCCAAGAGGTCAAATAAAACATATCTGGGAATAAGATGAATGTGGGAGTATTTGAAATAATAGACAGTAGTTATCATCATAGGCCAATTCCTTCACTGTTGGCTCTGTGTGGAGCACTTCACATGCTTTATCTCATGCACAAAACACCTCTTAGAAGTAGGTACTCTCCTCTATTTGAGAGATGAGGAAATTGATGGTAAGACAGGTTATGTTTTTTTGCCTCAGGCCACTCACCCACAAAGGGCCAGGACCCGGGATCAAGTTTCTGTGTCCCCAAGGGCTATGCTCGAACCCTCTGACAACACACAGGACCCCCCATGTGAGGCGTGGCAGCCAGCCTCCAACATGACCCCTAATGACCTTTGCTTCCGATGTTCATGTCCTTGTGTGTGTAATGCTCTCCTCCACAGCACAACTGACCTGGGATGACCAATAGTACACGTAGAAATACACAATGGTGCTTCCTAGGCTAGGTCTTCAAAGACATTGCGGTTTTCTCAATGTGTTTGCATTGATTGCTTGCTCTCCGGAACACCAGCTGCCAGTCCAGGAGAACTCTCCAGCAGCAACAGAGACGGCCTTGTGATGTGACGCTGGGCCTCCTGCAGCAGCCAGTACCCACCTTGAAGCAGACCTTCCAGCCCTCCATCAAGTCTGCAGGTGATCCCCACCCTGGATCTGCTACCAAGTCACACCACTCAGGGAAGCCGCTTGCGAATTCCCAACTCGCAGAAACGGCATGAAATAATGTTGTTTTAGGCAGGTAAGTTTGGGGATAATTTGTTATAAAGCAATTGAAAACTAGTTTGTAAAAGAAGGGTCATTTGGATTACATGGTGAGCAACCCCCACTGATGTGCTTACATCTTAAAGGCATTGCAAAGCCAATAACCTCTGCCCTGCCCGAAGACTACAATCATGGTGGCTGTTCCTCAACATAGAGCCTGGTGTTTATTTGTTCACTAGCCTACACAGGGGCTTTTAGCTTTTTACTTTTGTCCTTGTATGCACACAGAAGGCCCAGCGCTCAGTCATTGCATACTTTAGCTGTATCCTTCTAACATTAACCCTCTAAACCTGAATAATGTCAAATCTTACAAAGAAGAAATACAAACCTGCAACGTATTAATAAATAAGCCCTACTGAACACCAGAGCATATCAATAATTCAGCTGTGTTTAAGATCAACTCCCCTCATTAGAATGTTAATCATTAATGTCAAGATTTGCCTAATTTTGTTAACATTTACCAGAGGTTACATGGTGACCAGAACTTAGCATTTAAAGACTGGAAGAATCACAGGACATGGGGAAGCCCCTAGAAATAGTTTCGGCCCAGTCCCACCATCTCCAGGCAGATGTTTTTAACAACATTGGAATCTATCCAGAGTTACAGATGTGTACAATGTTCTTTGGTAGCAACTTCAGCTTTCTACTTTTTGTTTAATCCTAATCATCAAATAAGCCCTTTTCCAACCCACACAGATTTCTGCTACTTTCATTTCAGCTCCTTCTCTTTTGCTTCAACTTCTGAGAACAGGAAGAACAAGTGTTAAGAACTCTCTTTAGAAAAGCCCTGCTATGTATTCAGAGAGTAATTAAATCACAGCTCAGTCTTCTCATCTGCAGGTTCCACAACTCCATTCTTCTTCACTAGCCTCACAGGGGTCTTCTGTCTTGTTGTCCCACGTGGGGCCCTCACTGAACACTCCCTCTCATGTAAGTGGCAGTCTCAATGAATGCAGCTGTGGCCTAGCATGAAGCTAAAAATGATGATTTCGCATTTCCATCACACTTATTGGATCACAGTATCACTTCAGAACTTATTTTCACAGTTTTAGACTCACAGATATGTTGGAGATGGAAAAGTCATTTTGTTCCACCTCCTAATTTTAACAGCTGTGGAAATCATGGCCCCAAGAGGCCTGCTCAAGGTCACCAAGTGACCAAGTGACTAAGCCAAGTCTGGAACCTGGGTATTCTGACTCTATATCATGTACCTTTCCAGTGTCTCCTGCCCAGCTTGGGGCCACTTGGGCCGGTCCTCCCAAAGCTGCTGAGTCTCCATCCTTTTATGACCACGGAGAACAAATAGGGCCTTGCACCTTGGGTACACTAGTCCCCTTTTATCTATGGTTTTGCTTTCTGCTGTTTCATTTACCCTTGGTTCACTGTGGTCTGAAAATACCAAATGGAAAATTCCAGAAATAAACAACTCATAAGTTTCAAGTCATGCGCCATTCTGAGTAGCATGATGGAATTTTGTACCATCTAATTCCGTCCAACCCAGAATGTGAATCACCCCTTTGTCCCATATCTCCATGCTATAGACACTACCCATCCATTTGTCACTTAGCAGTTGTCTAAGTTGTAAGGTTGATTGTCAAGATATTATAGTGCTTGTATTCAAGTAACCCTTACAGTAGCTGAATGCTCATTACCATATCTGCATCACAATGCCCACTGCATCTGTCATGCAGGCACTGTGTTCTCTCACAGTCATAAGAAGATGAAGGGTAAGTACAGTACAGTAAGGTATTTTGAGAGAGAACACCTTCACCTATGTTTTATTAGTGTATATTGTTATATTTTACTATTAGGATTTTTGTTAATCTCTTACTGGACTAGTTTATAAGTTGAACTTTATCATAGGTATATATGTATAGGAAAAAACAGTATACACACATACATATAGGGATCTGAATTCTGCAGTTTCAGGCATCCATGGTAGATGGGATGGTCCCCCAGGGATAGAGAGGACAGCGTGCTATACTGACAATGGTCTACACTGCAGCACTGCTTGCAATAGCGAAGACACAGAAACAACTGGGCCCATATCCATGGGATATTATGCAGTTGTTAAAAAGAATTAGGAAGAACTAAAAGTGCTGAGGGGTAATCTACAAGATGTATTATTCAGTGAACACCAATCAACAACAACTGCCAGAACAGTAAATAGAGCGTATGATTCCATTTGTGTTTGAAAAGATATATGTATGTATGATTCTGTATAGAAATTTCTGGAAAGATACAGATAAAACTGATCAGGATGGGGTTGATGCTAAAGATTTTTACTTTTCATTGTATACCTTTAGCACTGTTCAAATTTTTAACCAAGTGGTTTGATTCTTTATATCATAAAAATAATATAAATATTTAAAATGTTAATTTTGAGGACATGCATATTTTTACTTGTCGTACTCTCTATTAACTTATTTTGGAGTACCATGTTATTACTTGTATAATTAGAAAAAAGATATTAAAAATAAATACACATTAAAAATAATATTCCACATCCAAATAATGGTTCTCCAGGAATTCATTTTTCCCCTTCCTTTTATTTTATTTTCATTGTAGACACTATTATAGATGCCCCCTTTCCCCCTCCTTCCCCCTGGCCATCACCACACTGCTGTCAGTGTCCATGAGTTACACGTGTATATTCTTTGGCTAATTCCTTCACCTTCTTTCATCTAGGCTCCTTCCTCCTCACCTCCCTCTGACAGCTGTATGTTCCATGTATCCATGCCTCTATTGTTTTTTTTTTTTTGGTCATCGGTTTATTTTGTTCATTAGATTCCACATTCAAGTAAGATGCTTTAAAACATATGACACAGAGGTGACACACTGAACAAGTGAGATCAGATTGTCACAAGGCAGAGGCTGCTCAGATGGGGTATGGCCTGTGGGTTGGGTGTGGCTGGAGTGTGGCTGGAGGGTGTGGAGGTGGCTTCTGGTTGTTCTGATGATTAAGGAGGCTGTGGCTGGTACTCAATACCCTGGAGCCAGGGATGCTAATAATCTACTCAAAATGCCGAGGAGCCCTGTTAAGAAATACTGGTAGAGTATTCAAATATGGAGTTGTGAAATGTTTCTGTCCTCTCATTTAAACTTCATATCTCCTTCGTGGTAAAAAAATTGTATTCATTACATTATTACCTATTGTAGATGGAGAGAAAACATGTGGAAGGTAGGTTACCTGGCTATCTCAGAGAGTTCCCAGAGAAAGAAAGATGCAGATGGTGACAAGATCATCCCTAGCAGCCAAGAGGCAAAGACATTTGCTAAATGCCTGTCTCCATAAGCATTGGCCACTGGACAGCCTGTTACCTCTCTTAACCAGGGATGAGAGGGTGGCTTTCTATTTTACCGATGAGGAAACGAAAGCCTTGAGATTAGACCACCAGCCTCAGGGCAGTTGGCATGGAAATAGCTCAGCTCAAACCCAGGTCTCTGAGCCTGTAAAGTCCTGGCTCCTTGCACTTCCTGACTTGTCCTCCCTAACAGCCATGCAAGGAGACCAGGTGGCACCTGGAAGCAATTTCTCCTCTGGTTTCCCCCCAGGACTCATGCTACTTTGGTAGGGAATTCATAGTGGGAAATTAACCTCTGTCTGCAAGAACCAATTATCCAGTCTAGAATAAAAAGAGCAATGTGGGCCTGGACCCTGGCAAAACATTGGCTCCCCCTCCCTCTGCCACTGCCTGTGGAGGCAGCTGGGAAGGGAAAAGGGGGGTGGGGGCAGAGGAAATCCCCTTCTATTTTGAGAAAATAGTTGTGTTTGATTATCCAATAATACCAAGCTATAAAGCTGGGACAACTATGGATTTTCCCTAAATTTGAAAAATTGTGAGCCATTAACTTCTCACTCTTAAAGTAGAGCCATTCAAAAGGAATTTAATCCCCTGTGTTATGTGGTGAACAGGAGGCAGGGTTACTGCAGATTTCTTTTAGGAAAAGAACTGGAATTGAGACCTGCAAAAAAAGCCTCCTGGAGAAAGAATGGGAAGAATGAGTAGCTTCTAGGAGAACTTCTTGCCACCATACCAAAGATTTTGGCTTCTTTGCCATTGTGTTCTTACATGTAGGCACAATGGAGTTTTTTTCTTACTATAATATTTTATACTTTGGCTGGTCCTCACATCCTTTAAACTTATCTCAGGTATCACCTCTTCTAGGAAGCCTTCCCTGACCACTCCAGGCTGGTTTAGGGCCCTCCAAGTCCCCAGAGTTCTTTCTCTCTGGTACCGATCTCGCCAGTCAAAGGATTCTTTCTCTGATTGGGCTGTGAATTTCTTTAGGACAGAAAACATATCTCGCTCATCTCAGGATTCCTTTGGCCTAAAATAGTGTGGGAATTTGGGACGGGCTCTCCCTGTAGATTCATGGTGGTGTGTGAACCGATTTTTCCCACCAAAGACAGTATCTGGTGTGACCTTGAGCAAGGAACTGAGCTTTCAGGTGGATAAGAGAAAGAGTATTTCAGACAGAGGAATAACATGAGCAAAACATAAAAATATATTATTAAGAAATGTGTTGTGAGCAGAGAGTAGAACAAAGTGGTGAAAAGCTCAGCTTTTGAAATCAACCTTGAGAGCAAAGTCCTGGCAACATCAGTCACTATATATGTGACCTGAGGTGATGGGCTTAACTGTCAGCGCCTTGGTTTTCTCATTATAAGACTTCAATTAGGTATGTATAAAGGACTTAACCATAATGCCATGCATTCAGTGAATACTTAATAAACTGTAGTCTAAAATATTATTATTCTCACCCTGGCTAGTGTGGCTCAGTAGATGGAACACCAGCCTGTGAATCAAAGGGTCGCCGGTTAGGTTCGCAGTCAGGGCACATGCCTGGGTTGTGGGCCAGGTCCCCAGTTGAGGGTGTGTGAGAGGCAACCGCACATTAATGTTTCTCTCCTTCTTTTTTCTCATCCTTTCCTGTCTCTAAAAAAATAAATAAAATCTTTAAAACATATATTATTATTCTCAAAGGGCAGGTATAATTCTCTTATGGGATGACTCGGATACTACTGCTTCTTAAAAATTGTTTGGTTAGAGGTATAAGATGATAACCAACATGTGCAGCTCTTCCCTTCATTCACACACTCCATACTTTCATTCTATAAACATTCATTGAGCTACAGTTATTGGCAAGATGTTTCAGTTATTGGCAAGATGGCTATGCTGGGATAGCCTCAGAGTAAGATGGATTCCTAGCCATCATAAAGCTCAAGGCCCTGTAGGGAAGATGAGGCATGGACACAAAGTTATGGTCAAGGCAGAGTAAAAGGAGAGCTGAAGAAGAGATGGTAGGGAGGCATTATTGATGGGGAAATCAATTCATGGAAAAGAGGAGACTTTGTCTTCCTATAGTTGCTTTTAAGGTTTTCTCTTTAGAGTTGATTTTCAGAACTATTATTATGGTTCTCTTTGTGTTCATTTTTCTTTGGTTTGTTGAACTTCTCACATCTGTGGGCTGATGTGGTATCACATTTGGAGAAAACTTCAGTCATTATTTCAGCAATTATTTTTACTGTCCTCACCTCTCTCTTATTGCTCCTTCATTGATCCTAAACACTTCTAATTGCATGTCAAATGGACTCTAATTACATGTTAAACCATGTGATATTGTCCCACAGGTTATGGAGGTTCTGTTCATTTTTTTCACCATTTTTTCTGGTCTCCCTCTGGTTTGAGTAATTTTTAATACTGCACATTCAAGTTTGTGGATTTTTTCTTCTGCAGTGTCTAATCTGCTATGAAATCCATCAACAAAATTTTATTGCTGATATTACTTTTTTAATTTATAAATATACATCTGGTTCCATTTCTTTATTGAAATTCTCTATTTGCTTAACCCTTATGTTCATATTTTTAAAAACTCCTTGAACATATTTATAGTAGCTATTTTAAAGTTTTGGTCTGCTAATTCCACCATCTGTGTTATTTCTGTTTCTGTTGACTTCTTTTTCCCGTAGTAATGGGCTCCATAACCACTTTCCTTACATATATGGTCATTTTTAATTGTACATTGAATATTATAAATGCCAGAATGTCCAGAGTTGGGCTTTTTTTTTTCTCCCTTTAAAAGTGTTGTTTCTGTGTAGTTAGGCAGTTGATTTACTTGCAGATTAGCTGACCCTTTAAGGCTTATTTTGGCTTCATTAAACTAAAACTAAAATAGCCTTTATTGTTAGATTAATCCTATTCCTAAAGCGTGGTATTCGATTTCTACTGAAAACCTAGGTTTCTCTATTCTGGAAGTTGAAACTTAAACATCCCTCAGACTTGTATGAGCTTTGGCAGCCAGCTGTTTGGAAGGCGTCTTATTTTGTGGTAGCTGTTTTTTTTCCCAGTAGATGTTCTTGGTCCAGTCTCATCGGTATGTCCCTGAATGTGTACGTGAAGCTTGGTATTTGTCCAGAGACTCAACTGAATCTCCATGTAGATTTCTAGACCCTTTCTCATTACTACTCTGTTTCACTAATTTCAAATTTGTCAGTTGCTCTGACTTCTCCTTCCCTGCAGTTTTCTATAATTTCTTTAAGCTGAGATCTGGGGCAGCCAGTGGTTCATATTGTTTTTGTTTTTTTTTTGTGTTTTTTTCTCTAGGAGACCATAATTTTATGTTGCCTTCATTAAACTTTCTTTTTTATTATTTAGTAATTTTAGAGAGAGACAGGAAAGGAGGGAGAAAAGAAAAAACATTGACCTGTTGTTTCACTTGTTTATGTGTTCATTGGTTGATTCTTATATGTACCCTGACCAGGGATTGTACTCATAACCTTGGCGTATTGGGACAATGCTCTAATCAACTAAGCCACCTGGCCAGGGCTGTGGTGTCCTTTGTCCAATATCTGAAAACAGTAATTTCATATAAATAAATACTTTATTTTATTATTTTTTTTATTTTTACAACTGTTACGGTAGGATGGTTAGTTCACTTCCAGTTACTCCATCATGGCCAGAGTGGAACTGTGGAAAACGAAGAACTGGAATAGTTTCTTGAAGAATAGGTAGGATTTGGATATAATGCAGTGAATGAGGAGGCTCATTTCAGGCAGAAGAAGCAGTGTGAGCAGCAAATATTTATCGAGCTCCAGCTGTGTGTTATGCACTGGGGGTTTTATGATGAATAAGACAAATGGAGGCTTGCCCTAATGGAGTTTACCTCATGTTCTGATCTGTGCTCATTTCGACTGTTCTCTGGATGTCTGCTCTGTGCAAGGCGCTGAGCTGGTACACGAAGTTGGAGTTATAAAGAAGAATAAAACACAATTTCTGTCATCAGGGAGTTTGTAGCATTTGGGGGAGAGAGACAAATTAAGAGTTACTTTCAACATAAGATAGTGAGTGAGATGACAGTGTTTTATGCCTAGGGTGCTCTGGGAGGAGAGAAGCAAATTGTAGCCCCTGTTCTCTTTATGATACATACATACCTTGTGACTTCAGGAATGAGTAAGAGTTAACTAGGAGTGCAAGGGGTGGAGGGAGCCTTCTAGACAATGGCAACAAAGGTACAGAACTACTCGTAATTTACAGGAAGCTGTAAGTACCCCAGTGTGGCAACATGAGCCTGGAGAAGCAGCTGTGAGGGACCTTGTGTGCCACGTTAAGAGCTTAGATTCTATCCTGATGGCAATGTGGGAGCCATGAAAAGCTTTTAAGCATGGGAGTGGTAACCTGAAAGCTCTTATCCTTGGTATCTCCCAGCTCTTGGGAAAGCACCGACTACCCAAGGGGGTGGGGGGCTTATGGCACTGGAGAGGGCTGTTAAAAGTTAACTCTCTTCCACCACTTACTTGAAGGACCTTTTCATAACAGTCACTTGGATTTTCAAAAAAAGAGTACCAGACACAAACAAATCCTATGGCATTAAAATCTTGTCAACAAGAAAAGCAGTAGGTGAAGATGTGTTTCTTCAGGAAGGGAGTAGGAAGGGAAGAATGATAAACTTTTGGTTATAATGGTTCTGACTAGAGTTAAAATCATTCTGTTCTTCACTTCACTTTATAATTCCATCGGAGGTGAGGGAAACCCAGAGAGATGAGAAGGTGAATAGGGGTAGCAAAAAGAGCCTCTGGTCTTTGGAGTTAGGCTGACCTGAATTTGAATCCTGGTTTGGTCATTATTAGCTGTGACTTTTGACAGGTCACTTAAGCTCCCTGGGTTTTAGCTTGTTTGTTTACAAATTGGAGAGTACCAAAAGTACCTTGCTGACTGAAGTAAGGCAAGTGAGATCAGTGGCATGGTTCCCACTGAGCCTAAACTGAGCCTGTTTGTGGAGGGTCGTAACTCTTCAGATGTTCATTTGCTCCGCTGATTTACATGAAGAGAAGAGAGTCCATGAGGCCAAACATCTCCATGGGAACAGCCTCAAAAACTGGGAGGATGATAGTTCATCAAGGATAGTTATAAATTTTTTTTGTCACCAACCCCATCAGAGGGTTGAGTTGTTTTCTCTCCCCTTGAATTTTGGCTGGCCCTTGTGACTACTTTAACCAGTTGAATTAACCATCTGGTTATCATGAAAAGAGTCCTAGCTAGCCAGATGGAAAGACCACTTGGAGAGACAGAGGTGCCAGGCTTCCAAAAGATGCCATTAAGGCACCAGACATAGGAATAAGGCTGCCTTGTATGTTTTAGCCCCAGCCACCATGGGATCCTGATCAAGGACTCACAGAACTACCTGGTCAAACCACAGAATCATGAAAGATAATATGTGGTCGTTATTTTAAGCCATTGAATTTGGGGTAGTTTGCTATACAGCAAAGGGCACCTAGGAATGGTCTGAGCCTCACTGAGAAGCTGAAGGAATTATTTTATTCTAGACCCAAGCAGTACTGCTT
The DNA here is from genome assembly GCA_004026585.1 of Noctilio leporinus. Lineage (NCBI taxonomy): Eukaryota > Metazoa > Chordata > Mammalia > Chiroptera > Noctilionidae > Noctilio > Noctilio leporinus. The sequence continues at coordinate 11,568 of PVIW01000538.1, forward strand.
TGGGGCCTAGAGACCAAGGTTTAGCATAGATTTGGGGCTGGTGTCTTCCTCCTTCTCTTTGTAGGGAACCATGTCTAGGGTGCAATGCAGACAGGGTAACAGTTTGAGGGTGTGCAGCTTTGGGAGGTCTTAGGGCTGGCCCCTTGGGCAGAAGTATGGTGGTGTGTGGACTCCAGTCTAAGAGCAGAGGCATGGTGCCACCTTCCCTGCGGCTTATGCTGTGAAGAAACCAGAGCAGACTTCTTGCATACAGAGGAGGCCCTTGTGGTCTTCCAGAAAGCCCTGAGCAAGACTCTGAGTGAGCTGGAAGTCTTGCATAAGTTGGTGATGGAGAAATCCAGGAAATCTGGAATATTATTATCAGGGCAACCATAGGCTGGTGAGGTGTGGGGACATCCACAGTTTGTTTGTATGTGAAGCTCCTTATGTAATGCTTGGTGCATGGTAACAACTTAATATGTAACAGCCTGTATCATTAGGAAATTTGTCCTAATGCCTAGGGTCACACAGCATATTATCAACAAAGCAGCCCAGAGCTTTATTCCAGAGGCAGCAGCAGTCACCCCAAGAATGTGAAGCTCAGACTTATTCTCTGGAGACTCGGACAAACATTGTCAGGCTCCAAAGTTTGCATATGTAAGCCTGTGCCCTGGCCCAACATATAATACTCTGCTCTGGGGGGTGGTTCTACATCCCTGGATCTTAAAGCAAATGTTGTCCTTCTCTGCAGGACATTTTTACAGAGGAAGCTAAGAAAATAAAATGACTGTGACAACTTTACCACAGATCAAAATATGTGCATATTATAATTCAGGGGCTACCCACAGATGAAGAGCAGCATCCCTCTGCAGGGTGGCTGTAGGAAAAAGGAAGTTCACTATCAGCTCTCATCTTAATAGGGAGAAGAGGAATGAAATAACAACTCCCTGAGCTTCAGCGTCCACAGCTGGAGTTTATTCTTTGTTTCTTTCCCTTTGAAATTTGGCTTTTGATAAACATGAGAACCCAGTGAAATTAGCCAAGCCTCAAGGCAGTAAGAGAAAGTCCTGGGGTAGCTTTGGTTATGGGCTGAATGTTTGTGGTTCTCCCCATGCCAAATTCTTATATTGAAGCCCTGATGGTGTTTGGAAGTGGGCACTCACAATGAGAGTGCTCTTCTGTGAAGAGGAAGACAGGGGGATATCTCTCTATGCAAATGCACTAAGGAAAGGCCAGGTGAGACCACAGCAAGAAGGTGAATGCCTACAAGCCAGAAAGAAGGCCTTTACCAAGAAGCAAATCTGCTGGAACCTTGATCATGGACTTCTAATAACCCAAATGATGAGAAATAAATACCTAATGTTTAAGCCATCCGGTATGTGGTATTTCGGCATAGCAGCCAGAGCCAATTAGGACAACTTCCTTGCTTATTGCTTAATGGAGCCCTATCCAGGCTCCAAACTATAGTAAAAAATATAGAAAGATAGAAAGCCAAGCTGAAATTTTGACTTGGCCGGTTTCGAGTTGGATGACATTGGCAAGTCATTTCACCTCTTTGAGCATCAATGTCTTTATCTATGGAATGGGACGAGGAATACTTGTTCTGCTTACCTCACTTAGACATTGTTGGGATCAAATGAGGCCGGGGCTATAAAAGCACATTAGAAACTATAGAAGGTATTTCTGGCTATGGCTGAGGCAGGAGATGGGTAAATCCTCTCTCTCTTTCAAAAGGAACTGCAAAGTTGGACAAAACTGACAAAAACAACCATTCCAACACTCTGGAAATTGACCAAAGGCATACAACAGTCTCAGAAGTGTTTATGCTGGAAACACTGCTAACTGTAGCTAAGAACAGTGGGGCTCAGTGTTGTTATTGCCCTGGGCTCTTCCCATTCTCCCCAGCTAGGTCAGAAGAAGTTCTGCCGGGTAAGGTCACCATGAGGATTGGCATCTTGGTTGCTCAGGCTGAAGGGTTCAGTTGATTGGAAGCAGTGGGTGGTACCCGTGGCCAGTGGTATTACCAATGGAAATGAAGATCTTTGGCAGTAGATTCAAGATGACAAAAGAAAAATTCAGGAAACTTAAGGTAGCTCAAGAGAAAATATATAATCTGAAGAAGAGATCAAAGAACAAAAATGAATGGAGCCTCAGAAACCCGTGGGATAACATGAGCTTAACAACAATCATGTAAAAAGGTCTCCAGTAGGAGTAAAGAAATAGAAATGTCAGAAAAAGCATTTGGAGAAACTTCCCCAATTGGATGAAAACCATTAATATACACATGTAAGAAAGTCAATGACTCTCTGATAAGATAAATGCAAAGAGATCCATATACATATAGACATATCATAGTCAAATCATTAATGTCAAAAAGGAAACCTTGCAAACAATAAGAGAAAAATGACTCATTGTTTACAGGATAGCATCGATACAACTAATGGCTAACTTCTCATCTTCAATAATGGAGGCCAGAAGAGCTAAAGGAAAAGTGTCAACTAAAAATTTTACACCCAGAAAAATTATCCTCAAAAAGTGAAGGCAAAATAAAGACTTCTTAGATAAACAAAATATGTTGTTCAGAGACCTGCCTTAGAAGTCTTTCAAGCTAAAAGGAAATGATACAGAATGTACTGAAAAACACAGGAAGAAACAGAGAACATAAAAAACGGAAAATACATGAGTTACTAAAAAATAATAAATCTGTATTTCACTTTTTTTCTTAACATCTTAAAAAACAAGGTTGTATACAGCAGTAATTATTATATAACACTGAACTTATACACATACACACATACAAACAAAACAGCATAACGAAGGGAGCCATCCTGAAGCAAAGTTTCTAGGTTTTACTGGGATTACATTAATATTAAACTAAGGTGGATTATACTAATTTAAAAGTCATATAATGATCCCTAAAAAACTCTTAAAATATGGTTAAAAATCAACAAAGGAATTAAAATGCTACCCTAAAAATATTTATTTAACACACAAAAAGACAGTAGAGTCAGAATAATGGAATAAAGAACAAGGGACATATAGAAAGCAAATAGCAGAATGAAAAATATAAATAGAATAATATAAAAAATCATTACTATAAGTGGTCTAAATGACCTAATCAATCAAAAGGCAGATATTGTTAGACTACATAAATAAGATTCAAATGTATGCTGTCTACAGGAGGCATACTTTAGATTGCAAAACAGAAACAAATTGAAAGCAAAAAATGAGAACAACATACTATTAAAATAGGAAACACATAAGAGCTGGAGTAGCTATTATAATATTAGATAAAATAGATCTAGGACAAGAAGTATTTCTGGAAACAAAGAAGGACATTTTATAGTAATAAAGGAGTCAATAGGTCAGGAAAATAAGAGCATTATAAATGTATGCCTAACAACAAAGTCTCAAAATTCAGGAAACAAAAACAAACAGAACTTAAAGGAAAACAGCTAATTCAACAATAATTGGAATTTTCAATACCCCACTCTCAATAATTGGTAGCAAGTTAGACAGAAGATCAGCAATGACAAAGAAGATTTGAACAACACAATGAACTCACTAGACCTAGCAGACATCTATAGAACACTCTATCCAAGAACACATTCTTTTCAAGCAAATGAGGAACATTCTCTAGGGTAGACCATATGGTAGGCCGTAAGACAAATATCAGTAAATCGAAAAAGATTAAAGTCATACAAGTTGTGTCTCATTACTGACTTCAGATATCAACAACAAAGATATGAGGCCTCTTTATCCCTTTCCTAGTTTAGCAAAGTATGGCCTGCAGTAAACATGGGGTAGCTGTCCCTCTCCTGGGAAAGGAATACTTTTTGATAAAGTCATAATGTTGTTCTCACTGATTTCCTTTCCCTTTCCCTAATTAATGCTTCTCTCTCCCCCCATTCAATTAGCAGTTGCAACTGCAAGTAAATGGGTGGCAACTCTCTTCTTGGAGACCTTTAAGTGGGCTGATGTTCAGTGTCAGAAACCATAAACAGGGAGTATTCATTTATATCACCCTAAACACGTAAAGGACAGGCACAATATACACAGATCTAAACATGGTATCCTAAGCAATCTCAAAAGTCTAATTCATACTCAGGGAAGTGCAGGGCAGGGTCCATAGCATAGAGGTGAACCACTACCAGCTACAGTATACACAGATCTAAAAGTGGTGTTCTCAGCAATCTCAAAAGTCTAATTCATACTCAGGGAAGTGCAGGGCAGGGTCATTTACTGAACTGCTAACCTGGGTCAAGTATTATACAAGGTGTTCTATGATGTTATCCCCTTGTATCTTTTCAAAACTCTATGAGGTAAGCATGAGGCTCATGTTATGGATGGGAGAACTGAGGCTAAGCAAGTTACCCAAAGCACATAGGATGTGTAAGGACTGGGGTATGAATTCATCAAATCTAAAAATATGGCACAGGCCTTGAGTCTCACAGTAGAGAGAAACATTGCTATCTTTTGTTACAGAGGATAGAGCTGCAGAGAACTGCATACAAAGAAGTTTTTAAAAACTTAATGTTGAGCTCTTGATTATTTCAAAATTTTACTTGATTGGAACATTAAACATTTTTTATGATAACATTGAATACAATGGGTAGAAAGGATGTGTACAAGAAGTGCAGGGGGAAAGATAGGAATTGATGATCCTTATTCTACCAATGAGAAAACTAGAGCTGAAAGACAGACCATATAAGTGACTTGCCCAGGCTGACAAAGCAAACTTGGGAGCAAAGTAGGGTCTGGAACTCAGGCCTTTTGGATCCTAGTGAATGTGGCAAGAAGCAGTTATTTTGGACATCAGGACCCTATAACTGAAGAAATGGCAGCTGTGTGGAGGCAATGTGCTCTTGACCCCAAATTAGTCATCTGGTCACTGCTGACAGGTGCAGAATCCTACCTGTGTAGAGGCTGTCCTCCCACAGGCTGAGGGGTGTAGAGTACCCTGGGCATTCCCACTCCCATCTAGGGGCAGACAGGAAAAGGGTGTCCTTATTCCAAGTGAGCTGCAGTGTGAAGTGTGTATGCCTCTACTGCTCACTCTACCACCTTCTTTCCTTCCAAAAGAATGGTCATCAACCCTAACTCTGCTCCCTTCCTTGGCCAAACCCACTTACTCTCCCTAAAAGAGCAGCGAAGAGGTGGCTTTTTGTCGTGACTGTACACTGGACACTGCACAAACCCATTGTTTCCTGTTATTACTAGTTCCGCCCCAGATCCAGTCCTGGCTTGCTGTGTGGAGTTCTACCAGGCATCACTTAGTGCACCGTGCCGCTGGGTTTAAAACAGCAGGGGACTGGAGAGCTTTAGCCGTGCAGCCCTTGTTCGGTGAATAGGGTTTTTATGAGGCCGACACAATCAGTCTTGCATACAGGGTGCTAACAATTTTTATGGCTGGCTGGGATTTGTTGGAAGCGCCAAGCTGGAACGTGATGGAGTTCCCCATTAGAGAATGTCCCCAGGAAAGAGAGCTTGCATGGTTCCCTGGTACTCAGAGGTGTCAGAGAGCTGGTTTTATGGAAAGCAATTTCCTCAGTAAAGGAAAAATATGCTCCAGAGACGGAGCGATTTGAGCACCGGGGCTCTGCCACCCTGGGCTTAACGGGCTTCCTCAGCAGGCGGCCTGGTGACCTCAGGGACAAACGGGCTCTGCCGGCTCTGGCTGCCAGCAAACTTCCCTTCCCTCCCGTCCTTTAGAAATATACATAAAATAAAATAAAATAAAATAAAATAAAATAAAATAAAATGTTTGAAAAAAAAGAGCTGTGAAGGCGTCATCTACTCAATACTGTTGTCAGCATTGTGTTCTATATACACTGATACATTTTTGATCTAGTTTGGAACCAGTTATAAAACTTTTGTAACCTCTTTTTAAACATTTTATGAGAAACATTTTGAAGTCATGGAAATTGTGTTGTAGGCCAGATTTCAAGTAACTCAATAAAATTCCACTAGGTAGATATACCATAAAGTGGCAGCACTATTTTCCATGTTGTTAGATATGGAAGGGGTGTCAGGTTCCTTTTTTTTTTCTTTTCATAATGACACCATGAACATCTGGGAACATAAAGTTTTGTTCATATTTCCAATGAATTTGTTGGAACAGATTTCAAAAGAGGAATTACTGGATCAAGGGGTATCTATTTTAGTGTCCTGATACATTTGGCCAACTTGCTTTCCACAAAGGTGTTTCAATTTACACTGCCATAGACCTTACATGAGAATGCTGACATTTCCACACCCCTGCCAACGTGAAATCTTTAGTTTTTCACATGCCCACTAATCTGCAAAGCATAAAATGCCATTTCAATGTGTGCTAATTTGCACTTTTGGGTTAATGGTAAGGTTGAACATTTTGCCCATTTTGGTATCATCTGTTTGTGCTTCTTTTGCTCTATGGAGGCTTTGGTGTTTTCCTGTTTCCTATAGAAAAGATTATCTGGTATATATGTTACAGAACTGTCATGATTATTTTTCCCAATTTGTGGTTCCTGGCCAACCTTTAAGCAAAACCCAAAGCTGGGCATACATGGGTTGCTAGTCACTCATATTTAGCTACACAATAATCACTCCAAGGATAATCCAAGGTGCCAGCTTTTGGCAGTGAGGATTCGGTGTGTTCAGGCTTTGGTTAGGCACATGGGGTGCCTGGGCTGGGCTGGGCCCCAGTTCAGCTGCAGGCTCCCCAACACATATTGGATTCTTCCCACCAGGCCGACCATGTGTGTCCAGTTCTTGGGGAAGTGGAGGTGAGTAAAGCACAGCCCCTTAATGAGTTTTTAGTCTACCTGCAAATAAAACAAGTGCACCCATGGCTGGACTCCAAGGCAGGGTGTAAAAGATGCCCTTTGTTAGGGTGTACAGCACCTGACATTCAGGTTCTTAAATTCTATAGAGCATTATGGTCAGCTCTTGAATCCAGGAATCCTGACTCTTAGGCTGCAGGATCACACACACTATGTTGTTGATGAGGGGGCATTATCAATCATTTAGCTAACACCCCTATTTTACAGATGAGAAAACTGAGGCCCAGATACTTGACCAAGGCCTTGCGGCAAGGTAATGGAAGGGCTGGCCTGGAATCCAAGTCTCCTGCTCCCAGTGTAGGCTTTTTCATGAGCACCTTAATTTCAGTTTCTTTATGTACCATCCTGCCATGTCTTTCTCACCTTTACATGCCTGCCTTTACATGGCACCTTTTATGTGCCAAAGGCAAGGACATGGAGTTACGAATATGGTTCCTGCCCCAAAGGAACTCACAGTGGGGAGAAAATGTACAAGTAACTAGAATAACTTAGAGTGAGCGCTTTGGACCTCAGAGGCTCAGAGGCACTTTGAGGAGGTGAGTGTAGAAGTCTCCCTGTGGTTGTCATTCCTGGACAAGTTACCCCCAGCCCACCAGGTGACAGCAAAGCAAGGAAAGGCCAAGCAGAAAGCTCCACTTTGACACCTTGCCCACAGTGATTTGAGAAAGAATACAAGTTTTTGAACAGGGCCCTGCCCCTGACTAGCTGGGAAACCTTGGACAACTTATTTCACCTCTATGGGCCTCTGTTTTCTGCTCTCTACAAATGGGCTTCAGGATGGACTGTGAGAAATAAAGTACGTGGTGGAATAAGTACATACTCAGTAGGTGTGTTCTTTATTAAGCCCATCCTTATTAAGCTCAATTATCATCTCTTTTTAAAACCTTTCCTGAATGGGGGAGAGACAAGTATCAGCTAATACCTTACCTTCTGGCCTTTAGCTAGGGGATTTCACCACAGGTGGGCCCAACTGCAGTCAGGGACCTGCCCTGCTTCTTAGCTGGAGCTGTCTCTGCCCTCTGCTGGCTCCCTTAGGGCTGAACATTCTTCTGATTCTAGCTCCCACTGTGTTGACCCCTGGGCCCCTGAATCATTCCCTGAGTCAGAATCACAGTGCATCAATGTCCTTTCAGGTGCCCTCTTTCTGCTAATGAAGCTCTTACACGAGAGTTTCTCACCCACAGTTCCCAAAACTGTTTGGCCTTGGTGTATGGGAATAATTAATTTTATGTGTCAACTTGACTGGTTGATCTGGGTGGCCAGACAGTTAAACATTATTTCTAGGTGTGACTGGAGGGTACTTCTGGGTAAGATTATATTTGAATGCACACACCAAGGAAGGCAGATTGCACTCCCAATATATGGGGGTAGGTAGGCATCATCCAATCCATCGAGGGCATGAACAGAACAAAAAGGTGGAGGAAAGGAGGATTCACTCGCTTGGCCTGACTGATCTGCAACACTAGTCTTCTCCTGCCTTTGAACTAGGGATTAGACTCCTGGTGATCCTGGCTCTCAGGCTTTTGAATTCAGACTGGAACAACACCACCAACTTTCCTGGGTTTGTCCTGGGCAGTTTGCAGATGACAGATCATAGGATTAACTTCCATAACTACATAACCCAATTTGTAATAATAGATCTTTTTATACATACAGGATGGGGCAGAAGTAGGTTGTTTCTCTAGAGAGCCTAATATAGTCCCGTTTCTGGGCATGTGTTTTGGTCACCTTTCCAAGGCCCTCCTAGGCCAGTCCCTTGTTTCTCTGAGATCTTCTACCAAGACTGCTCTCATTCTGTGCCTAGATTCCCAACTGTGGAGTCTGGGACTGGATCATCTTCCTGTACCTACTCCTTCCCTAGGGGCCAGCTGCTGGCCAGAACCCTGGTTGGGGTCTGCATCTCCCTCGCCCTGTCCAGCTTCAGGGAGCTGCTGGTCTTGTCCCTGAAGTCAACCCTTCCTCACTGTCCGGGCAGTTGGGAGAAACTTATGGCCAGAAATGAATATAATTTAGAGAAAAGGTACAACTGAAGTCACCAGCCCAGTAGCTAAGCATGAAGTTGCCTTAGGAAAGGTACCCTGACCATGTCCTTTTATTGCCTTTTCTAAAATCCCATGACTGCAACTGACATTCTGATTCACGAAACCAAAGTTGAATCAGAGTTTCTGCTTCAGTTTCCTTCCTTGAGGTGAGACCCACTTCTCCTGCAGAGGAGAACCTTCATGCATCTTTATTTCAAAGTGGTCAGGTAGCAGCCATGGACTTACTAGAATCCTTGACAGTCAGGAATACAAGCCGCCCACCTTCAGAGGAGCACCGAAGTGCAAAGCTGCAACATGTCAATCCAGCAAAATGGGACCAACTTCTCTATCCCAAGAAGCACGAAATCAAATTCTATTAGCACAATGTCCAAATCTTTCACTCAGAGAGGATGGGTGAGGGTCGCCTGTCTTTAAGCTTTATGCATTCAGCTTTTCCCAGTGAACCGAGCCTGCATATACATAGAGTCTTTGCCACCTGGTAGCGTCAGGTTTTCAAGCTAGGGCCCTAAAGACAAGAGATGGCTGCCGGACCCTCACATCTACCTTCAGGATGCTTCCTGGGAAAGCTTAAAAGAAGGGGATTGTTTTGACCTACTATGTGCCAGGCAATTTCCCAGTTAAGCCTTGTAACAACCCAGACCTGAGGTGCAAATTTACCCTATTTCCAGAGTCTGACATAAAGGAGGTATTTATCAACCTGAACTCATCTCCAAGCTCCTAAGAAATGACAGTTTCCTGAAAATATGAAAAACTCTCTTACTATCTTGTGGTACACATGGGATACAGGATGTATAAGACAGTGTTTACTGCGTTTTTGCATATTCATACAGGACAGATGCTAATGGCCTATCACCCATGTGCTCTCCCATCCAGAGTGTAGAACGGGCTGAACGCAGCTGCTCAGCCAAGGACTACATTTCCCAGGTCCCCCTGCGTGTGGGCGGGACCATGGCGCTGGATCTCACTCATGGAATTGAACATTTTAGACCAGATGGTTAAGAAGCAGGTCTGTCTTCTGCACCCTTTTTTCCCCCTTTTGTAGGTAACTCTGAAGCTCCAGAGGATGGATAAGCTGCAAGATAGGAGTTTGAGTCATTCCCCAAACAAAGAAATGTTGTCTACCAATATTAGGAACATTGCATGTACTGACGTAAACCTTTGAATTTGTGGGATTTCCTACCATAACTGGCATTATTTTAGCTAATATATTTGATGTGGTTTATCTTTATGTGCCTTTCCAAATGGTCATTCAGGCCATGGCAATCATTCAGGTGACGCAGAGCTTTGATTAAGTGCTTCCTGGATTCTTTCTCTTATACCTTCACCAAGAACATCCCCACCAGACTGGCCCCCACTCCTTTCCAGTCTCCTGCATTCTTCATGATGTCTCTTCAGGCTCCTATCCTCTTCTACACTGATAATATCCTACCTATCCTTCATGCTGCCCTCAAATGTCACCCTCTTACAGAAGCTTGCCCAGGGCAGAATTTATCAGTCAGTGTTTCTGTGGTGTTTATCAGACTCATCCTGTTATTGTTGTTGTTGTTGTTTTTGATGATTCCATCCCCACCAGCCTTCTGCACTGAGCTCTCTGGGACAGGAGCCAGGCCCAATGCCTGCCCGCTGGCCTTCAGTGTAGGCCTGGTGCAGATGTGCTGGGAAGTGACCAGACTCCAGCGCTTCCTCTGGAGCACCAGCTTGGAAGGACTGGTGGAGCTCCTGGACAGCTGCGTGAACCAGGTTCCAGGGCAAACCAGGCTCAATGTAAAAGGGCTGTCTTCAATTCACATTCTCTGTCAAGGGTGCAGGGGGAGGGAGCATGCCCTGTGTCTGCCCATCCAGAGTCAATGCACCCTGCTCAATTCTAGAGGAGGAAATAATGCTCCAAAGGCTCCTCACCTCAATCCTAGTCCAAGTCCAAGTCCAAGCCCCACATGGCCCTCGGGTCTCATGGGATCTAGGTGCTCCTCTGGCCTCCTCTCCTCTTCTCTCCTATGCTAAGCCCAATGGCCTCCTTATTCCCCGACTCCCGCTCACCAGGCATTCCCACTTCAGAGACACCATATTGGCCTGCCCTTCGCTCAGAAAATTCCTCACCTGGTTGACTCCCCGCTCACCACCTTTAATTCTTTGCTCAAATGTCACCTTCTCCCCTGTTCCTTTTCTAATCACTCTATTTAAAATTGCAATATCCCTCCCCACTGACCTCCCTACCTTTTATTCCTGGTTTCTCCCCTTGCTACTTTATTTTTCTTTGTAGTATTTTTTTTTTCACTACCTAATATACCTATGACAATTTTATTTATCTGTCCATGAGGGCAGAGGAATTGCAATTTGTGCCCCCACTGCCTAGAACAATCCCTGGCACACAAGAGACAGCCCACAGAAGTCAGTGAACCTGGGGCTCACCCTGTGTGCCATTTCCACTGTGATGAAAAGCTGCCCTCTGCCTGAGCATCTAACTTAAATGTTACCTACAGGGTGAGGAAGCCAAGAGACCCTCACAAGCCAGCACTCAGCCACTCTTCCTCTTCCCCACAGCTCACAGCCAAGTACGGGGAAGACTCTATCTCTGTGCTGGGGTGAGCCGGCAAGGGGGCGGGGAGGCCAGTGGAACTTTGAAATCCATTTATCTATTAATTTATTATCTAATTAAGGCCCACAATGACAGCGCTATTTGTTCCAAAATGCCCTCAAACTAAAGCAATACAGCATAATGCGCATTCTAATCAATTATAACGGTTCTCCTTAATGTCTGCCTTCAGCAGCCTGTAACTGTTGCACTCCCGGGTCCAGGGCAGGGAATTGCCTTTTCACTTCATTAGCCCCCAAACGGTCTAATTGAACAGTGGCCACCAGGGCTGTTAGAGAGCGAGAGGCAGCCTGGCCCGGGGTCCCAGGGATGAATGAGACTCTTCTTTTGGTTTGTTTTGTTTTGTTTTTGTTTTTTGGTTTGTTTGTTGTGTGTCAATTGAGTTATAACCAAAGAGAAAGTGGTCTCTTGGAAACAAAAAGATGGGCGAAGATGGACAAGAGAGCCTTAATGCAGCCTTGGCCAAGTGTCACAACTTTTCCATCCGGAAAGGTAAGGGTGGTGGCTCTCCACAGGGTTAACAGCCCCTCACTGGGCTTGAAGCACACTCTGACACACACAGGCATACTATGATATAGAGCATCCTGACATTTCTGTACATAATGACACAGAGACATGCTGACACACTCACACGTACTCTGATACATCAGTCATACTCTGAAATACTAACACACGCACTCGCATCTACTTTGACTTTTGCAGTCATACTCTGATTCCACACTTATGGCCTTGCTTCACTCTACAAGAGTAGTGTGGCACTCACAAAAGTTAAAGCCCCTTTAGGATTAAGTCATTCTTGTATCTCTAGGCCCTGGCAGAAGGACACAAGGAGATGTTTGTTGAACTAAACTGAAAGAAAAATACCTCATTAGGCTGTATGAATACCTCATTTTGGAGTAAATATACGTACGAAATTCAGCACCTGGTAATGATGCAATTGATCACTAACACTGACCATAAACACTTACTGCCTGCCAAGTACTAAGTACTTCACACATGTTGACACATGGAGTCCTCCCAATTACCACAGGAGGTAGGTACTATTTTTATCACCTCATTGTAGAGATGAAGAATTAAAGTGGAGCTGGGATTTGAACCTACCCAGGAAGTCTGGGGTCTGAGTTTGTGGTCTGAGTTTGTGGTCTAAACCACAACAATTATAATTAGTTTTGCTGCACTTCTGATGTCAGGAACTACTGTAATCAAATGATGCTCCGCTGCCTCTGTAGGTACCAGGAATGCTAGTGGCCACTTCTTCCCGTTTCATAAGTGCATCACCAACATACAGGGAAAAGCTACACTGCTGAGTCCATAGGAAAAAAGCTATTTAGTACGTGTATGTATTCTAAGAGTCCTCTGCAACTCGCACACAGTACAAATGCCTATTCAATTAAAACAACAAGTAATAAAAGTTACCCTGCAGCTTTCTAGTCAGGTCTATTGTGGAGAAGAACCAAAGAAAAGAAAGGAACAAATTCCCCAACATTTGAGAGTCTGCTGTGTGCTTAGCACTGGGCCCACTGCTGGAGCTACCATGCTGAACAAGAGAGACATGGTTTCTGCCATTATGGAGCATAGTCTGGTGAAGAGATATATACAACACATGAAAACACAACAAGCAACCAAAAATGACTGGCAATATAGTGCTATGATGGGCATACACAGACAGGACACCTTGAGAGAGGATGCCAAGGCATTCATTCAGATCAGACTGTCAGAAAAGGCTTCTCTGAGAAGGTGACAATTAGGTTGAGGCCTAAAGAATGTCAGGGACAAAGAATTTCAGCAATATCTGGGAGAACATTCCAAGGATGGAACACCCTGTATAAAAGCCAAAGGCAAAGATGGGCTTGATGTGTCCACAGACCTGCTAATGTGGCTAGGGCAAGATGAGGAGGATGACAGAAAATAAGCCAAATTGAATCACAGACCTTAGGGAGTCTTGGAGGCCGTGACAAATGCTCTGGGTTTTATTTTAGGGATGAAGGGAAGTCACAGAAGGGACATAATGATGTTCTCATGTATATCTTTCAAAAATCTACAATGTAGGAGACAAGGGGGAAATGGGAGAGAGTAAGCAGGATGTCTCAGGAGTTCAAGTGAGAGACCATGGAGACTGGAATTAAGGTTGTGAGTAGAGATGGAGAGGAGGATGCGTTTTGGATACATTCCCAAAACTTTCTGAAGGTCAAATCAATAGCAATGATTATTGATTTGGACATGGAAGCTGGAAGAAAGGCAGGAATAAAAAAAATAAAAAATAATATAGGTATCTAACTTGGGCATGTGGATAGTTTTGTTTACTGATAAGGGGAAGGCTTTGGGGAGATACAATAGATTATGCATTCTGTTTCTGTTATGTTAAATTTGAAAGGCTCACTACACACCCAACTAGAGATACCAGCAGAGAGTTGGTGATGCAAGTTTGAAGTTTGAGGAAGGGGTCTGGGTTGAAGATAAAAGCTGGTTTTTAAGTCATGGAAATGAATGAGATCACTTTGACAGGTAAAGTAGGGTCTACTAGATGACAAGACAGATAACAAATGGACACTGCTCACCATGCCCCCCAAAAATGAGTTGCATGAAGTTCCATAGTTAATATCATGAGTAAGAGTCTTTGGGGGAAGCATTCAGCTGCCAGCCTCATAATGGGGTCATTAAAAGACCCCAAGGTGGTTGAGAGGGGAGGTGGTCAAGAGAACATCAAGAGCATGGTTTGAAGTTAGACCTGGCTTTGGATCCTTTCTTGTACATGTATGTATTTATTAGGTTACTTCCTTGAGCTTCACAGCCTTCATCTGTAGAGGCATGATTACAAGACCCTCCATCACCATTGTCAGAACAGAAAAGTGGTATTTGCAGGCGCATGTGTGTGTCCTGGAACAGACCAAATTTCCATGGGAACCATGATTACCCTTAAGATGGATCTACAATGGTCAGATGACTGGGATACTGGAGATCAGCTTCTCTGCTCTGAGCAGGGAAAGGCCACCTGGTGGGTCCATCAGCCTGCTCTGGGTCACACACATTCAGCAGGTCACAGAGTGGTCCAGACCTCACACCCTGTGAGGAATGGCTGAAGGAACAGTCTGGGTAAAAAGAACTTGAAGCTGGAAGAGGTAAAGTGGGTGGAGAATGGGTCTCTGTTTTCATATTTCTGAAGGGCTTTACCAGAGACAAAGAATTGGCCTTGTTTTGTGTGGTTCTAAAGGCAGGTGAGATCAGCGGGGCACCTTTAGTGGGATGTACTGCTAATGGGTACCAGAAAGAATATTCTAATATAAGGCCCAGATGACTTGTTTAATATGCAACCTTTGGGTATTAAGAAAGGGAGAAAGGTAAGACTATATAGTTACATTTGCATAAAGAAATCCTGGAAGGAGGCATAAACATTAAAAAGTGGTTACCTATGGGAAAGGTATAGGGATATTGGGAATGGGTTGGGAGGGAGGAAAAAATGGAGTGAAAGCAAAACTGGTATAATAATCATTTTATCTTCTTTGACTTTTGAACCATGTGGACATATTTTATATTCAAACAGCTAAATTAGACATATAATTGATGGAGCAAGCAAGCAGGCAGGCAGGCAGGCAAGTAGCAACCGGGTCAGAGCTCCTCCAACAGCACAGGCTACCTGGGGAGCAGGACTGGCCTCATGGCCTCGGCGCCTGTGTCGTCAGTGCTATTAGACTCTGGGCTCAGAAGTCCTTCTCAGATACATTGACACTAATTCCCCCTGGAACTCTAATTCCCCCTCATGCCACACATACACACACACGTTCATGCATCCCTTGGATAACTTCTGGGGGACTCCTTATCCAGTGGCAGAAGTATGGAGGTTACTTTCGGGGAAACAAAATCAAGCCCTACTGTTGCTGTCTTAAAATTCTATTTTTTAAAATTCGTTTATTTATGATTTTTAGAGAGAAAAGGGGGAGAGAGAGAGGGAGGGAAAGAGTGGAAGAGAGGCTGATTAGTTGTTCCACTTATTTATGCATTCGTTAATTGACTCTTGTAGGTGCCTTGACCAGGGATCAAACATGCAACTTTGGTGCATTGGGATGACACTCCAATCAAATGAGTGACTGGCCAGGGCAAAATTCTTAATAATCTTTGAACATGGACCCCTGAACTGTCTTTTTGCACTGGGTTCTAAGAGTCATATGGCATATCCTAATAGGTGGGGAATGGTGGTCATTCTCATCCTTGAGGACTGTAAACTGGGACTAGGAAGCCACATTGTTGAATTCTGTGGGACAGCTTCAAGCTCAGAGGGAGAGTGAACTGCGTAAACCTGAAATAAAATCTTGTTGCCTGGCTGAATGTTGGAACTGTCGTCTAGAGATACGCGTTTCTTACACCAGCACTCTATAGCAAAGATGACCGCAGGTTTATGTTGGCCTGGAATGTTCTACTCTGTGCCTATGGTCCCTGTGTAATTACTAACAGTGATCCCATTTACTCTGAGAAGTCTCACAGTTGGGACAGCAAATTGTATGGCCATAGGGAACCTAAGGCCAGGAGACACCTCATTCACTTGGGTTGCTTACAGATCAAGGTGGCTGCCTGGACCTCATCAGCCACCCCCAGATACACAGAGCATAAGTGTGCACACACACATGCCTGGCCCAGCTCCCTGGAAAGCTGATTATTTATAATGTGGCAGAGATAGTTTTAAGATAAGGAAATGGAACACAGGCCTGATTGAAACAATGTGCTTATCTCTGTCTCCAGAGGAAAGAGTGGCCAGAGAGAGATTACTTGGAACATGTTTTCTTGCTTCCCAAAGACCCTTCCCCTCCCTTTATGTTCAGAATGGGCTTAATATGTAAAATATGATTTGAGCAGGGCAGGGAGTGAAGAATGGAGGTAATCTACTCCACCCAAGCTAATCCACATGTTCATTGTGACTTTCTGCAGCTAGAGTTGTTTTTTTTTTTTTGTTTTTTTTTTTAAGATTTTATTATTTTTCAGAGAGAGGGGAAAGGAGAGAGTGAGAGAGGGAGAGAAACATCAATGTATGGTTGGTTGCCTTTTACCTGCCTCCAGCTACAGACCTGGCTGGAGACCTGGCTTGTAACCTGGTTATGTTGCTAGGGCTGGGAATCGAACCAGCGACCTTTGGGTTTGCAGGCCAGTGCTTTATCCACTGTGTCTCCAGCCAGGGCCTTTGCAGCCAGACTTTTTTAGAATGAGGGTGGCAGGAATTTAGAGATGAGAGATAGTAGGACAACCTCCTCGGTTCATGGGGGTGAGGGAGTGGGGGGTTGGGAAGGCAAGGCCCAGAGAGGGGAGAACTTGCTCAGGGTCTTACACTCTGGAACTCTAACATTCATCCCCCAACCCCCACCCTACTTGGGTATCTTCTGAGGATTCCCTATTCTGTGACAGAAGTTTGGAGGTAATGCATGGGGAAATAAAACGAACCCTTTACAAACAATATCCAGAGACCTTTTCTGGACCATCTACTTCCCCAGCATACTTCTGTGTCTCTGCAAGTGACTGTCTCCACCTACAATCCTATTTCCTATTTGTTTTGAAGGAAGAAAATGCCTCCAAGGAAGGACTAGACCCTTTGCTAAGACCCAGGGCCTGGACTCAGAGCCAGGGAGAGAAAGGTAACCAGGTAGGAAGCACAGATGGAAGTTAGTGCAGGATTCTGGCCACAGGGTCCTAAGCATCATCTCACACATTCATTCTTTTTCACTTTTTTGGGAATGGAGGAAAGAAAAAGGTCATCAGTGGAGGTCACAGAGTAGAACAGCCAGTTCATTCCAAACCCAACTTCTGTACCTCTAAAACCACTCAGAGTGCCATTTCCTCTCAACTAGCCATAACAGTGACTGCTGGAAAAGGTAGAACCACCTTCCCTATATGTCAAGTTCCTATTTGAACATTACCTCCTCTAGAAAGCCCTCTTTACTTTGTTCATAAAACACTTTCTCCATCCTCATTTCTTTAGATTTCAGTGAATATTTGTCACCTGCTATGTACTGTGTTATGTGCTACGTGCAGGTTCTGTACTAGGAACGCAGAATTCAAACACCAATAAGATACTATCGCTATTCTCAAGACAGGGATAGAGGGAGGTGAAAGCATAGAAAACATGTCATTGAAAAAGGTGGCACAGCCCTGACTGGTGTGTCTCTGTTAGTTGGAGTGTTGACCCATACACCAAAAGGTTGTGGGTTCAATTCCCAGTCAGGGTATATACCTGGGTTGTAGGCCCAATCCCCAGTTGGGGTGAATGCAGGAGGCAACCAATTGATGTTCCCCTCTCACATTGATGTTTTTCTCTCTTTTTCTCCCTTCCTCTCTCTCTAAAAGCAATGAAAAAATGTCCTTCAGTAAGGATTAAAAAAGAAAAAGTGGCTCAGATTAGCTGCAAAGCTCAAAAGAAAATTTTGAGAAACTGAACCTTGAGCTGCATTTAGAAAGGCAAGCCTGAAGTGGTGGTGGGGAGGGGACAGAGGTGAAAAGTAAACACAGGCACAGGCCACCTGAGCACCTGGTATTCTGTTACCATATATCCTACCATCTTGCCAGCCTCTTACCTTTGGGGCAATTGCATAACTCACTCATCTGTTCACACCCTCACATATCCTACCCTTTTCTCCAAATTCATCACGTCTTGGTTAAACAGAAAGACCAACAATGGCCCACACTTAGGATTTTTTTTTTTAAAGGAAGCTTGTTATCTTCCAGGCATAGACAACATCAGGCTACCTTACTGATCCAGAAGATTCTGAGAACCCCTTGCTAGAGAGAGAGCAGTACAGCTGGAACTGGTTCCTCATGGAGCCTCAGCCATCAATTAATGCAACAGTAAGATAGATACCGAACACTGATTTTGGAGGCATTAAAAGCGCTATTAGAAATTTCTTTCCAAATGTTGAGCTCATGTTGCTAATTTTGTTTTAATATTGACTATCACATTTGGTAATTATATTTCAATAATGAAGAGGTTATTTCTACTGTAAGATAATTAATGAGGAAGACTCACTAGCTTTGGCTTGATTGGTGGAATTTATGTATCATTGCAGCTATATTCTCAATTACAACCCAACCAACTGATTAAATATCCGCCAAGCATGAACAATAGCTTTCGGCTCTGACTCCTCCTCCCCACCTCACTTCAAAATGCTTTCCAACTTTAGAATATAAATGTGAACTTTTCCTGGCATAAAAAGACAAAAAACAAAACAAAACAAAAAAACACCCTTCTATTTTTGACCCAGTTGTTTAGCTATGACTGACAATGTTCAAACCACTGCACCTCAAGATCAATGATCAAAGGGAAAGGTGTTTCTCAGCCTGGGCAAAGGAATCATGTGGTTAAGAGTCTCTTCCTCTTGTAGTGAAATAGTCAATTCAGTTCAGCCAGTATTGATTGGGCATATGCCAAGCCCTACTCAATGCCAAGCCCTGGGCTAGGCCTAAGTCCAAAAATATACTTCCACAGGGAAATAAAAACAACTATTGCTGATCACATGCCTGCTCTTCTGAGATCCCACAATATCCCCAGCAGCTGAACACTGCCACCAATGACAGATCACATGGTGTTGAAATGATGTGTCCTGTTTCTATCCCTTCAGGGATAGCGGATGAGTCTTACTCATCTTTGCCTCTCTGCTGGGTCCAGGCCTAATGCACAATAGACACTCACAGGGTTGTTGAATATTAATGCATTGCTGGAATTTTACATTCATTACTGATCCCTCACAGCAACCCATAGCATAGTCCTTTCTTCTACTCAGCCCTCATCATATTGAACTTGAATGTTTCCAAGTCTTATCCCGAGAATGTAAATGTCTGAAGCCAAGGGTCACTTTGTAATTCACTCATGGGTCTTTCAGAAACTTCTTTGGAGTGAATGGCCATGTTTTCTCCAGTGAGTGCCTCCTTTTTTATTAAGGCACTAGTATCTTAAGTGTTTCAATTTCCCCAGGAGAAAACCCTGAAAAACAGGGTTTGTCAAACAGGGAAGGGATGGCAGCCAGTAACAGATGAACTGCATGAATTATCCCACTTGAGGAAACGGGGGTAATTATACACCAATGCCCATCAATCATTGGTTTGCTTCAGAGGCCAGAAAATCCTCAAGGAAAAATTTAAAAGTACAGTTGGAAGTTGGGATGACTATATTGCAAGGAACAGAGGGTAGGAATGGGGTACCCACTGAAGCAGCTGTAGATGAGGAATTATGAATACATGATGACATGGTCCCCCCAGAGAACCCAGAGAAGTGTGGGATTTGGACATTCGTCATACATCTGGAGGTTAGGATTTGGGGGATCTGATCATATTAGAACGTCATGACTCTATGTGTCATTTGGTTTATAAAGTATAAATCATCTTTAGAAGAAACTCTTTTTGTCTTTGGGTTGGACAAGTAAAAGAGGTACATGTGTGACTGGAGAGTGTACAGGATACCTAGCGGTTTGGTTCAATTATTCTCATACGAAAGCAGAAATATAGAGAAACCCGGCGAGACAATGAGGTGACCCACAACACTGGCGAGATGCTGGGATGGAGTCCCAACGAGAAATATTAGGGAGGTCCAGTCACCTTTTTGGCCTTCGCCAAATCACCTGACATTTTACCAGCTACCTATTTTGTGTTAGGCACTTGTGTTGTATTTTCACATACATTAATTTATATAAGTTAATTTCCACAGAAACCCTGAAAGATATTATAAAAATACCATTCTACAGACAAAGAAACTGAGGCTCAGATAGGCCCAATAGTAAATGCAAGCCCAAGGTGGGAATGAGAGTCTGTTTCTCATTCTGTGACCCCACAGCGCCACTCTCTACAGCTGTTCGTCCACAGAGCTTCAAAGGAGGTGCCACTGGGCTCAGCTATGTAGTAAACAGTTCCAGCTAAGGACCTTTGTGCTGATTTGTGATTAAAAGCAAACAAGATAATCAGTCCCAGGACCCGGGAAAGAGTTGTCCTCACTCTTACGCATTCCTCCATTCACATGGCCCTGGAAACCTTTCAACACAGTAGTGGCTGCAGCAATTATCCTGAAGACTGCAGAATAAAGGTTCCTGTCTGGAAATGCAATCATTTCAAAATAAAAGGTTTCTAAAAGACATGCAAAAAACAAAACAAAACAAAACAAAACAAAACAAAAAAAAACACAGCCCCTCAACAATCAGTTTTGTTTTTCCAAAACTGATATTCCCAATAAAAGCAAAGTTTAACTTTGATCAAATCCATAAAGCTTTGTAAAAAAAGACAAAGATAATGAAGACAATGAAGAAGATAGTGTGATGATGATGGATGAAGGTTATTATGATAATGATGATTACATTGAGATAGTAACTTCAATGAAGATAATGGTGGTGATGATGATGATGATGATGACAATGACAGCAACTAACATTTCCTGAGCACCTCCATGGGTCAGTTACTGTGCTGGGCATTTTATGTACATTATCACAATAATCCTGTAAGACAAGGATTAGCATCCCCATTTCACACAGGAGAAACTGGAACTCAGAAGTAACTTGTTGGGTGAGAATGCTAGGCTTGGCAAGAAGTTGAATAGACTCCAATCCTGCACCTGTAATACTTATCTATTTGCTTCATTCATTTACTCCTCATTTATTGACTAGTTAAAAAATTCATCCATCTATCAAAAACATTTATATAGTCCCAGGTACACCTAAAATAGCTGCTAGACCCTTCTAATTCTCAATTTGTCAAGGAAATGCGTCTATCCTCACATTAGGTATAAACAAAAATGAGGGTGAATTACATTCAAATCCAGATTTATTTATTATAACTGTTCCCAAAACTAGTGCAAAACAAAAGATTCATGGTTTTTGAAGTTATATAAGCTAATGTCAATGAATAGCTTCACTGTTAATAAATAGCTTCACAGTTAATAAATATTGCAGTAAAAAGCTGCTCAGTAATTGGTTGATAAGAAGGTTCTTGCTTTTCACTGTGCTCTAGGCAGAGGACCACATGGTCTTGGGTGGGAGGTCAGCAGGAAGAGCTCCTAACGGCTTCTAGCGCGACGCTGACATTTGCAGGACAAACCTGGCTGCAGAACTGGGCAGCACTGGGCACCGCTATTCCCTGGGCTGGCTTGAGGGGCCACGGGGGCTCCATTCTCTGCCATTTACTGAGTGCCACTTTACAATGGCGCCATGAAAGAAGCATGAAGCATTGGTACAATAACTTTACAGTTCAGAGAAGTTAAATGACTTCTCTAGGTCATTCAGTTAGTAGGTCAGGAAATTAAGATTTGACTATATCTATCTGTGAGGTCTGTAGTTTACTTAAGAGTTGCTCTAAATAGAAATACCCTCCCCACCTTGGGTAGTGGGAAGGACAAAAATGATGAATGAGCTGGAGTGGGTCCAGATCAGGTTCTTCGCTGCCTTGCTCTGTGACCTTGCCTCAATCCTCCACTCTCTGTGCCATGGGAACTTCACCAATAAAGAGACAACTAGGAAGCAAGGGGGCTGGAATGGCACCTCATAAGTCGTAGGCTGAGGATCTTGTCATTAGCCCTAACAGGAGGGCTAATGAGGATGTTAGGAACTGTCTCTCCTGAAGACAGAGCACCCCTTGGAAACACCTGCCAAAAGCAGTGTTTAAATAATTGTCATGGATCCTTTGGGAGTCCTGGGAAGGCACCAGAGTAAGAAAAAGTGAGGCGTAGGCTCCCTGTACTTTCTCCAGTTCAAAGAACTGTCACTTCTTATCATAGGGCTTGGTTGTTTTAAGTGCATCTCTGAAAGCTCCCAGGGCCAGGGTATGGGTCATATTCATGTGTATTCTCACCCCAACCACTACCTGGGAAGATTGGACATATTTTAATGAATGAGATGAATGGATGAATAAGTGATTCCGTTAATACAGTGGGGGATGCCTAGATACTTTCAAATAGCAGATATGGTCTCATAGTCCCTGAAAATGCTCTGTGTTTTTTAATGAAAAATAGTCATCAATGTCTCCTTAGCTCTATGAAGTTTTATAAACAGTTTTGCAGGGCAAGGATTATCATCTCAGTTTAAGAGATGTGTCCAACGTCTCAGAGACAGTGTAAGTCACCAACATCCATTGAGTTTGTGTCAACCTTTAGATTGGTAATAGCTCATTTAATCCTTGGCAACAACCCTCCCTGATAGATATAATTATTATCCCTCTTCTTTAAAAGAGAAAACTGAGGTCCCAGAAGGTAACCTGCCTAAGGTCACATGGGTAGTAACTTTGTTTAAAGCCAAATGATCTGACTCCCAAGCCTGAGCAATTTCCACTTAGGGCCAAACTGCCTGGATCAAGATTCTCAAAGCTTGGAGTTGGGAGCACTAATGAGATAGTTATGCTGACAGGCCTCTCAGCAGAATAAAGGCTGATTGGGAATTTTACAGGACTAGTAGAAACAAACCCTATCTCTCAATTACAGTGAACACGAGTCTGCAAGTGAGCTTTATGGCTAGCTCTGGGCCATGTACAGAAGTGTGTGGGAATATGTGTGTGTCTACTTGTCTTTTCTAAGGCAGAAATACAATGGACCCATTCAGAGTGCTTAAATATTCCTAGAGGCCATAAGCCTTCCATGTCCTATGCACCAATAGCGTAGGGTAATGGTGTTAGTGATCACAGCATGTGTGAGGTCCTGGCCAGGTGTGAACTGGAAGGCAACAGTCCTAGTGCTGAGAGGAATTACATGTAGTATATTTATTTTAGTTTTAAGTGAAAATTGTGTATATTTAAAATATATAACCTAATGAACTTGATATACATATGCATAGAGAAATGACCACTATGGTTAAGCTAGTTAATGTATTTCTCACATAGTTACCTTTTTTTGAGGGGAGGAGCTGATGAGAACACCTGAAATCTACTCTCCTAATTTTTAATTTTGTTTGACATTCATTAAGGGTACTCCACCAGCCCTGCATGACTCTGGGTGTGATACCAGACATAGAAAATGTATAACAGTAACTATAGTAAAACCAGCCTAAAGAAATGGCCTTACCAACCAGGCACTGCTATCTTTAGGAGGAACAAGAATGAATGCTTGCAGGTAGGATTCAAGGCAGAACCTTTTCTGACAGTGATCAGGCAACAAGGAACTAATGATCATTACCAATGCCATGTGCCCTCCCACCTCATGGGAGATCCACTAGCTCCCCCTCCCCCTCCCACCTTCTAATGGCCACCTGCCAAGCTTGCATGCTGCAATACACTAGGCTGGCCAGTGATGCAGAATCTTCTAGAAGTCTCTCAAGGATTCCTGGGTAGACTCTGGAAGATACTATGTCACATGGTTCTTGACTAGGGGCTATTTCTCCCTCACAGGATCAACAGGTGTCACTCTGCCTGAGCAGAGCCTTCCCTTCACGTGGTCAAATCTTGGTGTATTATACTGTATTGTATTTCATTGTTGCTGTATTACATTTACCCCACCCGACCCCCGATCTCCTCTGCCCCACCCTCCTTATTCTCTTTCCCACAGTCAACCCCACATTTGTCCATGCTTAAGTGTCCAGTAGAAGCAAATCTTGGTCTCTCTGGGTCCAAAGAATTCTGCTGGCCTAACACTGACAATTCCCTGAGACCCTGCCACCCAACAAAGGTCCATGGGAACCTGGAGGGTGGCAGCTGACCTTGGTGAACCCTGAGACTGTTGCTGAGTAGCCTCAAACTACTGTTTGAATCTTTATCAGCCTGGTGAACACTACTACCCGGTGACTCATTAAAAATCTACCTAATGCAATTTGCATATGGCCAGAGGCTCTTTAAGTGACTGAGACTAAGAGACAATTAGCAGGTGGAGGCAGATTTCAATGCACATGGGCCTTTTGCTGATCTGTCCCTGGGCTTGGTGGTGGTGAAAACCAGATTTGGTGCACAGGTTGGTCCCTCCCATGCACTACCAAATCCAGGAGAGGTAGCCACAAACTGGGGATCACTTTGTAGCTTCCAACATAGCCCCAGGGCTGGTCAGAGGCAGAGTCTAACACTGACCTGCACCAGAGTCCCTCCCAAGTGGTCTCAGAACCAACATACCCCATGGTGGGCTTCAGACCCCATCAGAGTTATGATCCAATTAGCTCCACAGCAGCATACACAAAGGGAGATACATTCCTAGAAACATACAACATTCTAAGACTAAATCATGAAGAGTCAGAAAATCTGAACAGACTGATCACAACTAATGGAAATATAGCAGTAATTAAAAAAAGCTCCCAACAAACAAAAGTCCTGGATCAGATGGCTACAAAGGTGAATTTTACTCAACATTTAGATCGAATACCCATCATTTAAAAACTATTCTAAAAAAATTCAAGAGGAAAGACTCCCAAGCTCATTTTATGATGCCAGCATTATTTTAATTCCAAAAGCCAGATAAAGACACTACAAAGAAAGAATAGTCCAAAAGCCCTGATGGACACAGATGCAAAAATTCTCAACAAAATACTAGCAAATCAAATACAGCAATGTGTTATAAAGATCACACACCATGATCAAGTGTGATTTATTTTGGCATGTAAGATTGATACAGTATCCACAAATCAATTAATGTGATCCATCACAAATAAAATGAAAGACAAAAATCATATGATAATATTCATACATATATGTACATTAAAAAAAAAGCATTTGACAAAATCCAGCATCCAATTACAGCACAAACTCTCAAGAAAGTGGGAATGGAATGAACACACCTCAATGTAATAAAGACCATATATGACAAATCAACAGCCAACATCATACTTAGTGGGGAAAATGTAAAAGTGTTTCCCTTAATATTGGGAGTAAGACAGGGATGTCTACTTTCACCACTTATATTCAACATAGTACTAGAAGTCCTAGCCACAGTAATCGGACAAGAAGAAGAAATAAAAGTCATCCAAATTGGAAGGAAGAAGTAAAATTATCATTATTTGCAGACGGCATGATATTATATATTGAAAACCATAAAGACTCCACCAAAAAACTACTAGAACAGATAAAGGAATTCAGTAAAGTTTCAGGATAAAACATTAATATTTAGAAATTGGTTGCATTTTAATACACCACTAACAAATTATCAGAAAGGGAAAGTAAGCAATCTCATTTACAATTAATCAAAACAACTTGAGAATGGAAGGTTAACAACAGTCTGAGTAACAGACATGTAGACAAAGGATAATCTAAATTTCCAGCTTCCAAGGGATTCGCTGGCATGGGCTGACTGTGAGCTCTCAGTACTGAACCTGATTAAGTCCTTGCCAGAGCAATGGTGGGTTGTCACTTCTGAGAAATGGTACTGTGGGTTTTTGCATTTGGATTAGAAGGAGGCACAGCAAAAGTTTCTATTTTAGGGAAACCGGAACTGAAAAATATTTCTAATAATATTTTGACTCTAATTTTCACAAATGAGTATTTCCAATATGAAAACCTTGAATGAAAATGTTATTATGCTACTTCTTCCTCCCAGTTATTTTCCAATTAATAAACTAATACTGATAGAGACATTAAAAAAAAAAAAATCTAGGAGTACTGGTTGTAAGCCAGGTCTCCAGCCAGGTCTGTAGCTGGAGGCAGGTGAAAGGCAACCATACTGTACATTGATGTTTCTCTCCCTCTCTTCCTTCTTCCCTTCCCCCCTCTCTAAAAATAATAAATAAAATCTCTGAGGGGAAAAAAGGACCTTTAAAAATACCTAGGAGTAAATTCAACCAAGGAGGTAATAGACCTATACTTAGAAAATTATAAAATGCCAAAGAAAGAAACTGAAGAAAATACAACTAAATAGAAGCATGCACTTGTGTTCATGGAGAGGAATAATTAACAATCTTAAAATGCCCATACTACCCAAAGCAATATATACAGAATCAATGCCGTTTCTCTGAACATACAAATGTAGTTATTTCACATAACTAGAACAAATAACCCAAACATTTATATGGAACAACAAAGACCCCAGACTGCCTCAGCAACCTTGAGAAAAGAAGAACAAAGTTGGAGGTATCACACTACCTGATATAAAACCATGCTACAAGGCTATAGCAACCAAAACAGCACGGCAGTGACATAAAAGTAGATATATAGGTCAATGGAACAAAATAGAAGGCCCAGAAATAAACCCATGCCTATATGGTCAAATAACACCTGGCAAAGGAGGCAAGAAGACAGTCTACTCAATAAATGGTTCTGGGGAAACTGGACATGTTAAAAAAAAAAAAAAAAAAACAAACTAAAATCAAACAAAAAATAAACTCTTGACCACCTTCTTATACCACATACAAGAATAAACTCAAAAAGTATTAAAGCCTTAAATTTAAGACTTGAAACACACAACCCTAGAAGAAAATATAGGCAATAAAATCTTAGGCATTTCTCTGAGCAGTATTTTTCTGATTTATCTCCTTAGGCAAGGAATACAAAGAAAAAAATAATAAGCATATGGGACTACATCAAATTAAAAGGTGCTTCACAGCAAAGTAAACATCAACAAAATGGTAAAAGGACAACTGACTGAATAAAAGATATATGCCAATGATACATCTGATAAGAGGCTAATATCCAAAATTTATAAAGAACTCATACAGCTCAACATCAAAAAACCAAACAATCCAATTAGGACATAAACAATCCAAGGGGACACAAATAGACACCTCTTCAAAAAGGAGATACAGATGGCCAAGAGACATGAAAAATGCTCAAGAGAATTGCAAATTAAAACCACGAGGTGTCACTTCACTCTAGTCAGAACGGCCATCATCGATAAATCAACAAACAACAAGTGTTGAAGAGGATGTGAAGAAAAGGGAATCCTTGTGCACTGTTGGTGGGAATGCAGAATGCAGATTGGTACAAAATATGGAAAACAGTATGGAGGGACATCAAAAATTAAAAATGGAACTGTTTTATGACCTAGCGATTTCACTTGTAGGTAGATATCCAAAGAAACTCAAAACATCCTATTCAAAAGAATACATGCACTCTATTTTCACTGAAGCATTATTTAGAATAGCCATGGTATGGAGGCAACGGAAATGTCCATTATTTGGATACAGAAGACGTGATATATAGATATATACAAGGTCTGTCCTGAAAGTATCAAGCCAATGCCAATGTAATTAAAACAGTTTGCTTGGCCGATATGTTCAGGACAGCCCTCGTACATATATTACTTAGCCATTTAAAAGAATGAAATCTTACCATTTGTGACAGCATGGATGGACCTGGAGGGTGTTATGTTAAGTGAAATAAGTCAGTCAGGAAAAGACAAATACCATGTAATTTCACTTATACATGGAATCTAAAGATGAAAATAAACAAAATTGAAAAAGACTCAGACACAGAGAGCAGGCTGGTGGTTGCTAGAAGGGTGGGGGTTTAAGGAATTGAGTAAAAGGGGTGAAGGGATTGAGGAGTAGAAATTGGTAGTTGGAAAAGAGTCACAGGAATGTAAAATACAGCATAGGGAATATAGTAAATAATATGGTAATAACTGTATGGTGCCAGGTGGTTATTGGAAATATGGGGAGACACTTTGTAAAGTATGTAATTGTCTAACCACTATGCTATATAACTGAAACTAATACAAATAATATTGAATGTAAACTGTAATTGAAAAATAAAACTTAAAGTTCTTTCAAAAATAAATTAACAGGAAAAAGAAACTCTTCGAGTCAAAGTCTGGTCTAGTCTTTAGCTGAGGCTTGCCTGGTTTGGGAGGCCACCGTGCCTGGATCCTACCAGAGCACCTTGAATCTTCCATGTTACTGTTCTATAAAGGCCTATAAACAAGAATTCTCAGCTTTCTGACTTGGTGTTCCCACCTTCTCAATAGTTGTAGTTTTGTGCGTAGCTGTAGCTTATTCCTCCCTCTCCTAAGTCTTACCACACGTTCTCACCTTCTCTCAAATCAATGCCTCCCATTTCCTTGACTATTTCTTTTCTGACCATCCCAGGGCTTCCTGCAGGAGAGCCCACTTTCTTCATGTGGATTTCTCGAGTGCTTGTCCGTGCTTGTCCAGGCTACGTTAGACCTATCTGTTCACCTGGCACCTGCTAGGTTCTAGGCCTGAGTTAGGTCCTTCACACGGATTGAGCCTCAGTTCAGCCCCACTAGGGTACTGTACTACGCTGTAGTGTGGGTACTACAGATCCCCTTCCACAAGGTAGGAAACTGAAGCTCAGCTGGGTTCGCTTGCATGAAGAGTATATAGCTAGCACATGGAAAAGTCTGCATTTGATTCCTGGAACTGGTGTAGAGTAGAAGTTAAGAGTCTGTTAGAGCCAGACAGGATGGATTTGAACCCCAGCTCTGCCCCTTAGTAGGTATGGACCTTGACAAGTTGCCTAACTTTTCTTTGTCTCACTTTCCTCACTTGTGAAATAAATATAGTAACAGAATGGTTGTGAAGACTTAGGGAAAAAATAAATATTAAGCACCCACAACATAGGAATGTATTATTTGCTGCTGCTGCTGCTGTTGCTATTATTATTATTATTGTTTTAGGGTACCTGATTCTCAAGACTGCCCTATCCACTATCTAATGCTTCCCAAGCTTGAGATGGGCACCGGCTGGTGGGAAGTTTCTTGTTCTCTAAAGCCTGTCCTCAGGGGGAAGGAGGGAAGCCAGGTCCAGTAGAGGGAGAACTCAAACTGCAGTGCAGCGGCGACACCAGTCTCAGCCACTCACCGAGAGCTCTGCAGCTGAGCTGACCTTTCTGGGTGGTGTCAGACTGGACCAAGGAGGCTGGATCTCTCTACAAGCTTCACTCCCAGCACCCTTCCCCATGGAGAGTCACGGGAGACAGGCTGCCTCCAGGGTACCAGGGCGGTAAGGCAGCTTCCTCAGAGGAAAACAATGCCCTGAGCAAGAAGCAGCGGTGAAGGGTGAGCTGCCAAGACTCCCTGGCAGAGCAGAAGGGTAGGTAACCCCCTCCCCAAGGCAGGATTTGAATTAGTGTAGTTGCAGCAATGTGGCCCGGACACCACTTCCTGCGCAGCTTTCTGAGCCCCACCTTAGAAGGTGCGTCAAACACAATCTCTGGGCCAGGGACCCAGGGTTTTCTGTAAACCCTGTAGTTTGAGAACCAACGCCATTAGGTCTGAAGACACTGGCCAGAAGTCATTGGTTGTTTGATATTTCATTCGATTCTCATATTGCATCTGAAGACCTTGCCCCAGTTTTGCATCTTCTTCCATGCTATATTCATGTTTGTTTTAATACAAAAATATCTTTCTGTCATCTCTTCAGAAATACAGGTCATTATTACATTTCCCGATAACCTCCATGCCCCAGTTTGAGAAGCCCAGCTGCCTCTCTTTGTATCTTCACTCCCTGCTGGGGATAAAAATATGAAGACCCAGCTTCTTCTCTCAAGGAGCTCTGGGAAGTCAAGCAGAGGAGAAACATAAAAGGCCCCTTCCAGAGCTGCAATCTTTCTGCTGGCCTCCTCTCCACCTGCTGGTGTCTTGCTTTCAAATTAGTTTCCTGGGTGTCTATAACCAATGCTCTTATGAAGTTCGAAGCTCACAAACTCGTTTTGCCTGGCACTGCTACTCACCCCCATCCTCAATCAATTTCTTTCTGTCTGAGGGCAGCGTAGGGCTGGTTTACTTTCTCCTCTGTTCCATGTTCTCTACTTTCTGGATCATTAAATTGTTCTTGTCCAAATACAGCAATCTATTTCATCTTAGATGTTTGGCTGCCTTGGAAATCCAAGAGCCCCTGTGGGTACACGGAAGGCCCCTGAGCACTGAGTGATTTAGAACTCCTTGAAACCAGGACTCACATTTCTCAGTCCCATTCCCAGAGGGGCCTTCGCGGTTGGAATCTTAATTCAGAAAGTGCTTCCCAAAGTCAAAGGACAAAGGAAAGAGGGGGAGGGTGTAAAATGGGACAAGAGTAACTTGGTACTTGTGGTGAGTAGCTTCGCCTACCCAGGTGGGCTCTTTTCCAAGAAGCCCTGTTAATAACACTATTCTCTTTGGAAACAGCTTACATTTTAAGAAATTCCCAAGTCCTTTGTGTGGAGAAATCATATCACCAACAACAAACTTGATCTCCTGAACAAAGTTAACAGCTGTTAGACAGCTGCATTTACTCTAGTGAGAGAAAGGGAGGTGTTAGGGCCTTGGAAAAATTTAGGGAAACAGACAGAACCCCACTTCCTTTATGGGGGGCAATCAGACTGTACCCAGGGTTCAGAGTAAGATTCCTGCCTTCTTGGCATTCTTCAGTCAGGAATGTAATCAGAGGAAGAGATCAGGAGGCCCAGAGAGTACCATGGAGGCCAGAGCTGGCATTTACTGAGCACTTATGCCATTTACAAGCATTATATGAATGTCTCCATCTCCTACCAGGTCATGTGGCATCTAACATCACTTCCATTTTACATAAATCCCAGAGAAGCCAAGGGGCCTGTGCAGGCTTATCCAGCATGTACATGGAGTCCGGGTTGGGTTACCAAATGACTTCAAATCACTCCCTCTAAATCAGAAAGTCTCTGAAACTCTCTCCCACCTTGGCTGAAATGTTGGGTTTGGAGTGACCTACAATTTCAGCTGGAGGTACTGGGCATCTCCAGTATCTGAAGCAAAACTGGGCAGTCATTCCCCTTCAGGCAGGAAGGGGAAAGGACCCCAAGCTGGGCATCAGCATCTGTCCTGGGGGTACCGGCTCTCCTGCAATCCCTTCCCATGTCTGGGATCTCCCATCAGTGGCTCACTGAGCAGGGCAGAGCCATGCGCTGCTGGGGCCTGGCTCTCAGAGGATGATTTATGGGCTTCATATCCCTCCACCATCCCCAGGAAGGAGTGATTCTTCTCACTTAGAGGCTGGCGTGGCTGGCTCCTGTCATACAGCCTCAGTAGACCCCCTTAAGTGACAATAATTTTCCCACTAGGAGGGAGCTGGGGTGGTGGGTATCTGAGCAAGATCCATACCCCTGGGAAGCCTCTTGGCTGGCCCCAACCAAGGACACTGCTGGATAAGGATGAAAGACAGACCAGCCAGAGAGACACAGAAGATAGATGTGAAAAGGGAGAGAGGCGGGGAGAAAAGTGAGAAGATAGAGAAAGGAGGCCCTGAGGTGGATAAAGGACAGTGATACTGTGAGTATGCATGTGATGAAAGCTGCCCCTCCTGACACATTGTAGAGACTGTGTCTGCTTTTGCTCATTCTTGCCTCCTCAGTCCCCTGCAGTGCCTGACACAAGGACGTGTTGGTAAGTACTCAGTGAAGGAAATTAAAAATAAGGAGACATGAGAGTACAGGGGACACATGTCCTGGCACAGAAGAGTTGCTCAGTATAACCTTGACCTCCCGACTACACACACACACACACACACACACACACACACACACATACACACACAGGGTAATTTGAAAGGAAAGGAAAAGGACTCAGTTTCCAGGACAAGTGCCCCATAGATCCACCAAGGGGTGAAAGTATTGGGGGCTGAGGACTAAGGACCAAGGGCTGTGCCCAACTTGAGGGGCCCATTCTGGGACTTCAAAGCCAGAATGAAGAATGAGAAAGGAAAGAAACCATCTAATAGGCAGCAAGAGGCCAGTAACAGGCAGTCAGTTTCTGAACTAGGGTGAAAATGGGAATTCTGTAGTTGAGTCAGGGGCTCATTTGTGCTTTCTCAAAATCTAGCATGAATCCAGACAGGCAAGGGGCGCTCAGGAGAAGTTTGCTGAATGAATGAATGAGAACAGAGTTTTGGAATAAGATGATCAAGATGAGATGTTTATGACTGTCCATGAAGGAACAGTGTCTTGTGAAGTGCGCGCAGAGGCTTTTTAAAGAGGAATCCTGGGCTGAGCATGCCCTGCCTTAAGGCTTGGTGCTCCTGGGCAAATGTAAGTGAATGTTATTTCTAATTTCACTCTAGAGCAGTGGTTTTCGACAGGGGCAATTGAAAACAGGGGCAATCTTCCCAGGAGACATTTGGCAATGTCTGGAGACAGTTTTGGCTGTTATGACTGAGGAGAGCTACTACTGGCATCTGGTGGGTAGAACCAGGGATGCCCTGGTAAACATCCTGCAAAGATAGGACAGGCCTCACAATGAAGAATTTATGACCTGGCCTATATCTCCATGGGAACACCGCTGCCCCTCTCCAATCCTGAACCTAAGGTCTTATTTCTAGGTAGTGACCACAATTAAGATCACTACCATCAATAAAGATTTATTGAGCCCTGCCATGAGAAAACAGGCACATGTCATCTAGATCCGTGTCACCCCCTCAACCCCCTGCCTTTAAACAGACAATAGTGGAGTGGGATGCAGAGAAAACCAATGGGAACATAACTCTTTATATAGACAAGCCAGAGGCCTGAAGATCACACTAGTCAGCACCACTGCACCCACTGGGGAAGTCTATGCTGGTGGCTTCCCTTTGTTCTTCTGGAATTTATAAACCTGGACTTAAGGACAGGAAGGGGTCATGGAACAACTGGTCTCACTGTCTTCTACAAATGAAGATGCTGAAGTCCCAAGAGGGAAATGACAAATGACTTGCCCAGGGTCACATGGCAAATGAATGGCAGGAACCTAAATGTCTAGATGGCCAGCCCAGGACTCCTCGCATGAGAAAGAGCCTCAGGTAACTTGAGTTTCTTAAAACTGCCTCCTGCAATATTGATGAGTATGTGATATGTGTAAGTGACATTTGAAAACCTTTCAAATGTTCAGGTAATATTCAGATACAGCTCCCCTCAGGCTAAAGGAGTAAGAGCCTAAGAGAGTGTTCTAATGGGAGCCCATGGCTTTGATGAGAAATTAGAAGGAAGGATTGCTTCAAGATGTCCTTAAGCATTCATGAGAGGGCCCAAAGAGCAAGGTGGCTTTATAAATAATTAGGATATTTCCTTCTTATTGTCTCAAGAGATAGGGATATGAGGAAATAAAAAGATTAGCACCCAAAATAGGCCTTAATATTTCTTCTCTACACCCAAGCTTTGGAGACTTATTTGGATGAGAAAAAGCTGCTATACATTTGTCCAGAAAAAACATTCCATGACTAGCTCATTTGGAGTGAAAATTAAGGTTCAGACAGAGATATGGGGTAATTTAACAAGTCATGGAGCAGTATGCCCCCTATTCTCTATCCATTCACTCATCTCTGGAGATTCCGTTCCTATTCCTGTATCAGCCACCCTCTAAAGTATCTGTAAGCCCCCTCCTTAAGAACTAAACCTGCACCATTTGATGATCCATTGACCCTTCAAAAAATTTTTTTAATGTATTAATTTTAGAAAGAGATGGGAAGAGACAGAGAAACATCAGTTTGTTATTCTACTTATTGATACATCCATTGATTCCTTTTTTTAAAGTTTCTATTTATTGTTGATACTATTGGGGATATCCCCGTTCCCACCCCTCTGCTTTGCCCACCTCCACACAGCCCCAGCACCCCCTTCCCTCTGGCCATCACCAGACCCATTGATCCTTACATCCCAGAACCCTGAAATGTTAATGAACTCATCCATGTCTTCTGCTAGACTGAGACCTGTCCCATGGACCTGTCCCAGGGGGTAGGCATACAGCAGGTTCTCAATAAATAATTCTTTATATGTTAAAGCATGGGTGGATGACACAAGGCCTGCAGGCTGAATCCAGCCCTCCACTTTGTTTTACACTACCTGGCACCTTGTTTCTACCTGGTTCGCTTAACTGTTAAGGAGTAGTTACATTTATATAGTCCTAGAATTACATTTGGCCCTTGGAAGGCAACCGGGAGGCTGATGTGGCCCTTGTGAACATGAGTTTGACACCTCTGTGTGCAAGTAAAGCTTGAGTAGTACCCCAGGGGAGAAGGTGCATACCCCTGGAGGAGTGGGTGTGTATGTGCTGGGGATGAAGGAACTGAATACTGTTTTGATGTTCAGATTCTATCAGAGAAGGAAGGACACTGCAATTTCCCAACCTCCTCCTAGGCACAAGGCACTTAGGGCCACAGGCTTAGTCTTCCTGACAAGCCTGTAAACAAGGCATTATTGTCCCCAGTTCACTGAGAAGGAAATGAAAACTCAGAGAGGCAGGATGACATGGCCCCAGAGCACGGGCTGGGCTGTCTCTCACCACATAAACGTGTACTTCCTGTGCTTCAATAAAATCCTGATCGAGGCCACTTGGATTGGTAGGACTTTGTCACAATAGAGCTTCAGCTCATGATGTTTTCATATCTAACACAGACATTTAATAAAAGCAGTTGTTTGTGCTATCAGAGCACAAGAAGCTATTCCTGAGTCTAAATAAACAAAACAAGTAAACAAACCAATTTGATTTGTGGATGTTAGATTTATGGAGTTACTTATTTGAAAAGTCCTACAAAGGGACAAATAAACTACCTTCTGTTTAAGCACTTAATGAATCTTTACTTTTTAAATTCCTTGAAATCAGGTCTACCCCAGGAAATCCAAGGTTCTGCTATAGCCATTAACAATAGGAGGCAAATTAGTATAATGGGAGCAACACAGAATGGAGAGTGAGAAGAGCAGGGCATGGCCACAAGTTGCCACTTACTAGCAGGTGTTCAGGCTTTTATTTTTCCGTCTGGTACACGGGGTAATAACACCCAGCTCCAGCAGACCCGTTTTAAGGACACAGGTTTGAAAATAGTTTTGTAAATTGCAAAGCAACAGAGCAGCATTAGTATAGTTGTTGGGGAAATTTTGGCATCTTATGCTCCCTTGTGGGCACTTTATTTCAAAGAAGCTTTAATTAGGCACATTGAAAAAGTTAAAAATATAAACCACCACCCTGAATAGAGTACAATGGTATAACTGTTTACGAGTGTCAGTTTTTGAGTTCCACGTCTTTTCTTTCCCGCTTCCTGTCAGGGCTGAGAGGATCTTGTTATTTGCAGCTGAGTTGGTGTAGCCCCAGATGCTATTCTTGTGCCTCAAGAAGGCGTGATCCTTGCTAGCCTGCTGCCCTCAGAGGCATGCAATGGAGCTCTTGCTCTCATTGTGGGTATAATTAGAGACATTTTTAGCTCTCAAGAAGTTTCTTTCAAGAACAAAATGTTTCACAAAACATTTAAAATTACCATGTAGCAAATACTGTGGACGTTTAATTTTTAAAAATTAAAAAATGAAAATGTTAGGTCCTCACAGGGCCTGAAACAGCATCTCAAAATGGTTTTTTGGAATGCCATTTCTGCAAGACATTAATGGGCATTCCATGAAAGAGTTACGTGTGGTCAGTAGGCCTGTGGGACGTGTCTGGGCTTGTGCCGGGCTGGCATGGACAGGCCAGCTCTAAGAGTGGACTCCACAGGCAGAGGTCCCCAAATGCAACTTGAAGCTTGACTCCCCAGGGTATCTGGGGCACTAGTTATTCACAGAACAAGTGTTCAGAACGTCTGCTTGAAACCTGGTTTTCACATTATGCTCAGCAGAATCCCAAAGGTCCCTGGAGGATATGTCAAGAGTTACAGAGGGCTGGGGCTGAGGCCTCTGCTGTGGTCTGAATGTTTATGTCCCCTCAAATTTCTTTGTTAAAACCCTAAAGGCCCAATGGGATGGTATTAGGAGGTGGAGCCTATGAGAGGTGCCCAGGCCATGAGGGTGGAGCTCTCATGAATGCGCTTTGTCTTCCCATTAAGGAGACCCCACTGAGCTCCCCAGCCCCTTTCCCCATATGGGGATGCAAGGAGAAGGTGCTGGCTATGAACCACAAAGCAGGTTCTCACTGGAAAGCGACTACGCTGGAAGCTTGATCTTCAACTTCTAGTCTCCAGAATTGTAAACAATACACTTCTGTTGTTTATAAGCCACACACACTGTGATATTTTGCTACAGAATCCCAATGGATTAAGGCAGTCCTTTTGTTCCTTGCGGAGCAGCTCCACCAATACTTGGAAAATCATGAAGCCATGAGGCCTTTTAGGGGGCTTCCACTTTGAGTCGCTGTTCTGAATCAAGGGGTCCAGAGCATGGTGACAAGGTGAAGCCTGAATGCCAGTTCGCTCCTGTCTTGACTTTAGACAGGTATTTGACCTCTCCTGACCTCTGTGTCCTCAGCTCTACTACGGCCATGGGGTCACCCTGCAGACCACAGGCTGGCACATAGCTGACATGAACAGAAGCTCAAGAAGTGATACCCAGGCTGTCTAAAACCTCCTTTTATTGCTTTTCTCTTTTACATTAAAAAAAATTTCTCGGCTCACCATGCAAGTTAAAGTCACTTGCATCCATGTTAGCTTTGTGTCTCTTTATCATGCTTTTATAATTCTTCCTTAAAACATTGTGGGAGGGTTTTTCTTATTGTATAGTGACACACATTCAAATGCTGAACATTTAAAAAATGCAGACAGAAAAAAAAGAATAAGAAGCAAAACAGAAAATCACCCACAGTTCCACCACTTGGCACTGTGCGGGCAACATGTGCCTTTGCAAGTTTAATTCACCTGAGAAATGCCAGCGTAGCTTCCGCAGGTCAGTCTCTGACCCTGTTGTCAAACTTACACTTTCCCAAATCGCACATCCTTCTTCCTTTCACTGTATTAATTTACATACTTTTTTTTTTTTTAAGTAGAGGGGAAGTTGAGAATTCAATTTAAAAAAATATATTTTATTCATTATTTTTAGAGAGAAGGGCAGGGAGGGAGGAAGAAAGGGAGAGAAGCATCAACATATGGTTGCCTTTCTCCTGCCTCCAGCTAAGGACCTGGCTGGAGACCTGGCTTGCAACCTGGTTATGTGCCCTGGCTGGGAATCGAACCAGCAACCTTTGGGTTCACAGGTAATCTACATACTTTTTAACTCCCAAATAGCACTAACATTTAGGGAATCAGGCTGAACATCAGTGCAGTCTACCTTCACCCTTTCCCTTGCCATCCTGCCCTCTTGTCTCCTAAGGAAATTACTGTTAAATGTTGCATTAAACACATTTTCCTATTTATTTCCATGTTATGTTGATGTTTAAAAACATGAAAGGTGACTTTATCCCTACTGTTTTATTTCTCAGCCCTTTTTAACTCATTTTTATCAAAGTGTTGGCCTTAAAACTAAACCAGGCATTTTCTCTAAAGTTTCTTAAGCCCATTTTTGTGAACATCCAGTGTGTGCTTCTCAGCTTGAGTGTGTGTATGACATGCCTGGAGACCGGTTAAAACGCAGTCTGATTCAGTCAGTCTGGACTTGGGTGGAGATTCTGCCTTCCTAACCAGCTCATGCTGTTGGTCCACTCTGAGGAGCAGGGTTCTGGGGCACGTATCTGCCCAAGACCCACATTGTTCTCCTTGGCTAGTAGAAGCTCTAACTTGGCCATTTTCTCCCATGTATCCCACACCCCTGCATCACCCAGTCTCCTTGATTATCCAGAATTAAGCCCACTGCACGCGTCTCCCTCAAGATTTTGGGTAACTGGTAGTATAAAGTTCCAGAGGATTTAAGGTCTGTAGTAAAAGATGACTCAGTATTCAGGTCTTTCCTGCAGGGAAGAAACATGCTGAAGGACAGGAGAGGAAATAGCCATAACTGTGGCATGAATGCTGGACCAAAAGACATCCAAGGGAAGAGGAAGAGGAGGTCTTAGCCGTAGTGGGTATGGTTGAGGGGAAATCCCAAAGAGGTGGTGGGGGTGGGGGGCAGATCCCGAAGATTCATAGCAAGATTTAAAAGCCCAAATTTAGCTGAAGTAAGTGGTCAAGCTCTTTCCAGCAGGTAATGGAATGGATGGGACCTGAGGAAGGGAGATGGACCAGTTAGTGAAAGCCTGCCATCCTGCTCTCCTCACCTGTTACTCCAGCCTCAGGGGGCCCTTTAAGAGATTCTCCTGCCATCAGCTGCTGCCCGTTTAAGGGAGTTCTCAACAACACCGCTAATTCCACCCAGTGTAGTCCTAAAGTGATAGCCTCCTGTGCGCACCCCAACACTGGGTTGTGGGGGAAGGGCAGTGCCTCACAGATAATCAGTCTGGATAATTCGATGAGAATTCCCCTCCAGCCACTGTACTCTTAAAATCAGGGTTGGGGTTTCTGCTTGGTTAGTGACAATATAACAAGAACCAGGAAGACACTTTCCTTACAGTGTCCACAGTTAGGTGCAATGTATTTCATTGTTTCATTTTTTAAAACTACTGGCTACTAGAGAATAGCTTCACCCAAACCCTTTAGGAGAAACCCTTCCTTAATTGACAAACATGTTGCAAATTCTCTTTGCTGATCTGACTTTTCTCCATGAGTTGTACATAATATGTATATATATACATATATATATATATATATATATATATATATATAATACCCCCCAAAATAACCAAAACCTGCCCAAGATGACCAGCAGATGCTTATTTGCAGTTTTCATTCAAATCCATCAGGATATTCAAAATAAAGAATGCAGGGGGCAAGGGAAATAAATATACAAAGATGGGTAAAAGTTGATTTCCAGCTATGAGTATGCAAAACAGTTTATTCTTGTATTATTATTTATTGTATTATTTGTGTTACAACTATACACCTATTTGCCCACTTCTATATATCTCTAAAACACCTTTCATGAATTTGATCTGCATGAGAATCATCAGAAATATATATATATATGTATTTTTTTTCAGAAATATATATATATATATTTTTTTTCCCTAATCAAATCAGAACAATTGTACTAGAAAATGACTTTTATGGTGGAACAAAGCAGAAATACCAATGTTTGAGATCAGCCTCCACCCTAACATGTTTTCCTTGAAGGGGCATTTCCGAGGAAAACATAACAGGGACATATGGCCAGGCCATCCTAACCAGAGGTCCTGCAGGGCTGGGAAGAGAAAGTCAGGGATTGCCATCATCTGGGACCTCTGTTTTGCTCATCACTAGCATAGAGCCTGCACAGAATAGGGACTGTGTACATTTTCCATGAATGAAGAATGAATGAATATCTGGATAAGAGAATGAATAATCACTTCTAGGTCAATATCATCAGAACCCCTTATTCAGCTCCAAGTATTTAGTACCATTGATGCTTAGCTGTTTCACAGGTGCTTCAAAGTCATTGTATCACAGATTCCAACTCATTGAGCACTTCCTTGTCTCTGCAAACTGCTCCTTGGGAGTCTGGAATTCTCACACTGTCTCTGACTCTCTGAACTGTTTTTTCTCACCTTCTCCATCTACTGAACTCCTGGTACAAATACTACTCCTCTCTGCTGCTTTCCCTGGACGCTCACTCCTCACTTACCTTTCCACAATGGCCTTTGTTACTTAAACAGGTTAGAAACTGAAGCCAAAGGCTTTTTGTAAACTGATAGGAGGAGATGAATCAAATATACAGGCAGCTGAGCTCTCTCTCAGCTGAAAAAAAAAAAAATAATAACTTCTTCTTTTCTTTCATTCCCTACTGCTGCTTTTCTAGCTATAATAAAATAGAACCCTAGTCAAGGGAAGCAGAAATGGCCAGGAGCTCTGGCTGCTAACTACAGATGTCCTAAGTTCAAATCCTGGCTTGTGAAGGAGTTTTAATTTAGTAGTTAGGTTGTAGGAAGCCTAGCCTCACATGAGAAGAAAGAACCAGGAAAGGAAGAAGCTTTTTGCGACTATTCTGCTTTCAGGTATCATGGTGGAAAAGTAAGGTTTGAAAGTGATCAAGTTTACCAGGACGGCATCCGTAATCATAAAAGAGGTATTCAAAAAAAAAAAAAAAAAAATTATTTATTTGCTTTTAGAGAGGGGAAGGGACAGAGAAAGAGAGGGAGAGAAACATCAATGTGCTGTTGCCTTCCTTGTGTCCCCAGCTGGGGACCTGGCCCACACACCAGGCATGTGCCCTGACTGGGACTCAAACCAGTGACCTTTTGGTTCACAGGCCAGTACTCAATCCACTGAGCCACACCAGCCAGGGCAAAACAGGCATTTGGTTTACTGAAACAAGACAGAATATATCCTAGGGTTAACTCTGGTTTGGGAGCAGCCGCTTATAGGGTTTGGGCTGTATTGGATGATTTTAAAGAACCAGGGAAGCAGGGACTAGTTCTGGAGTGAAGACTCTTGAGAAGCAGGGACAGTGAAATGAATGAGTGTTTTTAGTTAGAGGTGGGGGAACAGGGAAATGAGCAGCACTCACACCAAGGAAGGCAATGGCAGCAGAACTGGAGGTTTGGTCACATACTAGCCTTGTGTAGATCCTAAACATGGTCACAGAGCATTATTTCTATCTGTTGGGAATATCAGAGTCTGGCTGTCAGCAAGGCTATTTTTCACTTTCTCTGTCATTTCTATGTAGCTACTACTAATATTTTATGCCAGGGGCTTAAGGCCAGGCGCTGCCCTAATCACTCTGAATATGTCAACTCATTTATTTTTCATAGCATGACTTTTTGAGAGAAAGGGGCACCGTAACCATGTCACAGGTGAGAAAGGCTTAAAGATGCCAGTAACATTCCCATACTCACAGAAATAAACGCCAGAGTCAGAATTTGAATTCAGGACTGACCAACTCTGAATCCTGTGCTCTACCTTCTACATTATATGGTCTCCATTTCATCACGATTAGTGTCTACTCCATTCATTAATCTGAATATTATTGAACCCAAGGATAGCCACTGTGCTAGGCATTGGAGATATAGTACAAGATATGTTCCTTGCCCTCCTCATAGAATTGAGAAGGCCCTGCCCTGCACTTCCCTTCCTTTCCCTTCCCTTCCCCTTCCCAATCCTCACTCAAAGATGTTTATTGATTTTGAAGGGGAAGGAGGGAGAGGGGGAGAGAGAGGAGGGGAGAGAGGAGAGGGAGGAGAAGGAGAGAGGGAGGGAGGGAGAGAGAGAGAGAGGGACAAGCAGACAGACACCAATGTGAGAAGCATCCATAGGTTGCCTTCTATACATACCCTGACTGGGAATCAACCCTGCAACATTCTGGTATACAGGACAACATTCCAACCAACTAAGACACCCAGCCAGGGCTGAAAACAGACTTGATTCTAGAGCTTTGCTGTCTAATATGGTAGCCACTAACCACATATGGTTATTTAAATTTAGGTTTAAAATTAAATTAGTTAAACAGAATTAAAAATTCATTTCTTCAGCTGTACTCGCTGCACTTCATATGCTGGGTAACCACATGTGGCTAATGGTTGCTGTACAGGACAGTGCAGATTTAGAGCATTTCCAGCAGTGCACGAAGTGCTCTCTCTCCAAGACTATAGTTCTAGGGGAAATGGGTGTGCCTATTCTTTCTTGGGTCTAGCTTAAAAACTTATACCTGCTTTGTAAATACTGCCCTCTTTGCTCTATTCTCTAGCTAGGCAAAGATACCATCAAACCCTACCAAGAGCCCAAGTGTTCTTCTGATTCCCATCCCAGGGTCTTTTGTAGGCTTTGCTGAGTCATGTCCCAAAGGTTCTGAAGCTGTGAGGCTCATGGAGTGAATGCCAAGGTGTGGAGCACAACCCCCAGCCCTGCGTGTCCCTGTTTCCCATAAGTCAACGGAGCTGTCAGCCTGGCTCTGATTTCAGAATCTCAATTGCTCAGGAAACTGTGAGAAGCAAAAAGAAGCCAGCTTGATCTTTAGGCTCTGGAGGCAAGAAGAGAAAACATCTTGGGGCTTATAAACAAAACTAATTTGAATGTGGACATCACAGGGATGACAGAGCTCCTTCCCAGGAAAGAACTCTCTCTACCAATGATGGGTAGGATTCCCTCAGCGGGTGCATCTACATTTTCAGGTAAGCCATTTCTGTCAAGGGTCCACTGCCAGGTAGAGCCAATAGAACCTCTATTGATCTTGACTCCCCTCATTCTCCCTGCTAACCCTGTAAGCTTATCCTGAGGACTGAATGCAGGCCCAGTGTGAGAGGGCAGAAGGATGGAAAAGACAAAAATCTTTCTTCTTCTGGAGTGAAAAGACTAGACAGGGACACTTGGGGCAAAGAAACCATCTTGTGACTGCCTGCTGGTGACCTCTTCAGAAGCAGCAGTGTGCCTGTGACTTCTGCTGAGGGCTGCCCACCCTGCCTGACTCCACCCACTTATCTTTGGCCTGTAGCTTAACATGTCAAGATGAGCTTAGCCAATTTAATTCTTTCTCTCAGGAGTGCACCACCAAGAAGCAGGAAGAAGCCAAACCATGCAGAGCTCCTAGGACAGTCAGGTAAAGTCAGATTTCCTCCAGCCTTGAACTCAGAACCCCCAGCTAGCTCCAGTCCGGTCCAAACCCCAGTCCAAACCAGTCTGTTTTTGCTTTCCATGCTAGGTGCTCTATCATTCCATGTGTAACCTTTCTATAAACTCCATTTCTTGAGCTAGCTGAATGTCTCCCTGCTCCTTGTGTAACCCAGTGGGATTTTACCTTTGAAGGGTCATTCTGTAGAGATGGTTTAGGCGAGTGATGTGCAGGTAACAGGAGAACAACTGGTAAGTGTCTACTTATGTGCCAGGCAGTGGCTGAAGCGTTCCCACAGAAGAGATCAGACTGAGTACTCACAGCAGCCCTGATGCCTAGGTAACCGTCAGCAGCCACCACCCCACGTCACTGGTGAAGAGCCCGGTTCCTTTAGATTGGCTCTCATTATCCTCCAACTGCCCTGAGCTTGCCTTGTAAGAAGTCCTTCCTGCTGTAGCTCAGAGAAAGGAAAGAGTACAGTAAATGTGGAGGAATGAAGGCTTCCCGAGGAAGCGGAAAGCTGGAAGGTGACTTTGTCTTTCTGAGCTGCAGGGTCTTTTCCTGTAAAATGGGAACAATAATACGGACGGACGAGAGTTATGTGGAATTGGTGTTACGAAGAATGTCCAACATGGAGCTTTATGCTTAACAAATACAAAAGGTGCTCAAGCTCACCCAGTAGTCCTCCCCGTTCCTCATCTGTTCCTCATCTGTTGCCTTTGTCCAGCGGCCAGCCCCGGGCCCCGCCCGCTCCCTGCACCCGCGCGGCAACCTTTGCGCGCTCTGGATCCGGTCCCGGGCTGCTGGGCTGAGGCCTGGTGTTCACGGCACTTATTATTCCAGGCACCCTGTGATTTACTTTTCTAGTGAGTTAATTGCTAAATCCATATGGAGTGGAGAGAAAACATCACCCAAGCTTGCCATGAAAAGCTGGGGAATGGGGGAAGCTTTCTACCTCGCCAGCACCGCCTGGGAAGGCAGGGCGAGGGGAAGATCTGCCACACTGAGTGTGCGGGAGGTCCAGTCTGCCGGGCTCAGCGGAACGCGCACAGGGTCCGGGCCTAGCTATCCCGCCTTCATTTTTTCCTTCACCCCTTTAGCCAGAAAGCTCTCTTATGTTTTAGAAACCTGTTACAGGTATAAAGTGTAGGTTATCAAACCTCACTGGGCACAAGCAGCACTTGGGAAGTTGATTTAAAATGCAGATGCCTACATCTCTTTCTCCAAAGTTTCAGCCAGTACGTCTGGGATGGAGCCCCAGAACCCAGACCTGTGTGTGCCAAACGCAGTTCATACACAAGCCAACTTGAGGAATAGTGATGCAAAGGAAGGGCAGAGGCTCTGGAGTTAGAAGAACTTAAAAATGGTTTTTGGTGTGCTTTCTGGCCCACTCTGTGTTTCCCAGCAGATAGATGCCTTTCTCGCTCCAGTCTCAGTTTTTCTTCCTCTTAAGTCAAAATGAGAGTACCTACCTCACGGATTAATCGAATCATTGAGAGTAAAAGGCAACAGATGTTAGAAGCCCCTAACACAACTCTTGGCACATTGAAGGCACTCAAAAAATATCAAAGAAGCAATTTGTTTTTCTTTCCTGGAGAAGGTTCACTTCAAACCTAGCCTGAGGCACCTGCATTCCTGAAAGTTAATACATTTCTGTATCTGTTTACAGTCTACAGCTTCCAAAGAAGGGTCCTTGGGGGAAACCAGTTCTTGTTTTGAAAGCACTTTGAAGATGAAAAGGTGTCAAATCCTCCAGAGACTTGGTTTGTGGAAGTTAAAGTAAATGTTTATTTTAATTCGGTGAGTTATAATTTATTAAAGGCACTTGGAAATGCTGGTGCTATTATATTCTCACAAGGGATCCGACAATTTTGAATAGTTTTTAGTTAATTTGTTCATTTATTCAAGAATGAGCACTTAGGTGCCTGGCCAGATAAACAGGTACTAGCCTTCCAGGGACTCCAGGACTGAATAATAACAGCTTGTTAGGGGCCACAGTGGGGGCAGAGGCTGGAGAGCAGTGGTTTCCCTCAGCCCAGGGACACTGGGTCTAGGGGAA
The DNA here is from genome assembly GCA_004026585.1 of Noctilio leporinus. Classification (NCBI taxonomy): domain Eukaryota; kingdom Metazoa; phylum Chordata; class Mammalia; order Chiroptera; family Noctilionidae; genus Noctilio; species Noctilio leporinus. Next base: position 56,151 of record PVIW01000538.1, read on the forward strand.
CTGATAAGGAGGAAATTATTCCATTTTGAAAGCACCCAGATTGAAACATAATTTAAAAAGCAAGTCTGTTACCAATAGATGCATAATTTGAGATCCCTGGAGGAAAGAGCTATTCTCAGCACAGGGATATAGCTCTATACCTTTCATTTCTTAGATGCTCCAAAGGGGAACTCAGAGTGCCTAAGTACTAGGAGTGCTGAGACTTTCTCCTAACTTCAGGCCCTAATATCCAAGAGTGTCATGGAAATCTTGATCTGGAGGTTCGACAGGCACTTCAACCATGTCAATCACTTGGCTTATTATCTTTTTCCACAACTGTGCTCCAGCATTTCCTCACTACATCCACAGTTATCTCAATCACATGTAAAACATGCTGAATATGTAGTATGAGGAACTCTGTTAAGCCACTGAGATATGAGAGCTGTTTGTTACTGCAACATAAATTAACCCATACTGCCTACTACAGAAACCTTATTTCTGTCTATAATCACTAACACAGGACCTAGAAATATCAGATTCTCCAATAAACATTTTATGAGTGAATGCAGGAATGAATGAATGAACAAAGAAGCCTAGGAAAAAGAACATGAGATCTGGATCCAATAGAAAATAGCATGTAATAAGCAAGCACCACCATATCCTTCTTTCCCCTATACTAGTGGAATGTTCTTTCTCTCTCCATTTGGCTCCAGAGGCAGGATTTAACTTTATGATTTCTCTTTCTGAAGTGTATCTATATTGATACCAACCAAAACTGCATGCAGATCCTGGCTTATACCTCAGTGTGTGGAGGAAGGGAACCAGTGAAATGCTTTTGCCAGTTTTCCACAAATCAATAATCTGTCTTTGAACTTTATGCTTCCAGGGTTACATCTGGACTTGGCCCAAAGATGGGGAACCCTAAGCTCCCTAAACCAAAGGCTTCCAATCCTAATACTCCTTTCCACCAGGTTAAAGAATGGCCTCATTAGGCCAAATATCTTTTTACACATGGAAAAAACATTCAGTAATTATCCTTAAGTCTTTCAACACATTTCAGTTAAGCACAAAAGCAGAGGCTGTGAGATTTGGATTGATTTTATATACTTTAAAAAATAAACACCAACATAAAGAATGTCATTCCAAAGTCACAAGTTTCTGAAATTACTGCTTAGCAAGAAGGTCAGGACATGAATACCAACATCTGGCAGAGAGCATCTAGCTAATCAGATTAGAAAGATCAGTAGGCTGGCAGGGTGGAGGATGGAGTGGAGGTGGGGGGTGGGATGGGATGGAGCTGGATGTTTGAAACCTGGGAAGGGGAGACAGAGGGCACACCACCAAGGTGGAGAAATTGTTCTTGGTAATGTCCCTTATGCCATCCACATAATTCTTCAGTCTCTAGCTATGCTATTTTTCAATTAGATGGAACGCCAGGCCTGAAACTCAGAGGAAGCACATGGAAACAGGATGGGATTGCAGGAGAGAGGCTCAGATTCACATCCTTTCCACCACTCAGGAGCTCTGTGACTTTGGGCAAGTCCCCTGCCTCTGTGATTCTTAGTTTGCTCATGTAGGGTCAAAAAGGCAACCTGCCAGTGTTTTGAAGATTTGACAGGAAGCATCTATCTGCATCTCAGACACTTTCGTATCCGGTGGCCTGACTCTGCAGGTGCACTCAGTAATGTATGCTGAAGGTACAGAGGTATTAAGGTGTTCTAGGCCAGTTTTTACTTTTTGCTGAATATTTTTTATCATAGAAAAATTACATAAAATTCTTTTAACCCCTGTAAAGTGTACAACTCAGTGGTATTTTATTCATCCCCAATGTTGTACAACCTTTACCACCATCTGTTCTAAAAGATTTTAACCACCTGCCTACAAAAACACCCTGTATTTATTAAACAGTTACTCCCTTTCTTGCTTCCTGTGGAAGAGCCTATGATGATTTTCGTTGAATCCAATACTTTAAACATTACTGGTTGATACTCTTTTGGTGAGAAAGCTGGCTGGGCAAGCAAGAGTTCATTTCCCGAGCAACTGGCGCACGTTCACCTCTGTATGAGACACAGGTAGGTGCATAGCAACAGCTCTGCCAGGCAGGTGCCAGGCTGTGGAAGAGGCTATGATTAGACAGCACTTACTTGCTCCGACACCTGAGTCAATGGAGAATAGTGAGAGGTGAGGTCAACAAGGTCAGAGGGGTGAGATGGGGTGGGTAAGGTGGGGTGGTCTTGATGCGTAGAAACTTAGACTTGATGCCCATCAGCAGATGACTGGATAGGGCAACTATGGTACATTTACACAATGGAATCCCACCTGGCTGTTAAAAAGAAGGAAATTTATTCTTTTGCAACAGCAGGGATGGACCTGGAGAACATTATGCTAAGTGAAATAAGCCAGTCAGAGAAAGACAAATACCATATGATCTCTCTCAAATGTGGAATCTAATGAACTGAAAAAAGAAAAAGAAAAATGAACCTTCAAAAAAAAAAAAAAAAGCGAATTTGTTTCAGTAGTGGACCGTTTGTTAAATGAAATTGTTTTAATAGAAAAATGAAAGAAGCTTGGACTCAAGTCCATGAATCGGTGAATTGCTGAGGGGCTATCTCTTCTGCCCGGGGCATACTGGGGGTGCTCTTAGAAGGAGGGGCTGGGAGATGCTCAGCCCGCATCTGGGTAGGTCTGCAGTGGGTAGGTGCTGGCCTGGCTGCCGGTGGAGCCGCTGCAGCAGTGGAGCCAGACGTGCAGGCAGGCAGCCATGGACAGTTAATGAGTGATTTATTGGTGCTGCTGCAGAAGCAGCTTCCCTGGGACATGTTCCTAATTAACAACCGCTAACTAGATGATGCCTCTTATTTATTTTTATATTAAAAAAAAAAAAAGGCCCCCAAAGTCTTCCTTCCCCATCTTAATGGAAGAAAAGGCCTCACCTTTGCCTACTACCTGCATCTACAATACAACAGGTATTTGGCAGAAACCCTGAGCCTCTGCCTCACTCATGCACAGACACACATGGACACCCTCACGCACAGTCAAGCCCACACTCCGTCATGTGCTTCCCACACCCATCACACATTTATTCCTCTTCTAACGTAATGACAGGGACTTGTCTTCCAGTAAAACTCACATACTGTCAAGTATATTTTATACCGGAATCACACATGCACTTGCATTCCTAAACCCTCACCAAACTACTCAGCACTTAGCAACATGCTCATGAGCACACACGCACACACACACACACACACACGCATGCACGTATTCTTGCGCATTTACACCCCTGCTGTTACAGGCAAGGCCACAGGGCCACCCACACAGTTACAGGCAGGAATCTTCTCTGGTATAGACATCTTCCAAAAAGGGGCTCCCTCACATCCAGGAGGCTGAAGACTGGGTGCTGGAGCCAACTTGCTCGGCTGTGAGGTGGTGGGCGCCAGGGAGAGGAAAGGGGGCCTGCAGTCATGACCCAGTGGAGTCCAGCAGGGAGGGTCACAACTGGCTTATAATTCAGACTGAAAAAGCCTCTCCTTTGTAGAGTTCCTAGGACACTAAGAAGCTGCGAACTCACTTGAGAGCCAGGCTGCTGGGTGGTTGGGGTGCCTGGGATGGTGGTGACTTCCACCGAAAGAGTGAGGTTGAACTCTGCTTTAGGTTGAATGTTTGTGTACCTGAAATTCATACATTGCAATCCTGACCCCCATTGTGATGGTATCAGGAGGTGGGGCATTTGGGAGGTAATGAGGTCCTGAGTGTGGAGCCTTCATGAATGAAATCAGTGCCCTTACTAAAGAGACCCTGGAGAGCTCCGTCACCCCTTCCGCCATGTGAGGACAGTGAGAAGTGCTGAACTTGCCAGCACCTTGATCTTGGACATCCAGCCTCCAGAATTGTGAGAAATAAATACTTGTTGTTTAAGGCATTGGATGGTCTGTAGGATTTTTGTTACAGCAGCCTGAACAGACTAAGACAAGTCCCAACCCCTAGCACCTCAAATGTGACCTTCATTGGAATTGGGGTCATTACAGATGCAATAAGTTAAAATGAGATTAAACTAGAGTAGGATGGTCCCCTAATTTAATATGACTGCTATCCTTGTAATAAAACAACATGCGAAAACACGGGCATACAGGAACATTGTGATGCAACAATGAAGGCAGAGATAGGAGGGAGGCAGCTACAAGCCAAGGAATGCCAATGACTCCTGGCAAACCATCCAAAACTAGGAAGAGGCAAGAAAGGCTCCCCCTACAGGTGTCAGAGGGAACACCGCCCCAATGGTACCTTGACTTTGGACTTCCAGTCTCTAGAACTGTGAAGTAAATGCCTGTTGTTTTAAGGCGCCTAGTTTATGGTGCTTGGTTACAGCAGCCACAAGAAACAAATCCAGGGGAAAGTTAGTTCCCCTCTCCAGCTCAGTCTTTCTGAGCCCCAATCTAGCATGCTGGCCTGTTCGTTCATGGGGATGCAGCGAGCACCCACGTTTACAGGCAGTTTCGTGCCAGCTCTCCATTATACGGAGGTAGATAAATAAACCGCAGTCTTGCCTAGAGCTACACAGACCTGTGAAAACATGTCTAGATAAATACAAAATGGGCCACAGAAGGAAAAATAATGCCTGTACCCAAGGGACCAACTTAAATAGGCCTTAGAAACCTGCCCCCAACCCAACCCATTAAACCTGCTGAGTCTCGGAAGGGGATGGTGAGGTTGGTCATCCCTGCCACGTAAAAGATTCACCCCTGCTTCTGAGTTATAGATATCAAGTTTCATTAAGACATCATCATGGTGGAAAACAAAATTAATCAATAAGGGGCAGCTCTTTGTCATATTAATTCGCCAACTGTGCAGGAATGAAAAACAGATCCAGTTCACCCTCCCTCTCTGGGATGTCTGGTGGGCTGCCTGGTGGGCTCCCTGTACTGCAGTGAGGACAGCAGTCCCCAGGGACCATCGCACCCTTCGGGGCCTGTGATATTTTTGTCATCTCCAGAATTCCCTATCTGTTTAGTGGGTCCGGTCCCTTGTCTTTTAGCTTTGGACGAGAGAGAGAGGAGTGGTTCCTGATAGCCAGGCACTGGCCTGGCACTCTCAAGGAGGCCGTGTTTTCTCCTGTTAAGTATAAGCAATTTTGCATGACAACTTCCGACTGGCAGGCAACTCTGTGACCTTAATGGGTCAAGACGAAGGCTAGGCCACTCACAAGTATATATGAGCTCAGAAAATAACAAGAACATCAGTCCAAACCACAAAATGACCCATCCTGGCTAATTTGAGTGATTGCGGCTTCTTTTTCAATTACAACTTTAACCTCACTCCATTCTTCCTGCTTTCTCCACAGGATGTGTTAAGACGCCCTGGCACAGAATGGCTCCTGCTTCCTGACACTGTCTAATCCAGAACCAAGCTCCGCATCTCCCTTAAACCCATCCCCAAATGACCCAACACAGGGCCAGACCCTGAATACCTTTTCTGACACTTTCCCAGACACCATTGAAAGGTGTGCACGCCCCAACCTCAGTGGCAAGAGTCAATAAACCCCACTTTTGTTCAATTACAACCATGTTCCCGGTGGGCTCTGGCTGGAGAACATGAAAGGATTTGCTGTTAGCCTGTCCTACAGAGAGGCTGACTTAGGGAGTCGGTGACTTTCCCACATGTGCGTGCCAGGTAAGGCTTTCTCCTCTCTCTTACTTTCTGTATCAAATAGGCATTCTGGACTCACAGTTACCTCTTTGGCCATTGGAACTTCTGAAAAATTCTGTTCCAGTATTGGAAGGAGTGAGAGGCCACTGTGGTAGACATCCTTTTCCCTGTGGTCTTGTCCCAGCACTCCCTAGACAGGTGGTCTTGGGAATCATTTTACTCAGTGGCTTAAGTAGGGCTAGCTTTCTTCTGCTGGTTCTTTGACATCTGGCCACCTGGGGTTGTTCACAGCACTCACATAACACTGCAGGATGCTGCCTAGGTTATGTGTCAGCTTGTTTCATATCATGAGCCCCTGGGGCCAGAGACCATGCCTGCTCCACCTCAGCATTCATGCAGCTCAGTTGCTGAAGGTGGCTGAATGCATCGGTGCACAAACACAGCACCTACCCAGTCCTTTAGTTTCCTTCCCCCACCTCAACTCGTCCACACCACCACAGACCAGTAAGGAGCATTGCCCCTCTGTGAGATCATTTCAAATGTCTTTCCTTTTCCTGTGCAAGACAGCATTTCATGTTCTCTCCTTCATTACCAGCACTAATGGTGAGTTTCCTTTATCAAGCAATTTCATAGAGGTAAAGTTAATAATAACTTTCTAAGAGTTATCGCGTGAAAGACAAAGAGAGGACGCAGGCCCCCCCAGCTGAGAGGTCTACACTGGGTGCTCCACTAGGGCTCCTCTTGAGTTAAATAGGAGGACAGTGCAAGAGGCTGGTGCAGGACAGCAGGCCTGAGACAGCCACCTTGGAAAGGCTGGCTCTTAGCTGGCATCTGGAATTTGGTGGGGAGACAGTTCCTTACCTGACAGAAACGTGCCCGAAAAGATTACCGTGGCTTACTGAGCCTGTGTGGACAAACAATGAGGTTTGCACTACATGCCTGCTCTCCTTCTGAGAGTTTGGGATTTTGGCACCTGTTAGGCAGCAGGGACCTCTGCGTCCAGTCCCCTGATAAAAATCTTTGGGTGCGGGGATCTCCCTGGAGTTTTGTTGGCAGACGGTCCTTTGCATCACGACCCTGCTGGAGGAATCGGGGGCACCCCGTGTGACCGTCAGGACAGGCCTCCCGGGAGCGGCACCTGGTTTCCTCTGAACTCCACCCTCTGCACCTTTCCCCTCTGCTGTTTGCTTTGCATCCTTTTGTCCTAATCATAAATATTACCCTTGAGTCCCACTGTATGCTAAGGAGTCCTTATAGTTGAGCCTTCAACACCCCCAGGACAGTCTCCAGTGTGAAGAGCCATTCAATGTCAGGGTGTGGGCTCAGGTGCCCTGGACCAGGGAGACAATGTGCTCCGTTATGAAACATTGGCTCCTAAAGGACACTGTGAGCTATTGCACACTTCCTAACTGTGAGTAATAATGGCTCAATACCAGCGGAGACTCTTGAAGAGCTTTTTAAATTTAGTGGGGGATGGTGGGGGGAGGAGGGGATGGCACACTATTTTCTCCAAATAAAATGCACCTTTTAGCACTACTAACTCTGGTACTGAGGTAATAAATTATTGAAAGTTGTGAATACAGGTAGAAAGAAGGGTAAATCCTTTGGGCTTAAGCAGTGTGAGACAGCAGGGTGAGGGCGGGGCCCAATGTGTTAACTTCTAACCTACATGGCTCTGATTTGAAGGGCCTTCCCTGAGTTTTCATAGCCCACTTTGCACCCATCATGCTCCTCACTCCTCCTCCTGCCATCCTGGGAGGCAGCTGGAATGGCAAACACTTTTCTTTGGACCACACTTTGAACCTGGTTTGTTCTACACGATTATTGCCTTCTTGGAGGCACGCTCAGAAAAGCACCTGGTTCGGTAGTTAAGGTCCCACAATGGAGAGCTCAACAGACTCATTTAGGCTGAGCAAGAGTGGAAGGAAAAGTCCTCTTCAGAGTTTGGAACATGAAGGGGTTGGGTCTTTATTGGAAAAGATGCTTCTTCCAAATGAAAAGCTTGGGCTGAGATCCTTTTCCCAGAGACCGGGGAAACTGGCCTGCGGACCATGAGGCCTGCTGGAGTCTTTCAGACATGGCCCTGCCAGCTGGGTGCTCATGTTTGGCAGAAAGAGCCAGGCTGACTGGCTACCAGACAGAGTGATGGACAGCCGTGCCTGCTGCAGGGTCAGGGGAGCCGGGGTGGAATCCCATCTCCACCTTTTTCCGGCTGTGTGACCTCGGAGCATGTCCATACATGGTGAGACTGATGTCTCCCTCATAGGTGGTTGCAAATGCTGCACATGTGAAAACTGCCTATAAATCACACAGCGCCGCACAAACAGCAGATACCTAGATAGCACTTCCTGTGTGCCAGGCACTATTCTAAGTGCTGTAACTCTGAGCTCATTTGATTCATATAACTAACTATGAGGTAGATGGCATAGAGTTAGCCCCATCTTCCAGGTTAGGCAACTGAGGCATGGATGCATTAAGAAACATGCCTTGTGCAACATAAGGTAACACAGCTTATAAGTGGAAAAGCATGTGAGTTACTTAATGCTTTTCCTCTTTTTCTGAGAGGGTGGTCTGACATATTGGCACCTTTTTACTGCACAGAAGCACTGGTGGGCACTCTCTCAAACAGTTTTGCGTTCCTGTCACCATGAGGCTGGGCTAACTGCTGAGGACTGCAACAATCCCAGGTGAGGAGTCAGCTTTGTGGCATCCTGGCTGGGGCCTGGATCAGTCCCCTAGAGCTGCCACCACAATATACTTCAGACTGGGTGACTTAAACAGCAGACATGCATTTTCTCACAGTTCTGGAGGCTGCCATCATGGCTGGGTTCTGAGGAAGATTTTCTTCCCAGCCAACAATAGAGAGATTGCTCTCTCTCCCTTCCTCTTCCCTTAAAGGCATTAATTCCATCATGAGGGTGCACCCTAATTACCTCCCGAAGGCCCCATCCCAACTCCCATTATTACATTAATAGTTAGAGTTTCAGCATAGGAATTTAAGGCAGGACACAATTCTCTCTGTAGCACATGTGTGTGTGGGGTGGGGGGGTGGTGGGCAATTTCATCATCCATAAAAAGGTGAAAGCAAACTCTTAGAGAATGAGGTCCTCGTCTGAATCGGGAAAGGTATTTGCTACCTCTGACCTTTCCCTGCTTTTACCTTTCCTGTGGATCCTATGACCTTTGGGAGAAAGGCTGAACTCTTGACTCAGCATTTCAGATCTGTCCTCTGCCCAGGGCTTCTCTTTGGTCTCCTCTCTAGCCTCATCCCTTAATCCCCACAGGCTCAGCCATAAGGAGGCCCTGGCATTTCCTACACAGTCTGCATACCTGGGAGTCACATCGAGGCTTCTGCCTGCCAGTGAAACATTCCTTTTCTTCACTACCTCTGCCCCGACCATCAGAAGAGTTGGGGCTGCCACTTTGGTAAGAGTGTGGCGAAGGGTCTGGTCTTCTCTGAGGTCTCTTCCCGAAAGAGTTCCTTTGCCCTGAGCCTGGCTCCGGAGAGCCCATGGGTAATCCCTGCCCAGCTCCCTGCACCAGGCTTCATGTGTCAAACCCACGTGCATGTCCATCAGCCCTTCCTCACACCTTGCTGTGCCTGCTTTCCCTCCAGCCCCAAGTCAAGGGAAAGAGGGTCACTTCCATATTTTGGTCAGTCGGCCTAGGTTGATGATTGTGATAAGGATCCATGGGTTGGGGGACTTCTTTGCTGCCTGTGGTGCTCAGACTTCTTCTCCAGTGGCCTTTGTGCTACATGGAGAGAGTCAGCTGGTTATAGCTGAGATCATAACTCGTTCAGCTCCTGTATTCTCCTAGGTCAGCTCTGCCTGTGTGGGGGTGTTTTTCCTGCTGTCATCCAGCTCATATTAACCTAAGGCTTATCAGTCACCCCAATGGCCATTGATATAGGAGGAACCAGGGATGTGAAGGGGAAGAGATGGCCAGGGCCTACAAACCAGGGATTTCAGCTCTGTTATTATATGAACCATGTGACCAAACCCATCTAATCCCAGCTCCATTCAACTGAATCATGAGGCCCCACTCAAATACACACTCATTTTCAGTAGGGGGCCTTAAAATACCATGTCAATAGTTTTGGACAAGACTATGACATCGGGAATCACAGAATAATTAAGCTGAGGGAGGTTCTTTTTTTTTTAATTTTTTAAAAAATTTTATTGTTGTTGTATTACATCCATTCCCTTTTTGCTTGAGGGAGGTTCTTGAAGGAAAAGCATTAACATTTCCAAGGTTCTGCTATAGGCCAAGCACCATCTTTTAAACATTTTTAAAAAACAACTCCACAGTAAGAAATACGTTGTATGTGGTGACTTAGCATGGGTGCTGTCTGCAAAGTATAACTAAAATAAAAATTTACAACATAATACGGTGTACTATGTGCTCCATTTTGTTCCCCTTTATTCAGTTTATTATTTTAAATGATGGGGCTGAGCCACAGCATTGATTTCAGGATCAGTTGTGATCCACAGTCTGGAAAATGGAACCCTTAGTCTTTCATGTGCACAATTGCAATTCATGCTCTTTTCACCGGTAGGAGGGAGGCCCGTATTCCTTCCCATGTTGCACTGGAAGAAAGTGAGGAGCCTCTATGAGGTTCAATAATTTTGCACAAACCCTCCCAATTCCTGAGTGGCGGGGCTGGAATTCGGAGTTTGACTCCAAAGTTCATTCTCCTTCAGAGTTATCTTATTGCCTGAGATTCCAATGACTCCCATTAGGCTAACGGGGAACCTAATGCCCAGAATGGAGAAGGGACTTGTTCTAGGTTACATGGGACTGGTAACAGCCCAAAATTGAAATTAGATTCATCCCCAGACTCTACACACCCAGCACTGGAATGAGGTTCTTGTGGGCAGAAAGCTACTTTGCTCTCATCAGTTAGTCTGTTCTTCCCCAAAGTCATCCTGGGTTAGATGAACCTGAAAGAGGCCCAGGAGTCACTCTCCCTGGACAAAGCTGAGCTCACTGATGGGGGAAAAATGCCTCACAAATGTCTTCTGTTAGGGAGTTTGACACTGTGCACATCATTGCTTCCACTGGAATTGAAAGCCATGTTGGCTCAAATTAAAAGCAAAACTGGTTTGCTGCACCTCTGTGCACACACAGCGGGTCCTAACCTAGTTTCAAGAATGCAATCTATCTTTAGTGGAGCTCTGCATCTCCGTCTCTTTTCTCTCCCAGCACAGAAGCGGGGTGCACTTGCATTAGCTCATACTTGCCCACCAGAGGGAGCAACAGAGCTCACCAGTGGGGAGTGGATTTGGGATACATTTAAAAGGGTTATGTCGATTTTACCATACCAACAGCAACAAAATCAACGTGTCATCTTCCTTCCTTGAAGTGTTGGCATGAGCCTGTATTACATTTGTGAGGTGTCTGGTTCTTAATTCATGCTAGCTATTAATATTAATTTTTAAAAAGATTTATGTATTTTTAGTGAGAGGGGAAGAGAGGGAGGGAGGAAGAGGAACATCAATGTGTGGTTGCCTCTTGCACACCCCCAAATGGGGACCTGGCCTGCAGCCCAGGCATGTGCCCTGACTGGGAATTGAGCCGGCGATCCTTTGGTTTGCAGGCTGGCACTCAGTCCACTGAGCCACACCAGCCAGAGCTAATTTTTTAAAAAGCTGTGGGCTGACAGTAAAAGAAGCCATTTGTTTTTCCCTGAGGGTGCAAAGGCTCATTCCTTCATTCCATTCTCGGTATGTACTAGGCTTGAAGGGCAAGTAGGATCTCTGAGCAGAAGGGATTCAAGAGGTATTCCCAGTAGAGGCAATTGCACAAGTCAAGGCTTGGAGGTGTGCAGAGGCAGGACGGTCTAGGGGCTGGTGAGTCCTGACTCCAAGCTCTGATCCCAGGGGCACACTGAGAAATTCTCTTAGAAAAGAAACAATAAAACAACAGTTACCCCCAAATTATCAAGCAGCCTGGGTGTCAAAAGGGAAATTACTGGTTAACCTAATTAGGCAGCCAAATTGCTTATTCCAGTCAGAAGAGGAGGTGAGCATCTCCAAAGCACAGTGAGAAAGAAGCTCATTACCAAGTTAACTCAATTTATCCTCTACCCTCCCTGGCTCCCTGCTCCTGAGACTTGGTTTTAAAAAGCCTGTTAAGAAGGTCTATCATTAATTCTCTAAGTGGCCAGAGTCCTGCAGCTACACAGCCTTTGTACTTCACCTGGGATAGGAAGCCAGGTTCCCTTAGCTGGAGCAGAGGGATTGGATTCCCACATTTGACTCCTCATCTGCTTTGTGAGCTGACTGGCAAGTCTTCCCAGGAATGCACAGGTGCCCAGTATTTTCAGGGAGTTAGAGTCTCCCACTGGACAGCGTTATCCATGAAATAAGGGCTTTAAGGTCCCCAAGTTCCAGAAAGGACTAGGAAGTGTCCAGTAGAGTCCCTGACAATCTGGGAGCTGGAAGAGAACTTGGAGACTTTGACTTCACCTTTTCCTGCTTCCTGGCCAAGGGAATTAAGATCCAGAGAAATTAGGCAACCTGTTGATGATTGCACAGCTAGTCAATGGGAGAGCGAGGGTGAAGCCCAGATCTGCCTCACTCTAGTGCCCCTTGTCTTTATTGATCTCTGCCCTCTACAGTTGATTCTGTAGAAACTGGTTACTAGCTGAACACGCACAAGATATATGATCTGAGAGATGATTCTAGCTGTTTCTAAAATGTAAACTTTTGTCAGTGTTATGAAGTTCCAGCAAACAAACTGAGTCCATAACCTGTTAGAGCTGATCAGGAGCTACGGATCATACCAGGCCACCCTCAAATTGTGATGTGCCAGAGAGAGGACGTTTACAAGTTACGAGGTTTAAGGGGAGAATTCTCAGAGGTACCTGAGAAGGCTCCATGGAAGAAGTGCTGGTCCCTGGGCTTTGAAGGACTTTAGCAGGTGAAGAGGAGAAAGGAAGAGGATTCTGTATGACAAAGGCATGGAGATGGACAAACGTATGTCGTTTGGAACATCGGTGTGTGACTGGGGCTGTGGGGGCAGGCGGATTATCATTTAACAAGAATTTGTTGAGCACCTACCATGTGTCAGCTACTGTTTTAGGCCCATTCATCTGTAGGGAGTATGATGCTGAACACATTTAACAACTAAATTATGTAGGGTGTTGTCAAGAAGATAAGTGTCAGGGAAGAGGAGACAGGGGATGCCAGGGTGGGAAAGGGGTTGCAGTTGTAAACAGGGTAGCCAGGGAAGCATCACTGATCCGATGGCAGTTGAGGGAGGTAAGGAAGAGAGTGCTGGGATGTCTGGAGGAAAAGCGATCTTGGCAGAGGAAGGACAGGTTCAAGAGATCTGGCATGTTTGAAAAGTGGCCAGGAAGCCAGTGTGGCTGGCATAGGGGAGGAGGTCAAAGAGGCGGTGTGGGGTAGAGGTGCCTGCAGGCCACTGCCCAGGGGGCCAGGGGAATGAGAGAATCAAAATGGAAGCTGGACCGATCTCGAGTGGGCTATGTCGAATTAGGGGTCAGCTGCAGAAATCCAGAAGACAGGGCAGCGGCTCAGGCCAGGAGGAGACATGGTGGCAGTGGGGATGGGAGCAGTGCCTCATGGAGGGAACAGGCTGCTTCCTTTCCTCTCTGTTGCCTTGTTAGCAGTGAGAAAGACCTCAATACCCTTAGATTCTGGGACCAAAATGGGCTCCCAGGTACTCTTACAGGAGGGGGCACATCTCCACACTCCCTCTCTTATAGCTCATGGCCTTGGTCATGAACCACACCCTTTACCCATTTCTCATACTATCCTCCATCCTGCGGCTGATTGTCTTGGTTTCTGACCTTGCTGCCCTGCTCCCTCTCCCAGCCTGGCATTACCTCCCAGCTGAGACACTTGGTACCATCTTATGTTTTTGTTATAATCTTGGCTTCCCTTGGGTGGCAATTCCAGCCCTTCCTTCTGCTCACCAGCTTCAAACTGCCTTGGTGACGTTTGACCTGTGGCTGATGCACCGCAGCATGGCCTCTGCTGGAATTTCATGATCCAATATGGATCAGCCAGTTTTGGCCTGGTTTAACCATTTTTCAGTGCACAATTCAGTGGCATCACATATGTTCACATTGTTGTGCCACCGTCACCACTAGCTCATCTGCAGAACTTTTCCATCATCCCAAACTGTTCAGTGTACCCATTAAATACTAACACCCCATTCCTCCCTCTTCCATCCCAGGGTAACCCCTGGCCTATTGTCTCAGGGAAGTGTGACTCATGGAGATGAGGGCACTTGCCCAAGGTTTCAGAGCTGGGGCATGGCAGGGCCAGAATTTCAGGCCAGGTGTCCTCATTAACTTTGAATGAAACCACTGTTCTTTCCCCTGTGACACCGCCTGCTACCCCTCCCTCATAGATTGGGCCACAAGGCTGTCATACCACCACCCCTATGGTATTTATCTAGAGCCTCCATTCTAGAATAATGCCTGGTATATTCAGGGGCTTGGTGTAGTTATAGAACAAGGTACAGAATGAACCTCCAAGAGACACTGTGTCATCCTGATCCTGGGGGTGAAAACGGAGCTCACAGTGCAACCTTTGCTTTCTACAAAACGTTTATGGAATGCCACCTGTGTGCATGGCACACTGCCAGCTGTGCCTCACCGCCCTCCAGCCTGCAGGCCTCGCTCGGCAGGAAAGGCCAGAGCGGGAGCCCGCCTTGCCTGGCGGCCCTGAGGAGGAAGATTTGTGTTTACATTACCCAGTCAATTCTGTATTTATTTTGGATATTACGCAGTGACATAAAAGCTGCTGACATTAACCTTCAGGGGCAGAAATTGGCTTTAATGGACCCCATAAAAGTTATTATTGATGGCAGCTGCACGCAGCACCCCTGTGACCTCAGCAGAAGCCTCCACCGCTATCAATACTGTTGACAATTACTATTGACTAATGCAAGGCCGGGTGTGGGAGGACGCAGAGTCTGGTTCCTGTGGCCAGAAGCTTCCGGGGATTGTGCTTTGCATTTGCATCTGGCGAGGAGTTCTGAGAACCTGGCCTGGTCACCCATTTTTGGTGGCCTCAGTTGAAAGTCCAACATTCTCGGTGGTTCAAATGGGCAAAGGGCTCAGCCTACAGGACCAGAGAGACTGAGGTTGAACCCAAGCTTTGCTGACTGGATGACTCTCTGGCTGTGCAATGTCTGGTGGGTCAGCTGACCTTTCTGGAACCTCAGTTCTCCCGTCTGGGAGGTGGAAACACCACAGTGTTGTCATGAGGATTCAAGGCAATCAATTGCATACGTGCAAGAGCTTAACATACAATAGGCCCTCAGTAAGTCTTCCCTCTACTCCTGAAAAGTGACCACACTGTGATGTGTTGCTTCACATGCCTTATGGAACTGAGCCCTGTTCTGATGGTAAGATCTGAGTTCTTATCACAGAGAAAGGCCCCAGTAGGATGAATAGGAGAGAAAGAGGAAGGTCAAGGGAGGAAGCCTGAAGAGGTTGGGGGACAGGAAGAAGAGAGCAAGAGAAAGATCCAGACTGAAGGAGAGCCTGGCTCCAGCTCAGCTAGATGGGGCCCATGTGCCCTTCACCTCTCTGAGCCGGTCTCCAGCTGTAAACTGAGGAGACAATGGAGTGAGCAAGAGTACGTCAACCTCATCAATGGGTAAGAGGGAGCCATTTCTACGGCTCATTTACCATCAGTGTGAATCACTGTCATTTAGATCCAGCCTAACAAAGCCGGTAATGTAACTTCCAACAGGGAGAAGGTGGACAAGTGCATGGGCACCGTGGGTTGTCTGGGTTTGGGGAATCCAGGTCTGGAAGGGATGCAGAGGTCAGAAGCTCTTTGTTAGATACCAATGCCCACTACCTTTGCCTGTCCACCTTCCCTGAGGACCGTGAGGCTTTGAGTGTGGTGGCCAATGCAGAAATGGATAATCAGGAGAGTGGGGTGCAGCCAGGAGAAGCAGGCAGCCATTTCCCTGTCCCCATTATTAAAGGCTGAGGCTCTTTAGGCTCATTGACTGTGTCATTATCACCCAACAGAGGCTTAATTCAGCAGTAATTCAGCTCTCAGGGAATAAACAATAATGTAGGCGGTGCGCAACTCACTCTGTCATGACTTTATGAAAAAGTGACCATTTGTCACCATGGCAAGAAGCTGGTTATAGGGGAAACGAGTTATAACTAGAGTTACAGAGTAAGGATTTTAGAGTTATGTAGGCCAGAGTTCAAGCCCCATCTTGCTAGCTATGTGACCTACGTAGGTTATTTAACCTCTTGGTGCTCCAGTTTCCTTATTTTGTTGGGGGAGGGGCATAATGAAACCTACCTCAAAGGGTTGTAGAGGGAGTAAGTGAGATCATATCACTAAACCACTTAGAACTGTGTTTGGGGTCTGAAAATCAGCAATAGCTATAAACTATTATCCATGCTGTTATTATCCTTTTCTTTTTGTGCACCTTCATCTCACTATAAGCACTTAGAATTATAGAATTCTAGATCTGAACAGGCTTGCAGATCATTCAGCTCAGTTATATCCCAAAAGTATTCATTAGAACACCAACCCAAGCAGATACTCTGGGAATAAAGGGTTCTATGCTCAGATCAATTGGGGGAATGTTGCTTCTATCCCTCTTTGGTAATTTATCCATTAACATGCACAGTAGCATATTTTAAAATCTCTGAAAAGTCCTGCACAAAGAAAAGTCCTTTAACCCAGAGTTTCCTACATTATTTGACCAGAGTCATTCCCCTCCCTCCTGAAGGACTATAAATATCCCCAGAATATAATAAATTCTGATTTCATTTAAATGCCTTATGTTCTAGATGAGGAAACTGAAGTCAGTCCAGGGAAAGGATCCAACGTATGTGGTGCCACACATCCCAGGTCAGCGATGGAACAGAAGTGTCCTGTCTCACACGCAGACATCCTTGTCTCTGCACAGACCTCACACACCTTGTCAGCGCTCTGGTTCAGAGAATAGTGACAGTGGAGAGAGGAGGGTGCTGGCCGGCTCAGGCCTTGTTGGCAGGTGGAGGAGGGAGGCGATGGCTCCCCACAGCAGAGAGGGGAAGTGCTACAGGTGCCGAGTTCATAGGCCCTCTCAGGGTGCTGATTTGGGGTCAGGGGAGGGAGGCTAATATTGCCGAGCCAGTGTCCAGGACCTGCTGCTCTCCCACCCCTCAGACAGGAGCAGAGGCTCCCTAGGAAACCTCTGCATTATCTGGGAAGGGTGGCAAACGGGTATGGAACTCTGCTGTTCCTGACTCTTTAAGGAGGCTTTTCCCCAAATCTGGCTATGACTTTAGCTGGTCTTCTGCTCCACCCCAAATCTGGAATTACATCCTGTGTAGCCCAGCTAGAGCTTCCTTTTCAGAGGCGACTCTGCCTAAACCTTCAACTCTGAACTAGAGCTGGAAACCAGTAGGGGGCCCTTCTGCCAGGCTTGGCTCCTGCAGTCCTTATTCAGACGGCCCTCCCCCTTCCTACCTTTGGGGTCAAAGAACCAGCAAACCCCTCACTGGACTTCTCAGAAGCAAAAGCCTCCCCCAGGCAGAGGCACTGTCTCCAATCTCTGCTACCCTCTCTAAATCTTCACTGCCACACTCCCGCAGGACCCTCCTCAGTGCAGACTGGGTCCGCACAGCTGCCCAGGGACTGCTGGGGCACAAAGCACAAGAGAAAGAGAGACCCACCCCTCCCCCTGCCCCCAACACACACACCAGCAGCAAACTGCAGGCTGCAACTAATTCAGAGCCCCTCAGGTCTGAGAGTAAGCAGGAAAGTTCTAAAACCAGACTCCCTTTCCTGCATCCCAGACAGGAGGCCTTGGAAGAAGGGCTGCAGAGACGGGAGTACAATAAGGAGTCCAGAACAGCCAGCACCTCCCCAGATCGGCGGACAGGCGAAAGCTAAAGCAACATCTCAAGTTTTAAGTTACTACAACTTGACAGTTTTTTGTTTTGAAGCCATCCTCTAATCAACAGAAGACACTGGGGTGGGGCGGCAGCCGGGGCAATTGCCCAGGACTGCTGAGCACATGTGGGCTGGAGTCTGCATGAGCAGGACCCAGGCAGCATCAGTGAGGCCTGAGCCTTAGCAGGTAAGCTGTTTCAGCATCTCCTGGCTCCTCTGCTCCCTCACCCCTTAGAACCTCCCTAATCTGGAAAGAAAGAGCAGAGCCCCAATCTCTGTCATGTCACCAGTTGCTGGGTATTTCATGTGACTGTGCAAGAAGCTCTCACTTTGGGCCACTAAGAGCAAAGCAATTTTCACTAACTTCGCCACAGCCCCAAGCCACGGAGCATACAATCAATGCTGCAATTAAAACCCGTCCTGCATCCCAGGTGCCCAGCATGGGCCAAGCGGATCACTTACCGGTCTCAGTGTTCTCGTGCTCAGTGTCGGTGAGTGTGAGGTTGGAGTTGGCCCGGCTGGACAGGCAGGAGCTGCGGCCCGACCGTGTGCTGCGGCCCCACAGTCGCACAGGGTGCTCGGGGGACAGCACAGTGTCGGCCTCCATGTCGGCATCAGAGCTGGCCCCTATGGAGTAGCCGCAGGGAGGCAGGCCGATGTCTGTGCGGTACAGGGTCCCGTGAGGCGGCGTCACCTCCCCCAGCCCCAGGTCACGTAGGGAGAAGTTGGCTCCTGGGAGGAAACCAAAGAGAGCTTGGTTAAGATGCTGAGGAAGGGGTCTTCCCAGGGGTATCCTAACCCCTCACATCAGGACCTGCTGCTATCCTGGGAGCTCACTGTACTGTTCCATGCCTCCCCTCTGCCTGGGCGCTTCTTTCTGCCGCTCCCCACCAGCCCAAATCCTCTACACCCTTTAAGGAAGGGACAACTCAGATGGCCCCTCTTCTGTGGAGTTTCCTCTAATTCTACACCCTGTGCAGGAGTCACTGCTCCTTCCTCTGAAAATCCCTGGCCCTAGTTATCCGGTGCAGAATTAAGTGCCTGACTCTTCCATGGATAATAATAGCCTCAACAGAGATAGAGACCATGCCTTGCTCATTCCTAAATCCCTGTTCCTAGAAAAAATATATATATGCTACTTAGAGGGGCCCAAGAAATGTCTGCTAAATTAAATGGAGGGCCTTGGGTCACTCCTTTCAGGCAGAGTAGGGTCATGCACTTGCCAGTAAGGAGGTTGAAGTCATGACATAGTTCCATACTGCTTGTCAATAATTGATGCCCAAGCCTTCTCATGTCCAGTGTCCCCAACATCTGCTCTGCCTGCACCAGCCTCTTCCCTACAATGCCCTGACCCACCAGGAGATCACTGTGCAGTCTCTCCATGATGCAGTTACTAAAAGGTTCATGTCAGTAGGCTCAGAACAGCAGGGGACTCTGGGCTGCTCTGTGGCCAGTGGGACACTCTGACTGACTAGGGTCTGGGTCAGACTAGGTGTTAAATATTTTGAATGTCACCCCTGTGTGCCATAGTCCAGTCTGCTCTCCTCTTTTGCTCTCATTCTAAGTAGAAGAAAACTCCAAATTGGAGTCTAAAGTCTCCTAGCCTGTTTCCCACCCTTGGTGCACACCACAGTTCCTGTGTGTGTGTGCCCAGTTTGCCTCCCTCTGATCTCCTTTCCCCACCCATGCCCTGCCCACACTCAGCTTCGCCACCCTCATCCCATAATCCTGTTCCTCTGGGCCATCCCTCTCAAGGGCCACACATTATGAAGAACATCTGCCATGTTAGGTGAAAAATCAAATTTATATTTGCAATAAACAGCACTGGCTACGTTGATTTCTGTATGGTTTGCTCTGCAGACCCTTCTCAGCAGCCAGGCTCTGTGTCAATATGAGAGAGCCGAGACATCCAGGACTGAGAAATTTAAGGTGACGGTTGACTCTAAGGGCCTAGCAATCCTGTTGAGCCAGCCCAGTCCCTCTGATGTGTGAGTTTGGAAGATTTATGCTACTAAACATGAGACGTCCTCCTGTTTGCTTTCAGTCTTTGGGGCCTCTCTCCTGAGGAGTCCAGAATACTGACAGACATCCCACCTCACTCAACATCTGGCTGTGCAATCTTGGGCTGGTGACAGCACCTGGGCCTATGCTCTTGTTTTTAAAATGAGGTGATAATCTAGGACCTGCCACCCTCAGGATTTTTGCAGATCCAGGGAGGTAGTGAAAGAGAGTACTTTGTAAACGGCAATGCTCACATCTGCCTATGAGATGAGAACACTTCTTGCTTGTTATTTATAAAGACAAGAAGGGGCTCCTTCTGCAGCCTCATGTGCTAGGGTGGCATCTGGGCCAAGTTGGACCTGCTAGGGCTCACTGAGCTCTGTCAACATGGGCAGGGAGGACAGAGCTGAAGAAGAGCTTTGATGCCATTTTGTCCCTTCCCCTCAATGAGACCAGAAATGACAATTAGTAGTAGGCAGCACTTATGAAGCATCCTTTCTGTGCCAGGTACCGTGTCACGTGCTTTATTTATGGATCTTATTAAGTCTGACCACCCTCCATTGCCCAAGGAAAGAAGCTGCAGGTAGTAACAGTGGCAGAGCCAGAATCCAGGTCTGTCTACAGCCAGATTTTGAGCTCTTAGCCACAAGCAGGGAGAGTGCAAGACCCCTCATCTTTCATGGCTGAAAGGCAGCCTTGCTAACAAGTCAGCTTTCATGTGCATCCAAGCCTGTGGGGGAGGTCACCATAGGCTGTCAGATTATACGGTGGTGTGCGTGTGCCCAGCTCTTCTTACCTCTGTGATCCTGGGCAAATGATGTAGCGTGGTGAGGTTATAAGTATTAAATAACAATGTCAAAACATATATAAATCACCTAGCATCATGCCTGGCTAACCCTGTCTGTAGAGGGGGAGTGGACAGGGCAGAACCAGGGAAGCCTGCATGAACATGCAGGAACTGATAGGGGCTCATCAGGCATCAAAGAAGGTTCAAGGCACTTTGGCCAGAAAGACAGGAAACAGAGGCACCATGGTAGTGAACATATATCATGGCAGGTATGGAAATAATGAGCAGTCCAGTGGGTCTGGGGCATGTGTGGTAAGGTGGAGAGGCAGGCGATAAAATAATCCTAAAAAAACAAATGAATATGAGGAAAGCCCTGCTAAACCAGGTTAAGCAGCTCAGGATTAAAGGCAATGGGTGGGCAACTTCACTCCTGCTGCAGTGCAGAGAATAGTCCAGAGGGGGCAGCACTAGGTGGAGAGGGTTGTGTTCAACCCCCCAGAGAAATGATAGGGCCTGAACTGGAAGCCATGAAGAAGGGGTGGAGGACAGAAATGAATTTGAAAGGCATTCTGGAGCAGGATAGACAGAGTTTAGTAACTACAGTGTATAGGAAAAGAAGGAGTAGTCTCCAAATTACAAAATGTTTAGGTCCATCTCAGGAACAGCTTCCACTCAAGGTCAGGACAGCGCTTAACACATGAAGGTGCTATGTTTGTTGGATGAATAAATATATGAATAAATATAAAAACTAATAACTAAGCTTATTCAGCACTTGGTGGTATTAACTTACCACCCAAACATGTCCTGATAACATTAGGACAACAATAACAATTCAGTGCAGCTCTGGCTGGTGTGGCTCAGTGGACTGAGTGCCCACCTGCAAACCAAAGGGTCATCAGTTCGATGCCCAGTGCCTGGGTTGTGGGCTGGGTCCCCAGTTGGGGGTGATGGAGAGGCAACCACACATTGATGTTTCTCTCCCTCTCTCTAAAAATAAATAAAATCTTAAAAAACAAACCAAAACAAACAGTCAGTGCAATAGGAAGACCACTCATGCCCATCCAGCAGGTGAGGACAAAAGCTTAGAGGAGAGCCTTCAGCTCTGAACCCAATCCCAGGCAGTTTGACGCCACACAGAACCCAGCTCCTAACCAACTCGTTACGCCTACGAAGTGGATGGCCATGAAAGTGAAGGACCTAAGAGTGAACTACAGGGCAGGCTTTAACTAGATACTAGTGCCAAAACAGCAGACCTGATGCTGACGCGGTGCCCTCGCCCCCTCCCTGCTCCCCCGCGGTCGTGCCCACGGGCACCGGTGCACCTGCGCGCACCTGCCCCGCGCCCGCCCTCACCTGCGCGGCAGAACTCCTCGGCCTCCTGAGGCACCATGTCCTTAATGCGGCTGCCGTACGTGAGGCGGGCGTCTTGGTCATAGGCCTTTAGGGTCTCGCTGGAGCTGTAGGACTTCTGCGGGGCCTTGCCCTCCTCGCTGTCCGCCGAGGCGCCGGTGTAGCGGCGCTCGGCCTCTCGGCGCCGGGTCAGCGAGCGGTATGGCTTCCTCTCCTTCACGTCCATGGCCTCCGGCCCGCACTCCTCCACATCCACGAACAGAGTCCTCGCCGCACTCAGGGCTGAGTGGTCTGGAGCCAGGGAAATGAAAGAAAGGGCGTGGGCATGAGCCCCGGGAAGCAAAGAGCAATAGCCCGGTCCCTCCCGGACCTCCATGTCCTGCAATGCTGCGGAGAAGGGCCTGGGGCTCCGTCCGAGGCGAAGGCACAGCTCCAAGGCCACGCCGCCTAAGTAGCACGGGAAGCCCTTGCACCCGGGCCTGTAACGGCGGTTGTTGTCTTTCTGCGCCTCCGCCGTTTCACCATGACGCCTCAGCCAGTCCCTCCAGCGGTCCAAGTCAAGGCAGCTAACGAAGGCCAGAGGGCTCTAGGTTTCCTAATCACCCCAGACAGGAATCACGTGTTTGTTCCCATCTCGTCCCAGCTGCTGCAGGGCCTGACACGGAACAGCGGCTCCTTAAGAGTTTGTAAACTGAAGGACTATATTCATTCATTTTGGGCTAAGCACTTTGCATTCATTATCTCATTAAATCAAATGAGCCAAGGTATAAACCACCAATCCACCCTATCACCACCAGATAATTAATTACTTGCTTATTATTTTTTTGTTTGTTTTCTTCCGCTAACACATAAACTCCATGACAGCTGGGGCTTTACTTGTTTTGCTCACTCCTGCTTATAGCACTTGGAGTGAATCCTGGCACACCTACTACACATTGGTCTGATCAACCAACCAACCAGTTTCCTTCCAACAGCAGAGAAAACTGACCACCGCATGACCTGTTTCAAGGTAAGTAACAAAGCCAGAACCTGAACCCAGGTATGCTTGGCTCTAAAGTCTGAGCTTTTCCTTCTTCACGCTCTCACTATACAAAAGTGTCCTTCCAGCCAGGCCAACTCTGAGTGCCCTGCAATGAGTGGGTGGTGGGCAAGGGGGACCAGATGGAGGGCCCCCTGACCTCCAGGCTCCCCATCTCATTAGTGGCCCCATCAGCACCTGGGGAAGCTACAGTGCCTGCCCCATGTGCCTGGGTGTGGCTAGGGTGTCTGATTGATGAGAAGCTCCTAACTTTCCTTTCTCCTTTTTCCCCCATCCTGACCTTTTTTCCCTAGACTAATGCCCCAGGATTTTTTTTTTTTTTTAAAGATTTTATTTATTATTTCCAGAGCGAGGGGAAGGGAAAGAGGCAGAGAGGGAGAGAAACATCAATGTATGGTTGCTTTTCACCTGACTCCAGCTAGGGACCTGGCTGGAGACCTGGCTTGCAACCTGGTTATGTGCCCTGGCTGGCGAATCGAACCAGCGACCTTTGAGTTCGCAGGCCGGCACCTTATCCAACTGTGCCACCAGCCAGGTGCTGCCCCAGGATTTTTTAAAGCTACCAAAGCACCCTCTTTCTCCTCCCAAAGGTTTCCCTTTGGCTCTGAGGTAGCCAGCAGATCTGCACAGAGGGAAAGGAGAAGATCCTGCACAAAGTATGATGGGGGTGGGGGGTCATAGGTTTCTTGACACATACAACTGACTCAGTTCGTCCTTTCATTGCTCCCCTTTTCAGAGCAATGTGGGTATACAAAACATTCCACTGTGTCACTGTTCTATCAGAGTGCAGCATAGGCATGGAGTCTCAGTGTGGGCGTCAGACCACTGACAGATGGGGGAGGTGGGCCTGTCTGAGAGGGCCATGGCTAGCCAGTGCATGGCAGTGCTACAATGGGGAATTGCAGGATGTTTTGTGAATTTTTAAGACAAGCTGGAGATTTGGACTTAGATATAAAATGTATGGTTTTTAAATGCTATGCATTATTATTGTTTAAAATTTCAAAATATTTCACAGGCCAAAGAAACATACTGATGGGTCATTTTGGCCTGAGGCCTAATGGTTTCCAAGTTCTACCTTTAATCATGGACACTTGATGCATCCCTTTGGCCTGAAGATGCTCTCTTCCCTTCCCAAACCCCAGAGGCTTTCTCCTGGGCAGGTCTTACCTCGACTCCAATTCAAACTCTCTCCTCCTTAAGGAGTTCTCTAGATTGACTTAAAACAGGTCCATGTGTCCTAAAGTGAAATGCTGCATCGTTTTGCTCAGCAAGGGAATATCTGAGGTTACTTACTCAGTGTCTTGGGATTTATCATGGGTCCCAAGTATCTACTATAGACTTTCCTTTACATGTCCTCCATGATTTTAAAAGAGGGCAAACATTTGTGACATTACTGGTGCCTCCTACTAACCATGAAGTGTATAGGTCAGCAATTTTCATCCCCGTTAAACATGAGGCAACAGTGACACAGAGCCATCCAGCCTCCTGCCCAAGGTCACATGGAGAGTTAGTGGTAAAGCCAGCATTATTAAATGGATGACAGCAACTTAGGGTTGTAACAAGAGCCAAATCCACTTGGAGACCCAATGTTCACAATACCCCCTAGAAACTAGTGCTGGGACAGAAATATGACCTAGGATACATACTGAAATCAAGTCACCTTACTGAGGCCCAAACCAAGCTCTGAGCTTGGACCTCTTGGCATGGACTGAGAAGACGCCGGTCCTCTGAGTGCCCAAGCGGAGGGAGCAGGGAAGACCAGTGATGCTATCTTCTGTTCCCAGGACTGGGACACAGACCCTGCAATTTCACAATTTGAGAAACATCTCAATTTATGTATGTGAATTTATGTATGTGAATGTGTGTTTAAATATATAAAATCAAAATAAGATTCACACCACAGTTACTGTAGAATAAGTGATGCACTCTGACTTTTTCTATTTCATTCTCTTTCAATTTTTTTCTAAAAAGGCTGAGTATAACTCCCAAATAATAGCTTTTGACCCAAAGCCCTGTTCTGGTCTAATTTGGGTGAGGATTTATGGTGGCTGCTGTCTAGCTCCTGTGACCTCAGGCCCTTCACCTGCCACCCATTCCTGGGTGACAACAATGGTAATAATAATAATAAGAGTAAGTCTTCAAGTAATGTTAGCCATTGCTAGTAGTAGTTATTAATAACTCACAATATTAATAATGATATTACCAATAGGCAATATGTATAATATTAATAGTAGCTAATATTTATTGAGAACTTTTATTAACATAATATGTGGAAATATTTTAATCCTCGCTTTAATTCAGTGATATAGGCACGATGCCTGCAAATCACAGATGATAAATTACAAGGTGAAGTATCCTTTCCAAGATTACCCAGCTTGTGAGTGGTGGAGCCACAGCTCTGACCTAGGCAGTTGACCTTGGCATGTGGATATAACCGCTAGACAGTGTTGCCTTGTTTCATGGTGCCGGGTGAGTTTCCTGAGGCCACATGCTGCTGCCTTGCTTAAACCCCTCTAGCAGCCCTGCAGAGCCTTCAGGGTGAACTCTAGGTTCTTGGGCAAAACACTGATCTATGCCTGGCCTCGCTTACTTCCACCCCACTAAGCCACTTTCTGGACATTAATTCTGTGATCTCCCCACTGTGGTGCATGTTGTTCCATCCTCGGATATCCACCTAACTGCACTCTCTAGGGCTGCAGCTCCAGGAGGGCGGGCCTGGCATCCATGGAGCTTATGTACTGTCTGTGGGGCAAACACGTCAGTTCTTCTTACCAGTCTGAAATAATATAACATACTGGTAGTCCCATTTAGGTAAACATGCATTAGGTACATCTAAGATAGAATTAAATGCCTTGCTTGGAAGCATTCTTTTAAAATTTTAAAAGCAGCTTGAACTTGAAACAGATGCCCCCACTTAGCAGTTTCCTCATCTGTAAAATAGTACTAACCTCTTGGGGTTCTGAGGATAAATGAATTAACACATGTCCCTGGAACATATGGTCACTGATACATATAGATGCTGAATATATGTTAGCCATTATTATCATCATCAGAAAAATAAGCCACATTTTATTTTTAAAAGGCACACTTTAGAAGGCTTCACCTAGGTGTCAGTTATAATTGGAGAAGAAACAGCCTCTCAGAAACATATATTAATAAGGCTGGGACTCATTTTAGGCTGTTAAATTGGTGGATGACTGTCTTCTTATCAGTACGTGCCTGCTGACTGAAGACGTTGGCTTTAAGGCAAAGACTCAGTAACTACAAATTATTAGGAACACAGCCCCCAAAGTCATGTCTTCCCTGTCATAAAGCAGAGGCAGGGAGAACATTTGCTTTGCTCCTGCTTCCTTTTACCTTTTTCCGTTTTAGGCTTATCAAGCAATTCGGTAAATATTTATTTTTTTCCACACAGATTGGAAGTCAGCCATGGTTCATATCCAACTTGGCTTTTGTTAGAGAGAGAAAGGAGGGGCTGGGGTGTATGCTGTGACCATGGAGAGGAGCTCTGGGAGTGAGAGTGCAGGACAGTGGTGCTGAGATCCCGGCAGGGGGAGGGGAGAACCGCTGGGGATGGGTGCCTAGCTCAGGTCCTATGACCCCCATCCATGGGCTGGGGGACAGAAACACTAGCACATGTGTGATTAAGCATGGCAGTCCCCCCTTTCCTGCTGACCAGTGGTTCCCCACTGTCCCTAAACCCATTAGCCTGACTCTTTCTACCTCTCCCGCCACTTCTCCCAGGTACTTTCTCTTCTTGCCCCGCAGAGCTGCCTACTGCGTCTCTGACATCCTCACTCGGAGCCTCTGCCTAGTTGGTCACTGGTTTACCTCGGGGAGCTGCCTTAAGGAGATGAGGGCAGAAGGATGTAGAAGGGAGGTGCGAGTGCTGCTCCCTTGCTCTCTCCCTGCTTGGTAGCCCTTCGTCCACTCCGTCTCCCACCAGGTGGCCCCTCTTCCAGGCCTCCAGCCCTCATAGGGCTCTGCAAACATCCTTCCCTGCCCTCATCTGTCCAGGCCCAGGATGTCCATTTCCTGCTGCAGATAGACACTGGGTGTCCCCCAGTCCTGGTGGGCTACCTCCACCTGCCCACACCAGTCTGTTCATTTAAACTACCTGGGATAAATTCTGTTTCCTATGGGAATCGAGGTGAATCCTTGTAGCAGCTTCACTTCTACCCACCGGTTCACTTTCAGTAATCATAGTTATCATCATCATCACCAAACTGATAACACCAATAGCTGTCACTTACAGTGCACCATAGGCCAGATACTGGGCGGAGTGCTTTGGACAGATGTCACCAGTTAGTCATCACCATTCCTAGTCTGTGAATTGGTCCCATTTTATTGATGAAGAACCTAAAACTCAGAGAAGCTAAATAACTGGCTTAAAACCACACAGGTAGGAACTGAATCAAGAGCTGGATCCACCCACTGTCAAACCTTCCTTCCCACAATCCTCTGCCATGCACAGTGATAGACAGAATGAGCTCCAGGTTTGGAGCTGGTCCAGCTCCGGCCACTTTCTGGACGCTGGGTTTGTCAGATGCTTTGTAAACTGTAATGCACCTCATAAATACAGGCCTATGGGATTGGAGAATTACTACTCTAAATGCCATCATGATCATCTTCATTGCTTTATTATTTCCAACCAACAAATCATACAACTACCTTAGACACAGAGTAAATCCAGCAGCTGAGTAAGTTCTGGGAAGCCAAGTAGCAAACATGCCTGAAGAACATGACTAGCAGCTCAGCCATTGCAGGCCTCGAGCTAAGCATGAGGGTCTGACTGGCTCCAGCTGAGGTTTACAGCCAAGACCAAGGGCCTGTGGCCCCACAGAATGATGCTGGCACAGACCACTATGTGAGATGTGTGAGAACCTGGCCCTCTCTCGAGGTGTGGCTTGCTGAAACCCTTCTCCAGGTAAAACCCCAGCACTGCAAAGGTGCCTTCAGAGAGCTCCTTTCCACACCCTGTCACAGACCAGTCCTGCGCTGTGCACTGGGCCCAGAAATGAGCCAGGTGCCCATCCCTCAGGCACAGCTCCCTGGCTCTTCAGGTGTCAATCATAGGGAGCAAGGGCAAAGCTTTGATAACACGTGAATTGCATGCAGTTTTACAGGTTTCTCCTCATGCTGACCAGGGATAATTTTTGGACTGTGTACAGGGAAGGAGTGTGGACTTGGGATAAGAAAAGGAAGAAACATAGATACACTGACCACTGTGTTCTGTGCTTTTCAAGTAACCTATAGGAACCCTGGTTATTTCTCATTGGAGACAGCAGACTAAATGGCCCAATAGACTGATCACCTTCACATAGCCAGTGACAGCCCTGGGATTAGCTATAAAACCCTTTTTTTTTTTTTCCTTTTCTTTTCCATGGAGCTGGGCTTGGGTGGCCCTGGAAGGTTAGAACAGGTGTGTGAATGTGGGAAGGTTTGGAAGACACAGAGTGGTGATGGGGGTCCGGGTATCATTTCAGACAGGAAAAGAGGCAATAACAATAAAATACCCACTGTTAATCCAATACCTACTCATATGTCGGGGACTTTGTGCAGATTATTTCTAATCCCTGTAACAAGTATGCAGGTGGACATCACCCTCTTACTTTATATATTCTCTGTTGTTTTACAAATAAGATAATAAGTGCAAAGAGAAGGTGACTTGCTCTAGGTCACATGTCAGGGGCTGGATTTGAACCAGAAGAGAATATTTAAACCTGAAAAAAAGGTATTCCACACCTAGTACCATAAATTAATGCATTTGGCAACCATGAGGTCTGTCCTGCCAGTATTGGCTAAGCAATCAGTTTTAATTATATTGACGCTGGCTCGATACTTTCGGGACAGACCTTTTATGTGCTAAGGACCTTTTCTGTCCTAAATGCTGTGGAAGAAGCATGGCAATAACACACTGAACCCTCCTTGTTCCCCTGCCTTCTCTTCACCCACCTCCCCTCCTCCCCCTAACAATGCGACCTCAGTGGATGAGACCAGGGAGCTAGCTGCTCCTTGTAGCTTCAGAAAGAAGCTCACCCTTTTGGGTGAGCCAAACAGGGAGGGAGGCAGGAGGAGGTCACCACAGGCCCCTAAGCTCGGCCCGGTGGGCCACAATCAGGGACGACTACCCGAGAAAGTGACATCTGAACCATGACCCCAGGGAGTCAGGTAAAAGTAGGTCTGGCTAGGCAGCTCTGAGCTAAGGAGAGAAAAGTCTAAATGTATGGCTTTCCAATTTCTCTGCCCTACAATAAAAAGACATTTATTTCACAATCCAGTACACATATAAATCTATAAATTTCTAACTAAAGCAAAATTTCAAAAACTATACCTAACTTTTCCTCAAGAGTAGAATCTGATATTTTCTATTTCCCTCTATTCTACTAAAATAGAATTATGGATGGGTTGCCAACTGACAGTTTAAAAACACTTCCCTAGGTAACAGCATGGATGGATGTCATAGGTGTGAGATAATGTGGGAACAGACAGGCCCACTTATTCCCGAAGTCTAGACTCCAGGGAGGGAAAGAGGTTCAAGATAGAGCTTGAGAGGTGAGGAGTGAGCAGCCTGGTAGAAAGAAAAGGAATTTCTGGGAATGATTCTAACACAAGCAGACAGCAACAGGCAACGGTGCATGTGGTAGAAAGCCTTGATCTTCAGATCCCTGGGCGGGGTGTAGTCCAGCTGTTTCTCAGGGGCTCTGATGGGAGGTGGGGAGAGGGGGCAGGATCTGGGCTGGAAGAATGGCAATGGGTAGGACAGAGGGAGAGGAGAGGAGATGGGGCAACAAAGCTTTTGATGTGCAGGGAGAAACTCAAGCAAACCTGGGCCCCTTTGCTTGGGCTCCAGCAGTATGTATGAGGGGCACAGGCCTGGAACAGTCTCAGGGAGACATCATCAGATGTCCAGCGCAGCTGAGGCACCTCTGCCCCTGCCAGAGCGCTAGGGGGAAATGGGGACTGTGACCACCCTGGGCTTCCTGGAAACCTCAGAAACAGCCAGGGCGAACCAAGAAATTGACTGAATTCCTATTGGACTACAGGTTTATAAGTTTTCCTTACCATAAGCATGTGGTGATATTTTTAGTTCTTTGTGTGTCAAAAAGGGCCCATAAATATTTCAGAGCTAAATGTGTTCTATAAAATATAAGCCTTGAGCAGTATCTGTGTATGTGTCTATGTGTATAAAATTATCATACATTTTTTGTTGCCTTAGCCCTTCAAAGTTTGGACTTGCAAGTCCTTTGTTTTCAACTCCAGTGTGATATGATGGTGAATTGGGTAGAGAGGGCACCTGTGCTATGCCAGGTACTATGTGGGGCTTTTTAAACCAGAGAAGTAGGCATCATTATACCCACCTTACAGACTGGGAGACTGAGGTTCAGAGCAGCAAACTGATGCTCAAGTTCACACAATACACCAGGACTGGAACCTGGTGGTCCCAAGTTGGTACTCCCTGTTGTACATTTCTCTGGCCCTGTCACTTTAGGGAAATCATTGCCTTTTTAAACAGTGAGACACTAGTTTTAATAATGGTGGCTAATGGTAAGCTCTTGACATGTATCATCTAAACATCCCCATTTTGGACATGAAAAGCCCAGGATTTAAAGAGGTTAGGGACCAGACCCAGAGGCTCACAGCAAAGATGTGGCAGCTCAGGGTTTCAGGCAGAGCCTATGCTGCTTCCCACCCAGGTCAGCCCCTATTCTAATTTGCTTAAATGCCCCATGTGTTCTTTCCTTTTATTTATTATTTGCGTATTTATTTTTAGCTGTATTACTTACTCAGGTAAACGAGTTAGCACCTGACCTGGGCTTCTGGGAAGAATGCTTTTCCAGCTGCTTCTCAAGGTGTGCCCTGCACAGAAAGGCAGCACCGAGAGGCTGGGAAAAGGCTTTCTCAGGCCCAGGGTGAAGTGTGGCCAGGTGCCCAGCCCCGCTGTGGGGACTTCCCTACTCAGCAGCTGGCAGAAAGGTGCTGCTGCCCTCAAGGGCCATCTCACACCTTCTGTGGGAGGGCTGGTCATAGGCCAGGGTTGCTGAACGGCAAGGTACTGCTCCTCTGATCCCAAGCTGGGCAAACTCTCACCAGAGCTGCCCCTCCCCTCAAAGGGCTGAGACTCAAAGGACCAGGGACAAAACAGGCCCTCCGCCAGCAGCAGGCAGGATGAGGGCTGTGTTTTCTAGATTCTTCCATCTACATTCTTTTCTTCCTGAAGCCATCTACCAGCCAACGCATTCCCTTCCCCAATGGTGGCATCTTAGTGTCAGAAAATGTATTTATGATTGTATGATGGAAAGTATCATCAAAGGTTGGCAGGTTCCTGCACCATCGATGTTGGAAGCGCCTTAGTCTCATCCTTTCCAATTGCTTACACAACAGGGGCCTTTTCTAACTGCAGGGGTGGTTCTCACGGTGCCTCCTGACATGGACTCCTGCCTCCCTTTAGCTTCCTTCTTCAAGCCTCAGCTCTACTCCTTGGGGTTTCAGGAAATAATAATTCCTATGCTTATGCCCTGGCAATGGCCCTTCCAAACTAAAATATGGGCCCTGCTGGTGTGGCTCATTGGGTTGAGTGTCATCCCACAAACGGAAAGGTTGTTGGTTTGATTCCCAGTCAGGGCACATGCTGGGGTTATGGGCCAAGTCTCAGATTCTGGGCGTGTGAGAAGCAACCATACATTGATGTTTCTCTCGCACGTGGATGTTCCTCTCTCTTTCTCCTTCCTTTCCCTTCTTTCTAAAAATAAATAAAATATGTTTAAAAAAAAAAAGACTAAAGATGGACTAGTGTGTGTGTCCTTCAGTCTTCTCATCAGACTGATCATCATTCCTACAATTTTCAAGTCTCACCTCTTTGGTAAACTTCCCATGGGTTCATCCATCCATGCTCCCTCTTCCCTATTTAACAAGGCCTGGTAAGATCCAGGGTGAGGTTTGAGGACAAGGAGTCAGATCAGATGAAGTCAGAGGGACAAGCACACCAGCGCAGGGAATACAAAAGAACAACTGACACAGATGTCTAGGGGAAGAGAGGCAATACCAGCTCAGGTTAGGTGGGCAGCAAAGGCTGTCTGAAGAAGGTGACACCTGAGCTGAGACAGGAGTTAGCCTGGGGACAGGGAGCCTGGTCACAGAGGTCCGCATGCCTTTCCTGTGAGGTTGGCTAGAATCACTGGGAACATCTTAGTGCAGTAGAAGTATCCTCTATGCACTCAACACAGTGTTCCCGCAGGGCATCCCAACCCATGTGGTCTTCTTGGAAACTCATGTATAGGGGCCTCTGGTTGAGCTGGCTGTCTGTTAGGATCGAGTTTCTTTAAGAACAACACCTTGAGCAATGGTCTTCTGTATTAGCCATTACTGAAAGGAACCCCCTTCCTTCTCCTTGGAAAACCCACCCAAGGGTAAAGCCTGAAGCCCAGGCTATTAGAGTACTAATTCTTTGCAAAAAGTGCACCAGGGCCCTACACTGCTTCTGATTTTCTATGGGCTTAATATTCAGGAACCATATTATGTGATAATCAGAGGGAGGGGCACTACAGTTGAGCTGATTCATTGCACATCTCCTACTGTGTCCAAGGCTTCATCTGCAATTACCAGGGACTCCTGCATGAAGCCTCCAGCCTGTGAGAGGTAGAACAGGGACCCAGGGAGCGGACATTAGTTTAAGGCTTCTGTAAAGGGTGAGACTGTTAGGTTTAATGCTAACTCCTTCAATTCACCTGAGCCCCCCAGATTTATGAAGGCAGCAACTGCATGTGCCCTTGCAGAACTGCTCAGGGTTCTGTGTATGTGGAGGAGGCTTGGGAGGCTGTGACCTAAGGACAGCCACATCTAGCAAGTACAGACACCAAAGCCATCAGCTTTGTGGTGTTTCATGGCCTCAGTTTTTTCTCTGGCAATCTGAGGTGGCATGGGGGTGGGCAGTCATATGTCATCCATGCCTGAGGACTACCTTTATCATTCCAAACATACATACGCACACATGCTCATGCACATAGATGCATAGACACACATCATGGGTTCAAAGTACTTTGTCAAGAACCAAAAATTCTATAAAAGGCAATGATTGCAAAGCACCTTGGGGAGGTGCCAAGAGGGGTCCTGGCAGCAGACAGAGCTTGTTAGGGGAGGCGCCCCAGAAAACGATGTCCAAGAGTAAAGGAGGGGAGTGAGCCGTGGCTTTGGCAGACTTTCACTTACACCTCTGTGTACTCAAGCCTCCAAAAAGTAGAGAAAGAGGCTCATAACAATGGGAAAACCCTAATTGCCTGAAACTGCTGCCATTTCCAATAATTAAAGGCAGACTTAATAGATATTAGGGCCCTCTTTCCAGAAGCTGGGTGGCCAGGCGATTTTTATTTCAATAATTAGCTGCTGTAAGTGATACAGAACTGGAGACAGATAAAGGCAGGGCCAGTCTCTCACGGCGTTAATTGTACCCAGGGTTCTACACGCCTAATCAAGCCTTGCTGCTCTCATCCCTTTCATCCAAGGCCTCAAAGGACTTCGCCATCCGTAATTAAGTCTCCTAACTGCCGTCAAGAAAGTGATTCTCCTTGGCAGTCTGAGCAAAGAAGAGGCTGCTGGGGTGGAAGTGGGGCAGGCTGCCATGTGGCTGGCCCCCAAGGTAGGGCACAAAGAACAGGGAGCTGGCCCGGCCCCTGAGACTGGGCCCTCCTTTGCCTTTGGTTTCTGTGCATCGTACCTTAAGGTCAACGGTAAACCTAGTGACTTTGCTGCCTACTTCCTGTTGAGTTTGGGTCAACCTGCCCCAAAATGTAAAGTGTGGAAAGTCGGGGAAAGTCTGGAGGGCTACTCAGTCTTTCTAAATTTCTTTAGCTAGACAGTTTCGGGGGGTGTGTGTGTGCGTGTGTATTTGTTAGACATGCCCATTCAGAGAGGGGTAATTCAAACATCATGCTCTAGATTCTTAGAGTGAGAAGGGGACTTGAAGGACATAGTCACTAACGCCTTTGTGACAATCGGACTCTCTCTGTGTCTTCACAGACACCAACCGGCATCCTCTGTGTGGTCTCAACACACTTCACCCATTAAGCTTAGCCTGTTTGTTTGGACAATGAGCTAGCTTGAATGCTTTCCTTAAGAGCCTTCCTGCTGCCCCTAACTCTGTTTCAGAGCCTCACAGGCACACCTACTCCTGCTGCCCTGGTACAAAATCTCTCCTTTTCTGGCTGGGGAAATGCTGAAGCACAGTAAAAAAAATGCAAGCTTTCCATCAAAAGCACAACATGAAAAAGGAAATGTTGACAAACTGGACCTCACCAAAATTCAAACTTGTGCTCTGTGAAAGTACCCATGAAGAAGATGAAAAGACAGGCTATGGAGTGGGAGAAAATATTTGCAAACCCATATGCAACAAAGGTCTAGCACCTAGAATGAACTGCAAAAATATCCCAAACAATGCAATTAGAAAATGGCCAAAAGATTGAAACAGGTATTTTGCTCTTGAGGATGTATACAGATGGCAAATAAGCACATGAAAAGCATCATCAATCATTGGGGAAATGCAAATGAAAGCCACAATGAAGGTGATATAAATGAAAACCACGATATCACACACACACACGTCAAATAAAGAATAGTGGCAACTCTGAATGGTTAGAGGGTGCAGGGAAACTGGATCACCCGCGTACACTGCTGGCTGGAATATAAAGTAGTTCAGCTTCTCTGGAAAACAGTTTGGCTGTTTCCTATAAATTTAAACATGCAATTACTGTACAACCTAGCAACTGAACTCTTGGCATTTATCCCTCAGAAATGAAAATTTATGTTCACACAAAAGTCTGTACAATGTTCATAGAAGCCTTATTTGTAATAGCTAAAAACTGGAAATAGTCCAGGTATCCTTCCAGAGGTGAATGGTTAAATAAATGGGGGAATACCATGGAATATTACTCAATGATAAAAAGAAATGAATTAATAATACAAATGAATCTCCAGGGTATTGTGCTGAGTGAAAAAAAGCCAATTGCAAAAGGTTACATTCTATGTGATTCCATTTTAAAACACTTTTTGAAGGGAAAGGACAAAGTTTTGGAAATGGAGAGCAGATTTATCATTGCTAATGGGGTAGAGGTGGGAAGGGGAAAGGGCAGTGTGAGGGGTTCTGTGGAGAAGAAAAACGGTTATTATCTTGACTGGATACACTAAGCTACAAGTGATAAAATAGTGTAGAAGTAAACACACATATACATAAGTACAAGTAAGACTGGGGAAA
The DNA here is from genome assembly GCA_004026585.1 of Noctilio leporinus. NCBI lineage: Eukaryota > Metazoa > Chordata > Mammalia > Chiroptera > Noctilionidae > Noctilio > Noctilio leporinus. Next base: position 91,094 of record PVIW01000538.1, read on the forward strand.
TCAGAATAATTGGTGTTTATAAATGTTCATATCTTAGTTGTAATCTGCTCTTTTATTATAGTTTTTCAAAATGTTACTAATGAGAAAAAGTGGGGAAAATGTACCCAGGATATATGTATATTACTTCTTTACAATTGCATATGAATTATGATGCTCTCAATAAAAGTTTTGATTAAAAGTAGGTTTTTGGAGTCAGGCAGATCTGGGTGTTCTTGAACCTTGAATATATTATGTACTTCCAGTGCAATTCTGAACTAATAAACTCTTTGAACCTCAGTTTTCTCATCTGTAAAATGGGGATTTTATCTATCCTATTTTTCAGGGTTGCCTTGAGGTTTAAATGAGGCAGTCAATGGGAATGTTTAACTCTATATTTGGCATATAAGTAAAAACTTAATAGCAGAGGTAGATGTTATGGATAAATATTTCTGTGCCTTCTCCTGATTTGGTTCCCACCCACCTAGCTTTCACCCAGCCATTACTCTCTGGAAAAGTTTCTTTTGGTCAACATTACTTTTTAAAACACCAGGATTGTCTGATAACAGTCTCATTATCAGCAAGTGCGCTGGTACCTTATGATTTCTACCTATGATGCCACACTTTACATGCTGTTTTTGGCCAATTGCCAATCACTTATTTCCTAAGTAATGTTTTCATTTCCCCAATAAGGTAGCAAACTGCTGAGATTCGTATCCACCTACAAATTCTGAAGCATCTACTATGCAAGGCACTAAGACTGATAGAAACATCACCAGGGGAGCATCACATAGCTATTACAAAATCCTTGGGACAACTCTGGAAGTTGGAAATGGTGGTGAATTGCAATGGTAGTGTCACCTCTCTATAGCCACACTGTAGGTTGTGTCGTCTCCCACACTGGCTCCAAGGTTCGCCACGTGCCCCGCATTGGCCCAGGGGCAAAAGGAGCATTAGCAGGCACGAGTCACAGACATGAAAACCCCTTGAGTATTTGTGCTTGCTATTTTTGGAAAACATCCATCACATAAAGAGAACCAGGCTGGCCAGCTTGTTGCTGCAGACGCAGGGCTGAGCCAACCAGCATCACATAGATTACAGCTACATGTGTGAGTTTGAAGACACTGGCGGAACTGCCTAGCAGCCCAAGTCACTGACCCCCAGAAACAGGAACCAATGCACGGTCATCTGAAGCTACTGTGTTTTACAGGGATATGTTACATAGAAAGGCTAACTGATACAGGCATTATTTTTCTTTAAAGATTTTTTAAAATTTATTATTTTTAGAGAGAGGGGAAGGGAGAGAGGCAGAGAGGGAGAGAGACATCAATGTATGGCTGTCTTTCACCTGCCTCCAGCTACGGACCTGGCTGGAGACCTGGCTTGCAACCTGGTTATGTGTCCTGGTTGGGAATCGAACCAGTGACCTTTGGGTTCGCAGGCCAGCACCTTATCCACTATGCCACCAGCCAGGGCTTTTGATAAAGGCATTATTATAACTTCCATGTCTTAGATGAGCAAACTGAGGCTCAGATCATTAAAGTGCCTTTAAAAAAAAGAGGAAATGTTATGAGCATAGTAAGGATAATGCCTAAGGTTTCAACAGTACTTCAGAGAACCTACATTTCTTCTACATTATTGTACAGTTTAATCCACCATTCTGTCCTTCTCTCTTGGGGAACTTATCAACATTGTATTTATATTTATGTAGTTGCTTCATTATGTCCTCTAAGAAGATGGAGGCTGTGTTCATTTCATTGGTCTCAGCATCAAATCTTAAACATCAAGCCTTGCAATTAGTAGGCACTTAATGAATAATGACTAATTGAATAAATGAACAAACGCCTCTCTGTAATGATGACCCTACATTGCTGCAGATCAAGGCTGTTTTAGAGTCACACAGCGAGCAAGATGTGGGCTTAGATGCAGGCCAGGCTTTTTGACTCTAAGTGCAAAGGTCTGCCTTAAATTCTCCGTGCATCCCGAGGGGAGACAGACAAGGAAATGAATAACTAACCCACAGTTAGGAGGGAATGTGGTTGGATGACTTCCACATGTTTAAGGAATGCCAATCCCCATGCTAAGAGGATTCCAATCAAACCAAGCTCCCAGCTGGGGCAGAAATGTTCTGCAGTGTGAACCTCTGTGCCTGGGATCAGAGCTGCCTGTTACCACAAACTCCCCAAGGACTTGTACCATTCAGCCCCAAATCCCCATGGGAGCGCCCTGAGTCAAACGAAAAACCACCAGCAAACACGGACCACTGAAGGCTCTGCCCTGGGCTGTGGGCCGGGCCTCAGGTTCCTTAGTGAGGGTCCTGCAGATGTGAGTGCCACGCTCTGCATTCTCTGTTGTAGGTGCCCCTTCCCTCTTCCCTGCTGCTCGGTACACAGAGGTGAGGAGATGTTCTCAGGATGCCCCTAGCCACTCGGGCTCCCTGAGCCCAGACTCCAGGACGCTCTGTTTGCTCTAGGAACAGGGCAGACATCACTCTCCTCTACACACTGCCATGCTGCCCAAGCACTGGTCTGCCTTCTATGGGGGCTGGGTGGCCGCAGCTGCCTCTCAGATGTAGAGGGGTCCTGAGCCCGTCTTCCCCGTGGGGAAGCTCTGGCCCTTGACCCTCTCTCAGTGAATGTTACACCTGGGTCACTGCAGTCTGACTTCCCAGCCAGACGCTCGCTTTGTTCTCTTGATTGTAGCCCTAAATCTGTTTTCATTAAAAACTCCGCCTGTCACTCCATTTATTCTGCTTTTCTGGGTTGTTAACTGTACCAGTCTTTGGGGCTACTCCAGCCAGGAGAGGAAGTGGAGTGGGGCTGCTCGCTTCTTTCCAGGGCTGGACCCCAGAGGGCTTACAGCATCCAGGGCCCTGCCGAGCCTCTGCTAGCTAGCAACAGCCCAGATTGCTCTAGTAAAGTATTTCTAACATAAAGCCCTTTCCCATTTCCAGGGTCACTGAGACACCATGGTGCTGTGAGATAGGCAGAGTGGGGTCGTCACCACCTCCAGCTGGAGATGAGGATACCTCCCAGAAGAGAGAAAGCAGTGCCTAGCGGCTAAGAACAAGAGCAGGGTTTCAAATCCCAGCTCTGTCACTACCCAGCTGGGTGCTCTGGGCACATCATTTAACCTCTCCACCCCTCCAGTCTGAAGTGAGGATAATAATTGTACCTACCAGATAAGGCTGTTGGGAGTATTGAAAGAGTAAATATGTGCAAAGTAACTAGAACAGACTTTGCACTTGGCTATATTATTATTATTTATTATAAGGCACATTTGATTCTGGCCCAGATGCAGTTCTGGGTTTCCACACCCCACTCGTACCATTGCATTAAGACATGAATGGCCCCAGGCCCTGACCAGTGTGGCTCAGTGGGTTGGGTGTCATTCCACAAAGCAAAGGGTTGCTGATTCAGTTTCATCAGGGCACAGGCCTAGGCTGCAGGTTTGGTCCCTGGTTGGGTCGTGTATGAAAGGTAACCGATTGGTGTTTCTCTCTCGCACTGATGATTCTCTCCTTTTCCCCTCCCTTTCCCTGCTATAAAGGAAGGAAGGAAGGAAGGAAAGAAGGAAAGAAGAAAAAAGAAAAGGAAAAAGACGTGAATGGTCCTGATTGGCATTATTTATTCATTCTTCTAGTCACTGAGTAAATATTTACTCTACTATCTGTGCTTGGATGCAAGGTGACAAGGGTTTAGTTCTTGTCCCAGAAAAATAGAAAGATGTTAGTTTTTTTTTTTCCCCCTTCAAATCTTCACCTGAGGATGTATTGAGTTTACTGAGAGAAAAAGGCGGGGGGGGGGGGGGATTGGCACCGATCAGTTGCCTCCTGTACATGCCTGGGTCTGGGATCAAATGTGTGACCTTTTGGTACACAGGATGACTCTCCAACCAACTGATCCACCAAGCCAGAGCAGAAAAGACACTGGTTTTGAAAAGGTTTGTTCCACTTTGGATCTTAGCACTGCATTCACTATGTATGAGTCAGGGGCCTGAGTTTTCTCATCTATAAGATGAGGTGTTATTTATATCCCTGCCACCTTGCTGCTCCAGGGGACTCACGTGGCCACCTGGGTGCCTGCAGAGGGAACAGGGACTGAGCCTTCTCAGACTGGAGCCCTGGCCCTCCTCCAGGTCTGGTCACAGTCCCTCAAGTGATGACCTATGCAATGGCCAGTCATGGGGCAGGACCCTGCTTCCTGGGAAACCTGAACCTTCTTCAAAGAGAGGGTTTTAATTGGCTTAGGCTCTGTGCCAGTTCCAAGGGAGCATCACACAGCAGGGATTAGCCTCCAGGAGGGTAGGGCCCCACAGAAAGGCCAGAAGGCTAGAACCACCCCCATTTGCCTGCCTTTCCAGGATTGTGGACCCTTCAGCCTGATGGGGGGAGGTGGGAGGAGGAGGAACCGTCTGCCTTTTCCTTCTTTCCGTCCCATGAATGCAAGACAAGGGCGTTGAAATCACAGCCTTGAGCTAGAAAGCAAATGGAAAAGGCCTGCAGAATAATTTTTAGCACAACCTAGAAAAAGTCCAGGCTTAAAATTCATAGTCTGTGACAAGCAATTGGATTTACCTTCCCAGAGGGAGAGGCCCTGGGGCTGCACTGAGCAAACCTAATGAATGCTAGGGCCTTGCCTGGACCTGGTACTTGACAGTTTACACACCACTACCAAGTATGCTAACCCTGCTCACCCTCCCCTGCCCTGAAGAGGACATTTTATATCCTCATTACTATAGGGAAGTGTGACGAGCAGCCAGGAGCACACGGTCGGGGCTCAGGAGAGCCTCCTCAAGAGACCTGGCTTTGTGACCCTAGGCAAAGGACAATATTATGTAGGTGGTGAATACAAACAGCAGCTCTTATTTTATTGGGCACCTGATATGGGCCTGATGATACGTGTTTGCCAAATTGTTACCAATTTATATAATCTGAGGCTCAGAAGGGGCTAAGCCACACAGCTTTTTAAGGGACCTGGGGTTTGGAGCTCTACCGGGGGAGTGACCATTTCTGGAGCGATAGCATGGAGGTGATGAAGATCAGTCAGTTACACTCAGAGCCTGGATGGTCACAGGAGCAGGTGGATGTGGCTTTGAAACCCTGAAATGCTATGCAAATATTTCTTATACTTGTTGAGGAAATGAAGGCTCCAGGAAGTGAAGCGAAGTGTCCAAGGTCACCCATCTGGCAAAGAGCAGGGCTGGAACGTGATCCCAATGCTCTGATACCTAATGTCCCTTCCACTAGGCCCCAGCTGCCATCTGGAACACCTGCCTGCACAGAACAAGGGCTACAAATCTGCAGGAGCACTCAGGCTGATGAAATTTAAATACTCGGCTATTTGAAAAATATAACAACAAGCAGTTGAGAATAAATGCCAAACCTCTAACTGGCTAGGAACACTGCCTGGGGGCACAGAGATTTGTCAGCGTGACTGATATTTCCTGCTTAAATACATGTACAGACACGCGTGCAGAAGAAAGGCGGGCTGCGAGCTGGTGAGGGTAGCGTGTGGAGAGCCACGCGCGGGGTAGAAGGCAACTCTCACATCCAGTAGTTCACTGCATCGCATCCCTCTGAAGGGAGGGCTGGTTATTCCTAGTTCGCTGATGAGAAGCCAAGGCCCAGGGAAGCTCAGGACTTACCTAAGTTTGCAGAGTCCGTAAGTGCCCGAGCTGGGATCTGAACCCAGAATTGTTTCACTCAAATCTCAACTCCGTCCCCTGCACACCTCTGCAGCCCAACTGCCTTTGCTGCTTAGGAAGGACAGGACCATGTGTCTGGGAACTCAGGCCCTTCCCTTGGGACGTGCTGGCTCACATCTGCCTGGTACCTTTCCCGAGCCCGTTATTTGACCAGGTCCCTATCCTGCCCTGTCTCAGGCGGGAAACTCAGCCAGAATCAGATGGTGCCCACTTAGATCCTACGGACTGTCCTTGATGCCTTCAGGAGTCTGGAGGAGGCAGCGGGAGTCTGTGAGAAGGGGAAGGAGTAGGGCACCAGGCCTGCACCCACTACACCCACCGAGTATGGAAGTGTTTTTATTTGATGCACATACTGGATCTCCATTTAGGATTTCATTGAAGGAATCAGATCCTTGGCCAAAAACGAGTTATGATCCAGATGTCATGTCAGGTGTGGGCAATAAAATAAACAAACAAGTAAATCTCTCACCCTGTCTGCATTCCTCTGCCCTGCTGAAACTTCACAGCTTTCGAGGTGATTTTTCTAAGAAGCCAAAAGGGCTAAAACCATGTCCTTGCTCAAAACATTTCCATGGCTCCTTATTGCCTAGTCTTGCTACTCAAGATTGTTGGCTTTGAAGCGCAGACAAGTGATATTGGCATTATCTGGGGATTATTAGAAATCAGAATCTCAGGCTCCACCTCAGTCCTCCTCAGTTGAAATCCGTAATTAGACTACCAGGTGATTCTTATGACACTGGTATCCGAGACGCACAGGGCTCAACGATATCAAATGTCCCTTTACGTTCTGACAGCTGCTACTTGTCCTGTCTCATCTCCACCCTCTCTTCTCCACCACATCATATTCAATACCAGCCTGCCTCACCCATCTGTCCTCTCCTGTCTCCAGGCCTTTGTACACATGGGGCCCTTGACCTAGCATAGGCTTCTTCCCTGGCTGTCAACTAAAACCCCTTTCCTTCTTGGGAGTCAGACTCAACCCTCCAGGGGCCTCCTGAGATCCCTTCTCCCCTCCTACCTGCGTCCTGACTCCTTTGTCCCGCCGCCGTCCTGTCACTTCTTCAGTCAGCCCAGTAACTGTGTGTCTGTCAGAGAGTTCAGTGCTCTGAAAGTTGTGCCTGTCCTTTAGGCGCATTTGTCTCCTTCAAAAGACAATGAGCCCCGGAGGTACGGGACTGACCTTTTCCTTCTTTTCCATCCACTTACTCACCCAGCCCTGGGATGCCAGTGACCTTCGCTGCAGGCAGCATTCAGCATTCAGCATTCAGAGTCTGTCTCGAGTAGAAGCCTGTCTGGTAGGGTGGACTGGCTTTTAAAGTATTCAAGTACCTATTCTGGATACGGGTCGGTGGCAACCCGTATCCAGACCAGGATGCTCACTGAGCTGAATTTTTCGAGGCTGATGCAATGAGGTGGCTTTACTCTTTGGGAAAATGGTCAGTGGCCCTTCCTCCTTCTCTCTTTTCCAACAGACCTTCTCACGGTCCCCCTGAGGGAGTGCTCCTGGCTTCTGGGCTGAGTTCTTAGCAAGCTGAGTCACATGCGTGAACCCAGCTTCATGAACAGTTTCCTGGCCAGAGGGGCTCTGCTCTGCTTGGCCTCCATCTTTGCACAGGACTAGCTGGAGTGCCAAGACATGACATGCTTACAGCCAGCCCGGCCTGGAAAGAATGATGCTTCCTTATTTTGAAGGAAGAGTAAGTAGTGGGTGGTCAACTCCAATTACTCCCATCCCGTGCTCCAGGGGTCAAGTTAATGAATTAATTACAGTTCTTAGTGACAGGAATGAGGGATAATTAATGAATTAAAGTAATGCATTAAATTAATGTGTCCATGTAACATTTACTGAACACCTACTTCATGCCAGGCAGTTGAGCTAGATATTTGGGATAGAAAAATAAATGACTTCTCATCCTTTCCTGCAGCAGAAGTTATTTTCCCAACTCGCAGGAGGCATTTGGAGAGTTCAGAGAACTGGAATCTATTGCTTACCAGCTGACAAGGTCGCTTTATCTCTTCGAGTCTCATTTTCCGCATCTGTAATATGGGGGTTTCAATCCCTGCGCTGTCTCACTAACTTGAGAGGCTCAAACAAAATCATCAGTTAAAAATGCTTGGTAAACTGTACAGTGCTATACTAACTGAGCAATGGTTACTAGTCGTGGTTAGCCCCAAATACATAATTTGCCCCTTTTCCAGGCTAACGAAAGCCCAGTTTTGTTTAGGAACTGCACGTGCTCAGCCTTGGGCAATGAATCAGGACTCAGCTAAGGCAATCAGGCAAGCTTGTCTTCTCTGCCAGAGATCCTCCATTTCCCAGCCTTCCTTGCAGCCCATGGTGACCCCATGGCTCAGCCCTGGTCAGTAAGATGAAGAAGGAAATCCAGTGGCTGAGAGAGCTTTTGGGAAGACGGTATGTGATCTTACTCATTTTCTTATTCTCATCTTCCATGTGGTGATAACATGCGTTCTGGTGGCGGTCTTGGGACTGGGAAGTGAGAGGTATGAAAATCAAAAATCACCTTGTAAGGAAGACGGAGTGGATTCGCTTTCCTTTCCCATGTCTCCCACCGGTGAGGTGCCGGCCCCACTCGGGCCGCATCCTCTCTCCTGCATGGTGGCTCCAGCTTCTTACCACGTGCTGTCTAATAATAAACTGAGGGATAAGCTCCAAGAGGGAAAAGTAGGGGGAGAAGCTGATCCTGAAAACAGGATCCTATGTAAAAAGGCTTTGGAGCAAAGCCATAGTGGGAATGCTTATAGGTGAGAAAAGGCTGGGGAAAGGGTTGGAACTGTACCCCCTGTCTGCTTCCTATATGCAAACCGCACCCGCGCAGCTGTACCAATGACAGATCCTGCTTTCTCCTCTCAGAGCCTCTGTTCTCTCAACTCGGTAAATGCTAACTAATCACACTAAGTATGTGCATGCCTTATTTAGTTCTACCAACTGCCCTTACCTTACAGCTGAAGAAACTGAACATGCAGGGAGGTGATGTGACTTGCTCAAGGTCATATATTTGAGTCAATGCCAAGCCACATCAGGCCTAGGCTGCCCAACACGGAAGCCACTAGCCACATGTAGCTAGTTAAATTTAAATTTCTAGTTAAAACGAAAGAAAGGTCATTTTCTTACTCACACTAGCCACATTTAAAAAGTACCAAAGCCACATATGACTAGTGGCTAATGTATTGTCTCATGCTGACACAAAATGTTTTTATCACAGCAGAAAGTTCTAGTGGGCAGTGTTGGCCCAGAAGCTTGGGAAGGTCAGAGAATAGGTCACAGATATCCACCTAGCCAGCCCAGGCCTGCACGATGACCTGAGCAGCAGGTCTGGAGCCACATGACCTGGGTGCTTGAATGGAGGGAGGAGAAAGGAAGGGAGAGTCCATTCTCCGAGTACCTACAATGGGCTGGCATATGTAACCATTTGCCAGCTAGCTCATTTATTCCTCACACCAAATCTACAGCAGAGCCATTTTATTAATCCCGTGTGCCAGATGAAGAAGCTAAAGCTCAGGAATGTGAAAAGACTTGTCCAAAGCCATACATCTGGGAAATGGCTGGAATATGACTCCGTGTGACTCCAAGCCCCGATCCATGTACCAGGCCTCAGGACTCTGGAGGGAAGAGGAATCTTTTCAGTTGGAAAATTCAAGTTCCAGGGGGACTGTGGATTGCACAGGCCAGTGGGAGGTGACCCTCTTTCCAAGGTAGCTCTGATGCTCTCCCCAGCCTGGGAGGCTGGGTCAAAGGGCATACTCATTCTTTCCTGGGCCTAGCCTCCCAGGCCATGCTGTTGCCCTCAGAGACCTCCATAAATCAGGCCCCGGTCACTGCTAGAGACCGCAGACCAGGGGAGAGGAGCTTCTGCTGTAAGATCAAGCTGCTCAGCTCTCCCAGGGAGCCTGCAGAAGCTTCAAAGACCATCGCCTGATTTACAAGGCTGCCCGTGGCTCCAGGCTGTCCCAGATACAGTGTCTGCACCAGCTCCAAGGACAGCTCAAGGGATCTGAGGTCGGACCTGGCTTGCGGCCAGATCTGTTCCTTCTTCCCTGCAAGATGGTTTGGAGCCAGCCATGCCTGGCAGGAGATGTGTCCATCTCTCAGCTCTTGAATCAGCTTAGGCATTTTTGGACCTGCCTGATAGGACATGGGGCAAGGCAGAAAGTTCTACCTGTAGAAGCAGCCCTATAACCAGTTTCAGTCCTCAGGGAGCAAGAACCTTCCTCTTTTCACAAGAGGAAGTGGAAGCTAAGAGAGGGCAAGCGATGTGCCCAATAAGCTCAAGTGAGCACTGAGAGGAGACTGTTACTCACCCCTGGGAAGTTTATAAACCAGGATGAGCTGCCTTTCCAGGGCTCATGTCTGGGCCTGCAGCCTGCCAGGACAGCCATGGCCTGGGGACCTCATGGGGGCTCTTCAGCTTGAGGCCCCTGCGGTGACCAACCTGATTTCCCTAATGGGAGGGGAGGGATCTCCCTGCTGCCCACGGAAGCTGTACCCCTCCAGCAATCATAATGTTAGTTGCCATTTAAAGACACTCACCTAGGAGATACCAGGACACCCAGTCATCACAATTTCTTTTTTCCAATTTGCAGAAGTCCAAAGGGGTTAATGTCTCACAGTAGTAAGTAGTAGAGCTAGGGCTCAATTGAGCTGTATTTGCCTGGAGCCCCCTACTCTCCCATGGCAGCATCTGGCCTCTGATGATGTGCCAGCCTGGGTCACTCAGGCAGGGTCTGGGATGCGCAGTGTGGCTGCCATCTCTGTTTCTCTGCCGATGGTGACTGACTTCAAGGCAACAGTGCACATGGCAGCGAGTGTAAGTATGGATTTTAGAGAGTCAGAGACTGGGGCTGGCTCCCAGTGCTGCCTCTTACCAGCGGTGTGACTATCCACAAGTAACTTAACCTCTCTGGGTCTATTTCCTATTTTGCAAAAATGAGGATGCTGCCTACCTACCTCAGGGACCTACTGTGACAAGTTTCATCCTTGAGGAAACCCCTAGCACCACACTGGCTCATGCTCATGGTAAGTAATTGACAAATATTCATGGTCACACTGCCCCGTTCCTTAGGTGTGTAACATAAGGTGAACACCAAGTCCATGAAGAAAAAGAAGGCTAGTGATGCAACAAGGATATGGATGGGGATGACATCTTGCCAAAGTGCTGGGTAAAACTGCTGCTGCTGCTGTTCTAAGGCGAAGATTTCCAGATGGAGCGTATCAACCCGGACAGTAATAGCTCAGATCCCGAGGGAATTCCTCATCCATTGCAGTTTTGGTTTCCACTGCCTTCAAGTCCCACCCGAATCAGGAAAGTGCCAAGTTTCCCCTTCCCATGCTGTGCCTCAGACCTCCCCCGTGCTCCTTCTTCAGGACAGCAAAGCAGCTGTCTGGAAGGTGCGCAGGGCAGCCATTCCAAGGCCGGGATGCCAGAAGGCTAAACCCCGCCAAACATATGGCCCTATAGCCCAGTCAAGTCAACAGCTGGACCACTGGCTGACTTCTTCTGTTTCTTGAATAATTGCAGCAATGGGAAGACATAGTCTTAGCAACTTATAGAAATTTTCCCAGGATATCCCAGTCTCTCAGGGAACAACTTGCTCCTCTCTCACACACTGAAATCCCTTTTCTTGGAAGGCTGATTCTTGCGTGGGTGCATGGGAGTGCACATACACACATATATTTTACATTTTTCCTGGGTATGATTAAATATATTTTCAGCAACAAATTTAGTAACAGCGATAACTAATATTTGTGTAGTACATGCTAAGTAAGAAGTAGCTATTATACTCATCATCTCATTAGTCCTCACAACAATCCTTGAGATAGGGGCTCAGCTGTCCCCATTTTACAGATGAGGTAACAGAGGCGGGCTGACTTGTGAAGGTTGGACTGCTAGTCAGCAGTGCAGATCCAAAGACCCTGGTGTCCAGGAGCCCCCTTTCTTCTCTCTGCTGCCTCCTCCCACTGTGCTGATGGGGTTAATCTGCTGGGGTATGTTTTCTTTTCTTTGGGTATGTAAGGTGGACAAAGAGAGGTTCTTTGTCACCGCTGGAGATCTGACCCTGAAGGCTCAGGCTGGAGCCTGAAGTTGCTCTGCCACTTTGTAACATGACTGGCTCACTGACTGCAGAGCAGCTCAGCCCCTGCCAGGCACCCGTTCCTTTGGACTCAGAACCCAGGAACCAAGTTTCAAAGTTGAGCTGGCTTCCTCCAGCACAGAGATTTGGAAGCTGAAATCTCCCACATTTTCATCACACAAAAGCTAGGTTGTATTTTTGTCCTTTTCAAAATATGCCAAAGGAATTTCTCCTTCCCCCTGAACCTTCTCCAAAAATAAATAGAAGAAGTGAAAACCATTTTGCCCTGTAAGCTGAGAAGAGAAATATCAACACTCAGGGTGGCATTTCTAAAATGTTACAGAATAGCGAACGTGCAGATCTGTCTCAACACCCTGTGGCAACCTCGGGGATACAGTAGATGATATTTCTCACCCTGAAACTCTCACTGAGCTTACATTCACATGTTCCTTTTCCTTAAAGGCAGAGTCTGAAACAGGTAAGAGGGCTTGATAAATGAATTCCTAGATTGGAATCCTGAGCTAAACCACCACAAGCAAATAAAACATTACAATACACAGACAAGTCTGGCTGGGTAGCTCAGTTGGTTAGAGCGTCATCCCCGTACACTAAGGCTGCAGGTTTGGTTGTCAGTCGGGGCACATACAAGAATCAATCAATGATAAGTGGATCAACATTTCTCTCTCTCTTTCTTTCCCCTCAGTTCTCTCTCTAAAATCAATAAAAATGTTTTTAAAATGTTAAGAAATATACAGACAGCTCAGTGAAAGAAAGGAGACAGTGGCCCAAGGTAGAGTAAAATGGTTGTCTCAAGTTTGAGTCCAAGGAGAGAAGGGGAAGGGCTTATCCGGTAACGGTGAAGTCTACCAAGAACTAACCATATTTGTCAAGGTGCAGAGAGTGTTCTCAGCTCATGAGATGGTCTGTTCCCAGAACAGCCTGCTGCCCTGGGCTGAGCTGCCCAGATTCCTATGTCTACACCTTCAGAAGCCTCCATCTGCAAAAAACATAGCTAACAGGTTCTCCCTCACGGCCATCAACAACATCATGAACATCCTCATCATCATCTCTGGACAATTTCAGTGTGAAAAGAATAGAGTGGTACAGCTAGACATTCCTGGATTCAAATCCCAGCTCTAGAATGTGGGAAAATAGGTGAACCTTTTAGACCTTCACTTTCCTCCTCTGTGATAGGGAGATAAAAACTCCCTCAGAGGGTGACTGGATTGAATGAGATGATACATATAAAAAGGACTTCATGGCCCTGGCTGGTAGCACAGTGGATAAGGCATCGGCCTGCGAACCCAAAGGTCGCAAGTTCGATTCCCCAGCCAGGGCACATAACCAGGTTGCAAGTCAGGTCTCCAGTCAGGTCTATGGCTGGAGGCAGGTGAAACACAACCATACATTGATGTCTTTCTCCCTCTCTGCCTCTCTCCCTTCCCCTCTTTCTAAAAATAATAAAATAAAATCTTTAAACAACAACAACAACAAAACAAAACAAAACAAAAAAGGACTTCATACACTGCTTAACTGGTATAAATATAAGCATTTCTTTTACTGAGCTAAAACCTGCGGCTGGTAACTCACCCTGTGGCCCCAGGTACCTGAGATATCAGGTGGGACTTCTAAGCCTTCCCCCTGTCTAAGCAGCGCCATCCCTCAGCTATTGTGTGGGTGAGGGAATCTCAGGTTTGTTTCTAGCACCACCTGCGTTCCCTTCTTGGGAGAGGCTGCGTTTGAGGGAGTGATGCTGGCATTTTCTTTAGTGGGGAGGGGATCTAGCTCCAATGCCTTGCACCAGCCCTCCTCTACTTTGCAAAAAGGGTGTTTTGTGAAGTACCCCATCATGCCACAAGTCATGGCTTTTGCCTTGTCATGCCGCATGGCATGAATTCAAGACCTGTGAACACTTAGGTTAGATGCTTTGTGTCCTCTTTGTCTCTGTGGCCCTGACCTAGTCATTTCCCCTCCCATGGGCATTTGCTCCCCCGGGAGTGAACGATGTCATCATTGGACCTACCCATTGCAACTACTACATGCAGAGTTTTACCAGTTGAATTTCACCGTGAACCCTTCCCCACTTTTTCCTTTAACTTCTCAACACAGATTTTCAGGGATTGGACTAGAGCCCTCCATAGCTGTCATCCTGAGCTTGCTCAGGCTCAGAGACCTGTTTGTAATCCTCACGGCACACCCAGGTTGGCAAGAGCCGCTATTGCTTCCAACATGCCTGACAGAAAGCACAAATAGTCCTCCTGCTGCCATTTGACTTGAACAGTGTACCTGCCTAGTTAACATCGGTACTGCAACCTCTTGGCATCCGTAGGGGCTTGAATGACTGCAGTTTTCCGGCTTCTATGCATTTGTGTAGCCCCTGGCTGCCCCCAAAATGGGAGAAGCTGTCCACAGTTTAGTCGTAGTAAAAGGGCCTCCTGGTTGAATACTCTTTCATATCAGGGCTGTTTTAACCTCCCAGCAGTCTTTGCCCAGTACTCTCACATGGAGCTTGGGAGACTGCCCCTGAGATCCCTTACCTGTTTCCCCATCAATGAAATGGGGATGAGTTTTGGTGCACAATCCTTAAACCGTAGGGTTTCTGTGAGCAGTAGAGGACATAGAAAATAGACTCAGAATGGCATCTGGCACACAGTAAGCAGTTACTTTGCACTTTTCACAACTTTGTCAAAAAGCTCCCTCCTGGCTCCCTGCCCCCCTCCTGCACATCACTGACATCTAGTGGTAGGTTCAGGTAACTACAGGTGTGAGTACCCAAAGCTCCAGACCAGTGCTTAGTGGACCTCCTTTTGGGATCATAACGGTTGGTCCTCCACGCAATGTCATCCAGGACTGGCCTCAGCTTTTCAAGCAGTGCCATAGGATCATCTGACTTTACCCCCATGCCAACCTTTAAAGGTGAATAGGTTAGTCATTGTGAAGAAAGAAGGATCTGACAGAACACCCTTGAGGTCAGAAAATTTCCCACCTATGACATCCCCTGTACCTATGACACAGCGTGGAACATGGTAACTGCTCAGTTAATATCTGCAGAATAAATGACAATGCTAGGAAGCTCCAGCCTATACGAGTCCTTCTCCTGTTTAGAAGTCCTCAGCCCTTTTCTGCAGGGAAGGTCCCCTCTTGCTCTGCAGAAGTGGTCGCAGCAGACCATATAGGGAAAGAGCAAGGACTGAATTGACAGAAGCCTGTGGGCTATGGCTGGGGAGAATGCTCTGCTGGGAGGGCATTGAAAAGCGATCCAGGACTAGGTCACGGACTGAATGTTTATGTCCCTTAATATTCATACATTACAACCTAATCCCCAATGGGGGGTGTTAAGGGTGTCACCCTCATGAATGGAAATCATGCCCTTATAAAAGAGCCCAGAGAGCTCCCTAGCCCCTCCACCATGTGAGGCCACAGTACAAAGGCCACCTATGAACCAGGAGGCAGGCGCTCACCAGACCCTGGATCTGCCGATGCCTTATCTTGGACTTCCAGCCTCCAGGGCTGTGAGAAATAAAATTCTTTTGTTTATAAGCTATCCAGTCTACGGCATGCTGCTGAGGCTGCCCAAGCAGAGGGAGTCAGACAGTAAAGAAAAGCATCAAAGTACCTGCAGGAGAGCAGTTGCCTGGGATGGGGGCTGGGATGCGGCCCCACAAGGCTTTGAGGGCAGTGTCATATGCTGTTTCTTAAGCTAGCTGGCAGGGACATTAGTCTTTGAACCACACACATTTGTTATACTCTTCACTATGAAAGAACATCATTATGAAAAGAACATTATAAATATTTTAAAAGATACAGGAGAAGCTGATTCTCCAAGTATGGTTGAGGGAACACATCAAACACAGGTTTCTTGATGGTTTACTGTGGATTTGGTGTCTCTTGCAACATCTGAGAAACATGAAGTGGAAGTCTGGAGTTATTCTGGAGTGATTTCTTATTTACTGGGCCATGTCTTGACCTGGGCACACTTCAGGGCTGGCACACTGGGTCATGGCTTCACAACTCCCACGTTGACTTGACTTGGCAACCACTGACAAAGCTGAGAGCGTTTTGATCAATGGAAGCAGAATTCAAGGAACAGCTGCATCCCAGAGGGGCTGAGTAATCCTGAACAGGCACCTTCATTTCTCTGGGCGCCTCGTGTTACATGAATATACTACGCTCTTTGCCTCACCTTCCTCTCAGGGCTGGTGTGAGGATTAAATGAAAACATGGAAATGAAGGTGCTTTGTAAACCAGAAAGTATGGTTTAACTGTAGTATGACTATTACCATAACTACTCCTGGCAGAAAAGTACTCTTAAAATGATATAAAGTGTCCCCCAAATGGGAGGCATTTGTGTTATAACTGGGCATAATTTTCAGCCAAGGTTTTCTGGAATGGAATCAGGTTCTCATACTACTTCAGCCAAAACAGGTGGAAAGTACACTTAGCAGGTGTCTTCTAGTTCCATAAGATTTATGAGAAGCTACATAGCACCATGGTTGTGAACTAGACTTTGGGGCCAGACAGCGTGTGTTTAAATCCTAGCACCATTGCTTACTAGCTTGGCTAAAGCATGACCTTGGTGCAAGTTGATTCACTCCTCCAAGGCTCAGACAGTTGTCCTGAAGGTTCTAGGAATAACACATGTGAAGCGCTTAGATGGTGCCTGACACAGTCAGCAAGCACTATAGCCATTGCTATTCTTTTGTCTGTCATCTGCCCATCCTCAAGGGGTCACTCTAAAGCAGCACCGGCCTAAAGAAATTTCTGTCATGATACACATGTTTGGGATCTACACTGGTCAAATGCTCAACTGGCCACGTGTGGCTGGCTATTGAGCACTGGAAATGGGATAAGTGTGGTGTGACTCAAAGGAACTCAGAGTTTTTAATTTAATTTAACAACTTTTCCTTACCAAAAAATTATTTTTCAATTATAGTCAATACTCAATATTATATTAGTTTCAGGTGTATAGCACAGCTGGTCAGACATTCATAGGACTTACAAAGTGATCTCCCCCGTTAATTTAACTTTAAAAAAGTTATTTAATTTTAATTAATTTCAATAGCTGCCGGTGACTGGTGGCTACCATATTGGACAACACAGCAAGCGGGCACGTCATTTCTTGGCATCACATCTTTCCAGGTTTCCAGTCCTCCTGCCGCACATCCAAGGCCTGGCACAGCCTCCAGACAAAGGTGCTCTCTGTGCACATCCTGCCCTGCAGCCACGGTTCCACCCCATCAACCTGCATACACTGGTGTGTGCTCTATTCCTCTGTTTCGAATGCCCTTTAGCCTTGTCTGCCCGGGAATCTCTTCAGGAAGCTTTCTTAGGTTTCTTTTGATCCAAGCAGGGGTAAGGATATCACCTCTGTCTCCCAGAGCCTCTAGAGCTTTTCTCACCCTGTTATTGATCCAGCAAGGTTGTACTTGACTGATTACTGGCCTGCCTCCCTTTCTACTTGCTCCCTGAGAGCTGCCCAGGTCATGTCCTAAGCATTTCTGTTCGCCAGTGCCCTGCACGGGGCTTGGCTATGACTGGTGCCCCAGGAGTGCACAGAGATCTGTAAGTCACAGCCCATCCCTGTGACCCCACACTGCTCCCTTTGAAGAGGAAGCCAACTTCCACCAAGGCTTTTCCACTTCCCAAGACCAGCATCACAGGCACACACATTGTATTTCATCAGCCCGAAGATGCCAGCAGTTGTAAGATGCATCATTGATTCCTTAATAGCCTTTTTGAGAAAAGAAAACAAACAAAGCCCAATGTGTAAATGACACATTGATTGTAAGGCACTTTCTGCTTTCAGAAATGTCCAAATGTAAAGGGAAAAAAGTGCTTCAAATAGTGAGGCACCTCTTGAGCTGGTCTCTTGGGAGTTGTCTCTCTAAGTGAATCATCCCATGGCAGCTCAGGGCTGGCACCTCCTTGGCTCATCACCCTCCTTCTTCTGTCTTATTCCAACGGCTCTCTTCTTGGGTGCCCAGCACAGGAGGATTCAAATGGAGCCTGTTGTTTTTTTTTCTTGTTGTTGTTGTTGTTGTTTTTTAATGGGTCAAATGGATGTTTGAACGAAATGTTTTTCTGATTGTAGAAATAATACACAGTTATTGTACAAAATTTGTTTTCATCTCAGAACCTTTGCATTAGCTGTTTCTCTTCTGAGAACATGCCTATCCAAGATTCCATCTGGGAGCATCTCTTATTTTCAAGTTTCATTTCAATGTCAGTGGCCCCGCTACAGGGCCGCCTTCATTCGCCATCCCAGCTGAAGTTGGCCTCCTCCTCCCCCACTCAGTTTGTCTCAAATTAACTATCTCATTTTCTCCCCAGCACTTACCAGCCGTTTGGAATTAATTGTGTATTTGTTACTCTCTCTCTTTTCCCAATGAGATTGTAAGCTTTCTCAAGAGCAAGGATTTTATCCAGTGCATACTCAAGACATTTTTGTAACTCAAAATACAGGAAAGAAAGCATGAAGAAAATAACAAGACTCCCTGAGGCCCCACTAGACAGTCGAAGTTAACATCTTAGTGCATAGCTACCCTTCCAGACATTTTTTGCATGTGTGCGTGCTCATAATAATCGCTGCATTTATAAAAGATGCAACCTGCCTATTTATATTGCTTTGTAATCTGCTTTTTCCTCCACATGCTGTATCATCCATGTCTTTCACATCCACAGCCCTGTTTTACAGGGGGCCCAGTGTTTCCTTGGATGGGGTGCCCCTGATTGATTTAACCAGCCCCAGCAGGTGGCATTTGGGTTGTTCCAGTCCTCTTGTGATGACAAGCAGGGCTGCAAAGGCACATCTTGTCACAAATGCCTTGCACAATTGTCGGCTGGTGTCTATCAAAGGACTTATTACTGGCCTTGGGATAAATAGCGAGAATGGGGCCACTTTTCAGGTGAGAAATCCTTCTATGCACAAGAACTTTTCTGCAAGGCTCAGAGCGGGCTGAGGAAGAGACAGGAGATGCCCATCTCCATGCCTTGGCCAACTGCTGCCCAGTTGGAGAGACGTGCAGGGTCCCCCGGGGCCCTGCACTCAGGGCGGAGCAACCCCGTGCAAGTTCTATGTCCTATCTGAACAGCTGCGTGGAGCTAGTGGCTGAGCTATTACAGGGTTAGCTGTACAGTCTTATGGAAGGTATTATTTTTAATGAACTATCTTGAAAGATTGAGCTATTTTGAAAGGTTCTATCTTGAAATACATAAATACATGCATGCACAGCTAGTAAAGTGCAATTTATCATTAAATTCTGTAATTTGTCTGACTGAACCCACCCTCATAGCAGCAGTATGAGGCACTAATCCACTCCAATTTTTGTTCAGAAGGAACTATTTAATAGCCAGTGTAAGACCAATGAGTACAATTTGACTTCATTTGGAGCTCACATTTCTGTCATTGCTTCCTGGCAATTTATGTTACCTATGCCCCCAAATAAATCACGTTAGAGAAAGTCCTCCAATATGGAAAACTGGGAACACATAATGTGTGAAAACATGGACTTCACCATCCTCTAGGGTTCACACCATCAAAAGCCAATTCTCTCTGCCCTTTCCAGCTCTGGTCTTAACCACCTTCAGCACAGTCAGACACCAGAGTGGCATTAATCCTTCATAATGTAAATAGCACATCACACGCTATCTGTGCACCTTCCATCCTTGACCACACCTGACCCTCACAACAGACTTGAGAGCTTGGCTGGAGTTGGGGTGGGGTGAGGGGGTCATTGGGTTTATTTTACACATGAGTCCATTGAGGCTCAGGATAAGAAAGGAACTTGTCCAAGGTCACAGAGCAAACAGGAGGAAGAGTTGAGGCCCAAACTGCATCTTCTGACTCACTCCTAGTTCAGAGCCTTTCCCATTGTATCAGGGTAGAGCTAAAGGGGCCTGCTAAGTGGGCCAGGCTGGTCAGTGCCTATCTCCCTCCCTCCTTCCCCAGCCCATTTCAGCTCCACGGTACGGACCTAAAGGAATCCCCTAACTTCACCTTGGCAAGTATTAATTTAACCAGATAGGCAAAAGGCTGAATGGGCAGCAGTCTGCAAGAGTGAGGTAACAATATAGCAGGGTTGCTGATAGAACCAGCTCAGTGCTGGGCAGATCCTAGTCACTACTGTGAATAAACAGTGGCTAAGTGACATAATTGTATATTTTAATAAGTTCACTAAGCAAAATACACAGTTGGCAACTTTTATTGTGAAATTTCACTTTTCCATTAAACTTCAAAATCTAAAAACTACTGACTTATATAACCACAAGTTGCATTATGTTTTTCTTAATCATGTAGATTCTAAGTTATTATGCTATTATTTCACATGTGACCATTCTTTAAGTCTCAAGATAGTCATTTGAAGTAGAAATTATCCCTCTTTTATACAGCAGGACACTGAGGCTCAGAAAGGTTAAGTAATTTGCCCCAAGTCACACAGATAGTAAGTGCAAAAGGAAGGATTCTCGCCCAAGTCTGTCTACCTCCGAAGTGAAGGTATCTGGAGGAGGAGGATAAATTGCCCCAAACATAACTAATCAAGTTATGCAACCAACTCACTCACTGGCTCACTTACACTTTCATTAAACCTTTGCTGAACTCCTACTGATGGTGGTGGTGGTGGGTGGGGTGGAATCCCAGCCTAATGGAAAGAAGGTGTCTGGGGATGGGCAGTCCTATCTGTGACCCTTATCTGAGTGACCTGCTGGCCATCGCTAACCTCTCAAAGCCTTGACATCTCCAACTGTAATGTGAAAATATAACATTTTTATAAAGGGGTTGCTGTGAGGACTAGCTGCATTAGCATGTGTGGAGAGGGCTTAGCAGTGCCCGGCACACAGTAGATGCTTGATGGATACCAGTCCCCTGCCTGTCCCTGAAATGAAAGCCATCATGCAAGCCACCAACCCTTCAGGGTTAGGGTTGGAAGTGGTCTTTAATATCATCTGGCTCAACTCTCCTTCTTTACAGGTGGGCAAGTCAAGGCTCAGACAGAGCTGGGACCAGAACATCTCCTGAACCCTCATATTCTGCTTTTTCTATTACAGGGGTTAGTGAGTACCTCTTCAAAGCAGCAACCAACTAGTGTTAATAATATGTTGTTGGGTAGCTTAAAGGAAAACAATCATCTTTTGACAAAAGAGTAAAAGTTTAAAATATACTTTCTTAATTATCAAGCCAGTATCCACCACTTACTCTGTGCCTGCCAGATAATAACTAAGGCATTAAGAAACACACTTATGGCCCTGGCTGGTGGCACAGTGGATAAGGTGCCGGCCTGTGAACCCAAAGCCACTGGTTCAATTCCCAGCCAGGGCACGTAACCAGGTTGCAAGCCAGGTCTCCAGCCAGGTCCATAGCTGGAGGCAGGTGAAAAGCAACTATACATTGATGTCTCTCTCCCTCTCTGTCTCTCTACCTTCCCCTCTCTCTAAGAATAATAAATAAAATTTTAAAAAAAGAAACATTCATTTAATTATCACTACAATCCTATGATGCAGCCATTACTGCAATCATCCTCAATTTGCAAATGAAGAAGCTGAGGTGCTGAAAGTTTAATTAACTTGCTAAGGGTCCTGTAACTAGTAAACTGGTAGAGGTGGGATTTGAACCCAAGTAATCTAGCTCCAGAGTCCATATCGCAACCCCTGTGTCATGCTGCATCTCACTCAGAATTATGAATTGCTTTCTACCATATATACAAACATGTACCTATTCATTACTTGAGAACAGTAATGACACTCATAATCTTATTAGTAAAAACAGGAAAAGGAAAAACAGTACAAATAGGCAGTTCCCTCTGTGATTCTTTTGGGAAACTTAAAATTATCTACTTAAGTTTCCAAAATAGCCCTTCTCCTTCTCCCTCATCTCATTACCCAGGCCACTCCCTTCACCGGGAGCACTTTTCCTCTCTTGTCTGACTTCCGGCCTTGTCCTTCAGGACTCAGCTTGAGTGTCACCAGGTCTGAGAGCGTTTTTCAGAGGATGTCTCCTGCCACAGTTGGTCAACATTCCCTGGGTCAGTGTTAATGGTGGGGTCTGACACTGTATCCAGTGTTGAGGAAAATGAAGAAGGTGATGATTTTGTTGAAGGAACTTGCTCAGGGGCCTCAGGTCACCCCGTTCGTCTGAGGTGCCCAGGAATAAAATCTGCCATCACTCCACTGAAGTGTCTTTTTCATGCCCTCAAGGCCACAGACATTGTGGATCGAGTGCCTACCTGGCACTTGCACTGCATTTACTAAGAATCCCAGCTTTGGGGAAAACACTGTCACTGCTGTTTGAGCAGGGAGGACCCCGGCTTGGGAAAGCTGGGTCACTTTCGTGAGGCCACATGACCTACTGAGGGGAGCCCTGAAACCAGGATACCCAATTCCCTTGTCTGAGGGTAAGCTCTTACATAACTGTAGTAAAAACTGACTCCAGCAAGAGTCAGTAATAGGTGCTAAATTGAGGGAAAGAGAATTTGATGAGGGGCAGGATATTTCCATCGTCTTGACGTGTTTCTCTATTAAAAAAAAAAAAAAGTTCTTACAGAGGAAACAAGGGCAATAGAACGTGCAGGGAAATTGTGTGTGTGAATTTGGCTAGACTAGAGCACTTGTTATTTCATCCAGCTTAGATGGCGGTGCTGTGAAAGTGTTTTGCAGGTGTGGTTAACATCTTTATTCTGGTGAGTTTAAGTAAAGCCGGTTATCTTCAGTCGTGGGGTGAGCCTCACTCAATCAGTTGAAATACCTTAAGAGCAAAAGCAGATTTCTCAGAGAAAGAAATCCTACCTCAAGACGGAAGCATCAACTGCCGCCTGAGTGTCCCTCCAGCCTGCCGCCTGCCAGACAGACTGCCCCACTGATTTCAGACTTGCCAGCTCCGCAATCATTTGAGCCAATTCCTGAAAATAAACCTACATCCATATCTGCATCTACTTCTACATATTTTTGTATTCCGTATGCTCTGCGTCTCTGGAGAACCCTGCCTGACACACCATCCTAACCAAGTGATCGCAATGAGTGTCACCATTAAGGGGCAAATGTGTCACGTGCCCTCAAATACTCTACTCTCAGAAAATATACAGAATCATTTAGGTGGTATTACTTTTGCCATTGGAAAAAGGTAAAAACGTTAATCGAACAATAAAAAAGATCACTCGTCTTTCCTTAGGTGCCCCCAGGCTGGCCATGGCACCAATGGCCTGGTAACCATCAAGCACTCAACCCAGAAACGGACTCCCACTGGGTGGATGTGTTCAGAAGGGGATCTGTTCTCTCTGCCCTTTCCTCTCCGCACCCTCCCCTCCGTTCCTCTCCCACAAACAAGCACACTCAGTCTTGAAAACACTCATCGCTGGTAATTTCCTTTCTGCTACCCATCGGCCCCAAAATAATTCCATTGCCTCAATCCAATGATGCCAGTGCAGGAGTGAGTCACTTTGCACACATCTGTGGGTACCTGTCGAAGGAGGGAGGGTCTCATTTGCACAGTGAGCAGGGGCGTGTGACAGTTCAAGAAAGCAAGGTGCCAGAGACCTTCCTGGGCTGCAGGTGGTTTTTATGGAAGAAGACTGCCATGCATTATTTATTTCACTTTTTATTTTAAAAATGTGATTAATAGGGCTCACCAATAAATTCGGCCAACCCCACGTTATTTATGAAGCAGCCTTGGCAGGCCCAGTGCGACGGCCTAATTGCGGTGCGGGCAGCGACAGCCACGTGCACCAAGCTTCCTCCGGCCTGAATGGGAGCCAGGCTCATTTTACAGGCTTTTTCAGGCAGCAGTTCCCCGTGTGAGGGGCCGGGAGTGAGCTCAGGGGGCCTTCTGTACGAAGCAAGGCTTAGAGGCCGGCTCTGACATGTGATGGAGGGAGCTTTGGAGCCAGGCAGCAACGTCCCACCCCATCAAGGGAATTGGACGAGCTAGACAACCCCTTGCATCCTCCACTTGCCCACACCTAAATGGGCATGAAGGGCTTAAAGGGCTGATAAAGTTCACATCTGGAAAATGCTGCTCATACCTTCCACCTAATAGGTACTCGGGGTACTCAGAGATCTGCAGTTTAATGTTCATAAGAGGGTGGCCTGTCGGTGGGACAAAGCTTGGTTTTGAATGTTAGCTTTGCTACTTACTTCCCATGTGACTCTGGGCACTCACTGAACCTTTCTGTGCCTCAGCTTTCTCAGCTGTAAAATGGGGATACTCACAGGGTTGCAGCAGGATTAAACGAGATAATCCATACCTGGCACTCCATTGGTGGCCAATCTAACCATTATTATTGCTGTTGTAATTTCTTCCCTAATGTTCTGCCACTTCCTTCCATAGTTTGGACCTAAAGATATTTTCTGCTGGTGAAGTCCCAAATATCACCTCTTCTGCAAAGTTTTCCTTGATCCCTTGAGTAGAAATACTAAGATCCCCACTCTCTGCAGCTGAGAAACTCTGTACATCTCCATCATGCTAACTCCCTTGGTCTGAAGCCCACCCTGATTTACAGAGCACCTTCTCACCATTATCACCTTCAGGGTGTGATCAGGTCTGATCCATTGCTGCAGGCCTGCCACATAGCTACCCAGCCCTTATCAGCTCACAGCACACAGAGAAGATGGTAACATTGGTCCAGCATGGCAGGCCCCTCCCTAACCAGCCTAGAGTGGAGGGTTGACAGCTGTGTCCTACTGTAACTCATCCACAGCACACTGAGCACCTGGGTGGGTAGCTCTGGCCTGGTGCCTAGAGCCCTTTGGTCCTGTCCTCAGGGGGTGCCAGGGAGATGAATGTGAGCTGGTGAGAGAAAGAGGGGCCATGGGGTTTTCTTAGCAGCTGCCACCTCTCTCTGTCCACAGTTTGAGCAGGACCAGCAGACAGTGCTGGGTTAGGACAGAAAAGGAGTATCAGAGTATTGGTTCTGGCTTCTGGATCCATAAGCAGAAGAGACCACACAGACCCAGCCAGGTCCCAGCAAGGGGATGCACATTTCAGGGGAGTTTCAAAGTTCAGTGTGAACACCACACACACACACACACACACACACACACTCACTCAGGTGGTTGTCCTACTCCACAGGCTACCTACCAGGAAGGATGGATGAGCCATGTCTGCATTGGAAGGGTGACACTGGATTCTGGGGCTGGGTATCCGAGAGGCAGACCCTTTGTCAGTAAAGCACCTGACCCCCTGTCCCAGGCTATCCAGTGTGGCCATTTCCTGGCTTATGCTGAGAAGGATCTCCCTTCCTCTCCCAGGGCTAACTCATTCACCAAAAGGATGTCAGCTCCATTCAATGACAAGCATGCTCAGGACCTGTGCAGGGCACAGGGCACACAGAGATGGCTAAGGCCATGAGCCTGCTCTCAGGGGCCCTCTCTAGTGGGGAGACTGCCATAGAAACCCAGGTACAATATGGTGCCACACAGGCAACAGAGGCCTTATACACAGGGATATGCATCCGAGAGAGAAAGGAGGGTGGGGGTGGAGGTCAAAGAAGACCTGAGAGATGCTGCTGAAGCATGGCTTTGAAGAAATGTGCAAGATGGAATCAGTAGGAGAAAAGCACTTCCAGCAGAGGGATCATATCTGAAAGATCCGGAGTTACGAAAAATATCATTTGTATGGGGAACTCGACGTTCGCACTGGGAGGGCAAGGTGTGAGGAAAGAGAGACAGGGTGGATGGTGAGGCCATGGAAGGATGCAGAGGAAGTGGTCTTTTCTGTCCAACCACAAACATGCTCTAACATCAACAGTACCATCTGAATGCTTAAGTGTGACACACACAAATGAGTATACCTGTGTCTGCTTATATATAAGTAATATGACCAGTCAAGTTCTAGAATGTGGGTGGTTGAGCTCTGAGATACATGGAAATTCTTAGGAACTTAGAACTCGGTATGACAGAGATCATGGTGTGGTAGAAAGTCTGGGAGGGCACAGGGAGAGCTGTGAACCGAGAAGAAGAAACCTGCTTTTGGGCTCTGTTCTACTGAGGCTACATATGGTCCAGTAGGCTGTTCATGGTGCAAGAACACACAGCTGAGGGCTGGGCTCACCTGGGGTGGGGAGCTTCACTGGTCCCTAATTCACACAAAGGGGCTGCCCGGGCTCTGCCAGGTCAGGTTGGCTGTGGGGAGCAGAGATTCTTTTAAACAGAAGAGCTGGCTCAGGTGACTGCCTGAGTCCCTTCCCACACTCCCATCGCACACACGGGAGCACTAAGGAGGCTCATTCCTGGGGCAGATCATCCAGTTGAGCCAGGCTGGACTCCTTTTCTAGGGATCCCACTGGGGTCCTCTTCTTTCTTCAAGGCAGAAGAGGGCTCCTCACATCCTTCAGGGAGCCCTCTTCTCCTTACTCTGTCCCCCCTCTTAGGTCCCTTTGGTTTAAACGTCCTCTGAGCACCGACCTATCTTCCCTGACATTGACCAAGTTAAAGATCAGTTCTGCCCTCTATCAAGCACTTGTCTCAGGAGGGAGAGACTTTGGAAATGGGAATTCTTACACCATCATGGGATTCAGCAATTCTCAGGCTTTTCAAAATGCGTGAAGGACCCTTTTCAAGGAAGTGGCGCTGGAGGACTAAAGATAAATGAACTACATTTAATGGCGGTGCAAGAGCAAAGATGAAAATCTACTGTTTTACTGTCTCTGGAGTGACAAAGCAGCCAGCCCGAGGGGTCAGAGTTGGCTGGGGGTCTCAAAAGGGTGGAGGAGGAGGACAGGAGGAAGAAAGAAGAGAATGGGGAGGGCTACCTTGGAGTTGATCCAAGACCCAAATAGGAAAAATATGGAGAAGAAAATTCATGTCCTTTATATCCTGATGTTCTGAACTTCTTCATGGGACCCTGAGTTGCTCCCCTATCTATTAGACTGGTAGTGGTGGTGGTTTGTGTGTGTATGTGGGGGAGAGGGGATAAGAAGGGGAGCTTCAGATTTCATGAAATCCATTTTAATCACTCTTGCAATCCACAACACTCCGTAATTACAAGGCTCTTATGCTCAAGTACAAAAAAACTCACCGAGAAAGCAACATGAAGCGTGCAAGCGGAAACATGAAAATTCATGAAACGCATAATTAAGGATCCAATGGCAATGTTAACTCTCCCCTTTGCCAGCCCAGGCCCTGGAAATCAGCAACAAAATGGGCAAATCTAAACCCTGAGGCATCTGCCATGGACCCTGTGAACCCTGACCCCACCAGTCCTGCTCCCTCCCCCTGGATTCCTATTTACTATGGCCAAAGGTTGTCTATCCTGTCTCTCGGGCCAGCTTTCAGCAGCCAAGCCCTAGTGCAGGGAGGCAGAAAGGGCTGGTCCAGCCTTGGAGAGAAAGAGCCAAAGAGCAGTGTTCTGAAATGACCCCTGTGCTTGCTCTCACCTGCAGAACCCCCGGAAGACATGGCCAAGCCCTGACATTCTTTCCGACAAGTGGAGAGAATTCACCCTTAGTCCAGGGCCTCCTGGGCTCTCTTTTCCAGGACCCTACGTCTGCCTCCATCTCAATCCTTGCTGCCGACCCTATACCTCCAATCCGCTCTAAAGGGGTCCCCAGGCTACTCTCCCAAGGCATGAATTTAAGAAGGCCCCTCCTCCTCTTCTAATGTCAGGAAAAATAAAACAGGACTCCAAGTTGTGACTGAAGTATGATCTTAAATATGTGAAAAAACTCAGAAACAGTGAGGAGAATTAACCATATGCTCACTGATTACTTTTGGATTTGGTACCTGCAAGGCAGAAGGTTGGTGGAAGAGGAGATTAACAGGGCTTTAGACCTTCTTGCTTGTGCAAATTTTCACAATGAGTATAGCTTACAATCAGGGGAAAAAATGAAATAAACTTTAAATGTCACTCTGTTCAAACTTTGTTTGTAGTTCCTTATTTTCTTATTTTTAAAATAAAGCTTTATGCCTTCTTTTTTTTTTTCTGAAGATTTTATTCATTATTTTTATAGAGGAGGGCAGAGAGGGAGGCAAAGAGGGAGAGAAACATCAATGTATGGTTGTCTTTCAACTGCCTCCAGCTATGGACCTGGCTGGAGACCTGGCTTGCAACCTGGTTATGTGCCCTGGCTAGGAATTGAACCAGGGACCTTTGGGTTCACAGGCTGGTGCCTTATCCACTGAGCCACCAGCCAGGGCTATTGTAGTTCCTTATTTTCTACATGACAAAATAGAAACCTGGAGCCTGGTATTTACAACCTTCTATGATCTGGTCCTTATAAAAGGCCCACCTCATGGGTGTGTGACTCAGAGGGCCCATGCTGGGCTGAATGCTCTGTTCTGGCCATCTTGAAATTCTTTGTAAATTTTTAACAACGAGCCCCATATTTCATTTTGCACCCCCTCCAAATGTATGCGACTGGTCCTGTTCATCAGAGTTTCTTCCTCAAGAGAAATAGCAGTCCAGTTACTCAGAAGAGAACAATGCTGACAGCAACAATGTGGGCTTCTGTGTCAGGTGAGGGTCTCCCAGGTTGCAGTCAGGGTGGTTAGGAAACCACAGCAGGAGAATTGGAAACAGCCTGGGCATGTAGAGAGCAGGGGATACTTGGCAAATGTTTACTGAGCACTTTGAGCACTCCTGTAGGCTCTAGGAATATAGCCATGAATGAAGCAAGCCAAGCCCCTACTTTACTGAGCTTTGGTGTTAGTCAGGGGAGACCCACAATAAAGCAACAATGATCTATGTCGGATAGTAGCTATGAAGAAAAAGAAATCAAGATAAGGAAGCCTGAAAAGGCTGGAGGAGGGGCCACACTATTTGACTTAGGGCCTGAAAGGAAGTGAATAAGCACTTGGATGATGAAAACGTAGAAGATGGTTTTAAACATACGGACAGACAATGACCATACACAATGAGGTTTGTCATGGAGAGGCTTGGTGGCAGCATAAATGAGGGGCTGCCTGTCCAGCCTGGGGTGGACAGAGGAAGGGCTTGTTGGGAGAGGCTGGGAGTTAGTCAACTTTGAATCATCTCTTTATCTTTGCCCCCAACCCTTGAACCAGCAGATACCACATCCTATTGACTCTACCTTAGTAATCTTTCTTTAATATCCACTACAGTGGGGTTTTCATGTCTCCTAAATCATTTCCACAAACTTGGTCTGGCATTTTCTTCTCAGGCTATCCCCTCTCCTGCTACTGCTTCTACTTGTGGCTTCAGCCTGAATTTCATTCCCTAGCTCTAACCTCTTACTAGAACTCCCAGTCTGAATATCCAACTGCCCTGTTCCTGAGGATTTGTAGCATCTGAGGGTGAGGCTGGCTGACTTTCCAGCTGGCCTCAGATGCTGTTCCTATGAGGCCATTCCAAGGTACTTGCCCAGGACACCAGAACCTTGTGATCAAAGTAAGGACGCTGAGGCACAGATGGATGGAGAGGACAAGAGCTCAACACTCATTACATATAAATCCCCAGTTATTATGCCTACTTCACAGATGAAGAAACTAAGACTCAGAGAGGTTAAATAGCTTGTCTTCACTCATACAGCTAATAAGTGGCAGAGCTGGGATTCAAATTCAGCACTAAAGCCTTCCCCTCCCCACCCCATAACAGATACCTAATAGGCAGTATTACTCTAAAGAGTGATAAGCTTATGTCTAAGTCAAGTTGGCATTTAACACAATTCCTCTAACAGTGCTCCGAAATAGTAGTATAGTCACACAGATGGGAGAATTATCCTTATAAACGTTCTCTCCCACATGAATCTTTATAATCAGGGTTTTATGTTAAACACATCATGTGAGAGCTGCTTTTCAAAGGACTCTTCCTGTGAAGCAAGTAAATGTTTTTTTTCTGAAAGTGAATAATCAACCCTCATTTACCTACTACATAATAAATTTGCCAGAGTCAAAAAATATATTGTCCGGGGCCAGGTAGGCATCAGATTCTAATTCCAGACCAACATCAGCTTGTAGCCTTGGCCATGCGGGTCACCTGGCCTGTTTTCCTTATCTGTAAAACTGAGGTGATTCTATCTCACAGGACTTGGGGTGGAGGTAGGATGGGAAATAGAGGAAGTTTGTGTAA
Organism: Noctilio leporinus; assembly: GCA_004026585.1. NCBI lineage: Eukaryota > Metazoa > Chordata > Mammalia > Chiroptera > Noctilionidae > Noctilio > Noctilio leporinus. The sequence continues at coordinate 120,879 of PVIW01000538.1, forward strand.
AATGCTAAGCATGGATCCACATATAACTACAATTTTTATTTTATTTATTTACTTACTTATTTTACAAGTGGATTGGAGTTTATGAAGTAGGGAGTAGAGAAGGTACAGCCGAAGTAGAAGGATGCAACACCTAAATGGAATGGAACCTAAGACTCCTGAAAGAGTAAAAAGTCAGGTACTCTGGCCGCTTCTGCTCTCACTGACACAGGGTTTGGCAGGGAGAAGAGGGAGCAGGTCTGGTGGCAGGGCTGGTGGTTGCTCCTGGGCCTGGGAATGATCACAGAGTTTTCAAGGCCAGGCCATGGGCTCAGGGTTGAGACTGAGGACCCCAAGAGGCCAAATCCGGCCAGATGGCTACAGCTGTGAAGCCCCGGGTGGCAACATGGCTCTGACCCCACTGGAAGCAGGAGAAGCTGCAGGTAAGGGCAGCGGCTGGGCCCAGGCAGCCTATGGCTGCCATTGAGTTCTTGGAAGTCTTGCAAAGAAACTCTTCCTTGAAGCTTTCCTGATTGCTGTAGACACTAGGGCTAAAGCTCTCACAGGCTGCGGGCTGTGATGGTTCAAAGGGTGCCTTCAGGGTCACAGGGCCAGGAGTTGCCAGGTCTGGGTCAACTGGTAACTGAAGAAAAGGGTACCGTAAACTCTACTTCCTGCTGAAGTCCAATTCTTGTTTTTGAGATAATCCAATGTACCACCCAGTTCAGCTGCTCGAGTTATTTCCTTCATTGTCACTACCATGCCTACCACCACCATCATTATTATTTTATTTGGCTACCAACTGAGCTATTTATTTTGCTATGATGCAGATGTTGATAATGCAACTATTCAATTTGGTATTGAATGGAACTTGTGAATTTGTAAGGAAACCCTAACCTTAATATTGGCTTTTGAAGCAACCTCACCCCTGGCATACTGATCACACTATGCTCACGTGATTTGGTCCTCCATCAGCTCTGTCCTTATCTCGGATCCAGGCATATATTAGATGTGCTGTTAGAGGAATCATCACTCCTTTGTACATGACTGGTCTCCATCTTTCCTGCTTGGGCAGAATGGGTAGGTGTAGGTGGGTAGTTTCACGGCTGGTGTAGAGTCAAGTTGAGGTCAAAGAAGTCAAGTTTCTAGCAGAGGTTGTCATTTAGATGCTCTGAACATGACTGAGTCTTGCCTAATGGTGACTTGGATGAGAATGTCTGTCAGGTGCTTGGCTCGGAGTGCCAGGTGACACGCACAACCTTGGTTTAGCCTCTGCTTCCTCAAAGGATTCTTGAAAAGATACTCAACCAAACTTTCTTCCTTTCTTTCTTTCTTTCTTTTTTTTTTTGTGGGGGGGAGTAAATTTGTTTTTAATTTAATTTTATTGTTGTTGTATTACATCCATCCCCTTTTTCCTCCCCTCTGTCCCCTTCCCACACACCCACTCCCCGACAAAGTCAATCCCACTTATTGTCCATGTCCATGGTTCTTCCATACTAGTTCCTTGACTAAACTGCTCCCTTTCTTTGCCTCCTTTTCCACCTTCCCCTCTCCCCCCTCCCCTCTGCCCACTGAAGGTCTATTCATTGCATTCATGTATCTGGTTCTGTTTTGCTTGTTTGTTTTGTTCATTATTGTCCTGTAATGGGTGAGATCATATGATATTTGTCCTTCACTGACTGGCTTATTTCACTAAGCATAATATTCTCCAGTCCCATCCATGTTGCTCCAAAGGGTAGGAGTTCCTTCTTTCTTTTTGCCATGTAGTATTCCATTGTGTAAATGTACCAAAGTTTTTTGATCCAATCACCCACTGATGGGCACTTAGGCTGTTTCCAGCCCTTGGCTATTGTAAATAGCACTGCTATGAACATAGAGGTACATAGGTTCTTATGAATTGGTATTTCAGGGTACTTCGGGTATAGTCCTAGTAATGGAATAACTGGATCAAAAGGCAATTCCATTTTTAGTTTTTTAAGGAAATTCCATACTGTTTTCCATAATGGCTGTACCAGCTTACATTCCCACCAACAGTGCACCAGGGTTCCCTTTGCCCCACATCCTCACCAACACTTATTGTTTGTTGATTTGCTGATGATTGCCATTCTGACAGGTGTGAGGTGGTATCTTATTGTGGTTTTAACTTGCATCTCTCTGATGTCTAGTGTTGTTGAGCATTCTTTCATATGCCTTTGGGCCCTTTGTATGTCTTCCTTAGAGAGTTGTCTGTTCAGGTCCTTTGCCCATTTTTAATTGGGTTGTCTGTCTCCCTGGTGTTGAGTTGCATTAGTTCTTTATATATTTTGGATATCAAACAATTGTCTGAGGTATCATTGGCAAATATGTTTTCCCATACAGCTGGTTTCCTTTTAATTTTGCTGGTGTTTTCTTTAGCTGAACAGAAACTTTTCAGTTTGATATAGTCCCATTTGTTTATTCGTTCTTTTATTTCCTTTGTCCTTGGAGAAGTTATCAGTAAACATATTTCTGTGTAGGATATCTAAAATTTTACTGCCTATATTTTTCTCCAGGATCTTTATGGTGGCACTGCTTATGTTTAAGTCCTTTATCCATCTTGAGTTTATTCTGGTGTATGGTGTAAGTTGATGGTCTAGTTTTATTTTTTTGCATGTCACTGTCCAGTTCTCCCAACACCACTTGTTGAAGAGATTGTTTTTACTCCATTTTATGTTCCTTCCCCCTTTGTTGAATATTAATTGACCATAGAGTCCTGGTTTATTTCTGGGCTCTCTATTCTGTTCCATTGATCTATGTCTATTCTTATGTCAGTACCAGACTGTTTTGATTATAGTAGCCTTGTAGTATAGTTTGATGTTTGATATTGTGATTCCTCCTACCTCATTCTTCTTTCACAAGATTGCTGTGACTATTCATGGGTATTTTTGGCTCCATATAAATTTTTGAAGTATTTTTTTCTATATCTGTGAGCTATGTCATTGGTATTTTAATTCAACCAAACTTTCCATTGCCCCAAATGATGTTGAAGTCAATCAGTAAGTGTAGCTTTTTGTACTTTCTCCTTGAGGAACAGTAGCCACCCTCTCCTACTCTCTGTAAGTCATAAGTCACTTAAAGGATGTGGTAAGGTAAGCCTCACTCTGCCTTACTTAGTTTTGTGGTTTGAGGTAAGTCATCTGACCTTACTAGGCCTTATTTTCTTTATCTATAAAGTGGGAATATCTACCTCCCAAGAGTAAGTAAGGGCCAAATTGGATCACTCATAAGTATAATAGCTCTCAACAAATATTAGTTTCTTTTGCCCTTTCCTTTAGACAATCTTTGTAAAGGACATAGATTAAAAGCCCCAGGAGAAGAAAAAGATTATAAAAGGAGGTAATGACAAAGGGAACAGAAACACTGTTGATGCATATGAGGCATTATGCTAGGCCAATGATATTCAACTGATGTGCTGCAAGAATGTTTAAAACATGCAATATCTGACTATTTAGTTGGGGCATTGACCTCTTTTCCCTTAGACTGTCAAATTAAAACAAAGTGACAGCCAACACAACAATAGCCCTCTGGTGTGAATGCCCTGTCATGAACCATAAATATATAGGTCATTTAATAGAGTTGCATTTTATTGGGCATGTTGCATAATAAGATTACATCTAATTGGCTAATTCATGGTACAGAAGCCCTTATACACAAGTGTAGGCACCTGACTTCTTAACAAGTCATTTTAGAACAAAAAGAAAAGGAAGAAATAAAACTATCTGTATTTGCAGTTGGCATGATACTGTACATAGACAGCCCTAAAGACTCTGCCAAGAAACTATTAGAACTGATAAATGAATTCAGCAAAGTAGCAGGATACAAAATTAATATCCAGAAATCAGTTGCATTTTTATATGCCAACAATGAACTACCAGAAAGGAAAATTAAGAAAACAGTACCATTCACGATTGCTTCAAATGTAATAAAATACTTAGGCATGAATCTAACCAAGAATGTAAAAAACCTGTACTCAGAAAATTATAAGACACTGAAGAAAGAAATTGAAGAAGATACAAATAAGTGGAAGCATATACCATATTCATGGACAGGAAAATTGAACATCATTAAAATGTCCATGCTGGACAACAGGTGGGATTGACTTTGGGGGGAATGGGTGGGTGGGTGGGGGGACAGAGGGGAGCAAAAAGGGGATGGATGTAATACAACAACAATAAAATTAAAAAAAAAAACAAAAAAACAAAAAATAAAATAAAATAAAATAAAATGTCCATGCTACTCAAAGCAATCTATAGATTCAATGCAATTCCTACCAAGATTCCAATGATGTATTTCACAGACTAGAACCAATATGTCAAAAATTTATATGGAAACACAAAAGGCCTCAGACAACAACAGCCATCCTGAGAAAGAAGAACAAAGCTGGAGGAATCATGTTACCTAATATCAAACTATACTATAAGGTGACAGTAATCAAAATAGCATGGTACAGGCAGGAAAACAGACACAGAATGGATGGCCCAAAAATAAACCCACATCTTTGTAGTTAATTAATATTACATGACAAAGGAAGAAAGCACGTACAGTGGACTAAAGATAGTTTATTCAATAAATGGAGTTGGCAATACTGGATAGACATGTACAAAAAAATAAAACTAGACCACTTTCTTACACCACATACAAGAATAAATTCCAAATGGATTAAAGACTTAAATGTTAAATCCAAAACCATAAAAATTCTAGAAGAAAACATAGGCAGTAAAATCTTGGATACTGCATGTAGCAATATTTTACCTGATAAATCATCTCAGGCAGGGAAACAAAAGAAAAACAATAAGCAAATGGGACCACATCAAACTAAAATGTTCACACAGCAAAAGAAACCATCAACAAAATAAAATATAACCCACATTATGGGAGAACATATTCACTGATACATCTAATAAGGGGTTAATATCCAATTTATAAAGAACTTATAAAACCCAACACCAAGAAAACAAACAAACCAATTAAAAAATGGGCAAAGGACCTGAGTAGACATTTCTCCAAAGAAGTCATACAGATGGCCAATAGACATATAAAAAGATGCTCAATGTCACTAATTATCAGAGAAGTGCAAATTAAAACCACCATGAGATATCAACTCACACTAGTCAGAATGTCTATCATCAATAAATCTACAAACAACAAGTGCTGGTGAAGATATGGAGAAAGGGTAACTCTTTTGCACTATTGGTGGGAATGCAGATTGGTACAGCCACTGTGGAAAGCAGTATGGAGGTTACCTCAAAAAATTAAAACTGGATCTACCTTTTGACCCAGCAATACCACTTCTGGGAATACATCTAAAGAACCCCAAAACACTAATTTGAAAGAATATAAGCATCCCCATGTTCATTGCAGTGTTATTTATAATTGCCAAGATATGGGAGCAGCCCAAGTGTGCTTCAGTAGATGAGTGGATAAAACAACTATGGAACATTTGCACAATGGAATACTACTTAGCTGTGAAAAAAGAAGACAATTTTACCCTTTGAGGTAACATGGATGGACCTAGAGAACATTATGCTAAGTGAAATAAGCAAGTCATAGAAAGACAAATGTCATATAATTTTATTCATATGTGGAATCTAATGAGCAAACTGAACTAACAAGTAAAATAGACAAACTCATAGATGGAGAGCAGGCTGACAGCCTGGGGGTGTTAGGGAGTGGAGGAATGGAGAAAAAAGGAACAGGACTCATGGACATGGACAATAGTGGTGATTGCAGGATTGGGAAGAGTAGTATCAGGGGGATAAATGGTAATGAAAAAATACAATAAGAAATTTAAAAAACATTTAAAATATCATGAACTATCAAAAAAAGAACAAAAGGATTGGTAGTTACTATTATTATTATATTTTGTAAATCAATCAAAATTATAACCATTTCTGTCAGATTAGCAAAAAATATATATTTTTATATACTGCAGAATTTTAGTTATTAGGTTATGTGTTCCATGAGATGAAAAAGATTAAAAATTGCTGTGCTCGGCATATAGATGCTACAAATATGTCATTCTTGGAATGACTCTGGAGAGAAGATATTAATTAAACAGAAAGATTGGGGTAAAATACACATAATGCAAAATTTACTATTCTTAACCATTTCAAGTATACAATTAAATAGCGTTAAGTCTTCACACTGTTCAACCATCATCACCGTCCATTTCCAGAACTCTTTCCTGAAAGAGTTCCATGAAAACGGAATCCTGTACCCATAAAGCAGTAACTCCCCATTTCCCCCACCTTTCAGCCTTGGCAACCACCATTCTACTTTCTATCTTTAGTTACCTCATGTAAGTAGAATCATACAAAATTTGTTTTGTCATGACTCGCTTATTTCACTTAGCTTAATTTCCTCGTTTCCTCCATGTTGTAGCATGTGTCAGGATTCCCATCCTTTTTAAATGCTTACCAACATCCCCCTGTGTGTATATACTACATTTGTGTATCAGGACACTTGGGTTTCTTTTACTTTTTGGCTATTGTGTAGAATGCTGTCATGAGCAGGGGTATACAAATATTTGAGTCTATGCTTTCAATTCTGTTGGTATAGACCCAGAAATGAAATTGCTGAGTTATATGGTGATAATATATTTTAATTTTTTGAGGAATCATTATACTGTTTACCATAGTGGCTGACCATTTTACCTAATTCTTTTTCAAAAATGATATATGTGAGGTTGCAAGGTTAAGCAAGTGGTATGAGGCCCCACAGCTTAGAAAGTGGGAGTCAAATGCCATCCAATGTACCCTCATTCTACTATAGACTAGTGATTCCCAAAGCCAGAACTTCAGAAGAATCCAGGGTTCTCGTTTAAGTATATAGATTCCTGAACCCTCAGGTCTAGAGAAATAAAATCACTAGGGTTAGGGCCTAGGAGTTTGTATTTTATTTCCAAAACAACAACAATAACAACAAAACCCAAAGAACCCAGGCGTATGCCCAGTGGGCATCCAGATTTGATGACTTACTATTGTGATCACCATCATTGTTGTCCTTCTCTTTAATCACAACCACCCTCAGAAGCATTCTTCACCCAAATCAGTTTACTGATATGTAAACATGCAGGAAGAGTGGGAATGTAAGGGTTACCAGGGTTACCAATCTCAAGCCTGGCTTTGCTCTCTAGCAATTGCTGGCTTCCAAAGGGTGATACATTTAGTATTCCAATCAACAAGGCATCCCATGCCCAGGCCTCTCTTAAGTTCCTAATACTCATTATGCAGCTCAAGCCTTGTATTCTTAAGTAAGAGGCAGGTCTTTGGTGTTTTAATCTCATTAGTAAATTGAAGCCTTAAGATGCAGTAGCCACAGCAGCCCTTTGTCCCTATGAGGTAAAATTCTCCACCCCCTGAGAAGAGCCACCCACCTCTCTCCCATCACCCACCCATCCTCTCCAGCTTTGCATCTCCTCCAGCTGTGTGTCCTCTCTTGGGCCTGGACAGAAAGGGCCTGGGATATCAGAGCTTGATGTCTTCCAGGGCACTGGCTGCAGATGGCTAGACCAGCCTGGGTTATCAGACTGCCTATATCCTAAAACAGATATTGAATTATCTACCTTAGCCCGACTGGTTGAGTTGGCACCAGGTTACAGGCACTGCTCTCTGAATTTAACTGTCTGTGCCCCCTCCTCCATCAATACTCCTGACAGAAGCCAGACAAGGCTGTGGGGTCTTGGGAAAGGAGCATCCATAGGCAATCTTCCCAGCACAAAGGCCTCATTGTTGGAGGAAGAAGGCATGGGAGAGGCAGAGGGTATGCTTATCTTTTGTCAATTCCAGACAGCTGAAAGGGCTCCAATGGAAATGACTTTATAAATGAAAACACAGAGGAATATGCAAACTATGTAACTATGACCATCTTCTTCCCTGGGGCAGAAAGAGCTGGGGCTTTCCCTGCAAATGTTCGTAGACACACACATAAACACATATGCGTAGTTACTATTCTGCTGAAATAATGAGGCAAATGTAAAACAGATTCATCCATCCATCCAGTCACTTGTGAATTCAAACATTAACTTAGTGCCATGGATATGCTGGAGGGAACGGCAGTAACCCAGGTCAGAGGCTTCTAAGTGTGGGACATACTGTCACTGGAACTACCTGTGAACCTGCATATTGGCTCACCACGCATTGTCTGTAATTGAGTCAATGTTTTACACAACATATACGATGGCTATAATGGTGGATACACATGGAGTTCAAACACTATTGAATCTGCAACAACTTTCTGCCGTGATATATTTTCTCAGCCAACGAAAGCTGAAAGTATAAATACTAATCACTGGGAGATATGGATATGCTCTAGACAAGAAGGGTAGATCGTCATGTATAGCTTCATGAATGGGGACAACCACCAGAGCCGCAGTAGGTAACTAAGTCATTTACTACACGTGAGACATTATTCCATGTGCACAACAAATCTGTAAGATAGTTGACCATTATCTCATTGCAGTTGATCAGATGGACCATCATTTGCTCAAGGCCACACAGCAGTAGGGATGAAGCTAGGATTTAGTTAGAAGGTACAGCTGCAGAGTCAGTGCTTGGATTCCCCTCATCATGGTGGGCAGGCTCATGTTGTCCAAACCCTCTCCTGATATCAAGGAGGAGACTGAGATGTAGAAAAGCCATGTGGCACGCTCCGAGTCACTCAGTGAGTTCTTGAGGAAGCTGGGGTGAGAACTCAGCTTTTCTGCTTCCATTCTAGTCTCACTGAGGTATAAAGAAGCCAGACTTCACCCCAAAGTTAAAGTCAAAATAACCAGCCTTGGGGACAGAGGAAAAGCAAGAGACACCCGAGAGCTAAAAGTAAAACAAATGCTGTCTTCTTGTACAACCTACAGCATAGTTTTCCTTTTCCTGAGTGATTACTTGGGAGAAACTCCTGACACATGGAAGGGAAACCCAGGTTGTGCTGAGGGCCCTGGCGACTCAGTGCCCCAGCTAGAGAGCCCTATTTTAGGTATAAAGCAGCCCAGCTCTTCCCTGGCTTAAACAGGCATCATTTCTCTCTAATTAGCATCTCACAGCCAAGAAACCCTAGAAATGAAGGCCCTGTCACTCTGAGCATGTGGTGCCCAATTAAATCCCAATGATCTGTCTCTGGTTGCTGGGCCAGACTGAAAAATTGGCTGGGGAAGCCACTGTTTGTTGGAGGAAAGGTTGTTGGGAGGCAGCAGGTAGCAGTGGAAAGAATTTGGAGTCTGACCATGTTGGATGGGAGTTCTGGACACACTGGCTGTGTGACCACAAACAAGTTTCCTAACTACTCTGGGAAGCAGTTTCTGAATCTATAAATTGAGGATAATACCTTCCTTGTTTATGAGTAAACATATGCAAAACACTTGGAGCAGTTTGGCTCTGAAAAATGAGAATATAAGACTAGCTTGAAACCTGGCTGATGGCTCAGTGGATAGGCGCCAGCCTGCGAACCCAAAGGTCACTAGTTCAATCCCCAGTCAGGGCACATAACCAGGTTGCAAGCCAGGTCTCCAGACAGGTCCGTAGCTGGAGGCAGGTGAAAGGCAACCATACATTGATGTCTCTCTTCCTTTCTTCCTTCCTCCCTGCCTTTCTCTCTAAAAAAGTAAAATAAAATAAAATCTTAAAAAAAAGAATAGAGCAATGTTTTCCAAACCTTTTATTGTAGAAGAATGACTTTTCTTTTTCCCTAAAAAAATTTATAGTAAAATTCTAACATGTCAGGGAGATAAGATAGCCCCTGGGTTGGTGAAGGGTTGGGGGTCAGAGTTTTGCTCTTTTGCTTCCTTTTTTCTCCCACAGTGACCTTGAAGTTCCTCTAGGAAACACCGTTTGTCTAGGTAGTCACCAGTCCCCTTTCAACTGTAATTAAGATGAAAAAGAAGAGCCCTGGCTGGGTGGTTCAACTGGTTGAAGGATCATCTCATACACCAAAATGCTGCAGGTTCAGTCTCCAGTTGGGGTGCATACAGGAGGCAACCGATTGATGTTTTTCTCTCTCATTCATGTCTCCTTCTCCCTCCCTGCCCCCTCTCTCAAATCAATAAACATATCCTTGGGTGAGGATTGAAAAACAAAAGGAGAGAAGGAAACAAGACAAGAAAAGGTTATTCTTGACTATCCTCAACTGGGATATTTTTGCTTGTTGAGCATCATGACTAAGACAAATTTGGTTTCTGTCCTCATGGGCATATACAGCAGAGAACTCAGACCAGGAACAGCTAATTTAAAGACTAAAAGGTGATTTAAAGGGAGGTGCTCTACGGGAACACGAAGCTGAGGTTCTGAGTTAGTTCAGCGATCAGGGAAGATGAGAGAAAATGGCTGCTTGGACCAGCTAAGTGGTGGTAGGACAAAAGAGAAGGGAGTGGATTCTGGGGGTGTTGCAGAGACGGTAACACTAGGACTTGGTGAATGGCTGGACATGGGGCCATGACAGAGAAGGTGCTCTCAAGGATGACACCCAGGGCCTCTAAGCCAGGTGTGGCTCTGAAAGTAGCAGGTGCAAAGAACAAGCTTTCGCCAGCTCTGTTCTCGGCATCACACAGGATCCAGTGTGTATCCCTTGCCGACCACGCACACAGCTCTCTGTCTTCTCCAACAAGACAAAGGCAGGAGGGACTGACTGCCGTCACACCCTGTGAACAGCATTAAGGTCTGGAGAACTCTATATGGCCTACAAAAACATCTGCAGGCAGATGCAATTCTGGAAAGTACAGCAACTGCTTGAAGTGCATCAATAATAGATGTGCTGGACTCCCTCAGAAATATTTACCCAGCTGGAGTGGTTGAGCTCCGATAACTGGGAACAGAACCTGAGCCTCACCTCAGATAGCCCTGACTATTGACAATGAAGAGGCAGCAGCATCCTGGCCCTTCCTAATGCCCCAGGGGAGGGCGAGGCAAACGTGCAGGTGGCATCACTCAGGAACATGAGGACTGCAGTGTGCAGGAAACTCGGACAAAGGCCCTCGGAGGTAACCACCTGAAGACGCCAAGAAATGCTGCTGCTTATGTGGTGCTTACAGCCTGTGGACCCTTGTCTATGGACCATGCCTGTAGTAACAGCTAGTCCCGACGCTGTTATAACTGAGCCAAGATTTTAGGGCCATTTGACCAATGATGGTGCTGAGAGACAGATGTGTTAAGGCATCTTGCTTAAGGAACTAGCTAGGATGTGATGGGGCTGGGATTCAAAGCCAGGCAGCCTGGCTCCAGTATATGACCTTAAGCCACTTTGCCTTAACTGCCTCCTGCCGCCTTTTCCAAAAAGGGTCAAGAATGAGGACAAGTAGGAGAGAAGAGACCCTACACTGAACAGCATGCTTGCCCAGCGCCATTGCCTCTGCTGAGAACTCCGGACTCTTCTCACCCACAAAAGCAGGAGCTCTGTGCTAGGCTCAGGCTGGGCCTCCTACATCTACACAAAATCTCCCTCCTCTCCAGACCTCTCCCTGTCCTCTCACAAGCAGAGCTCATTTGTCCTCCTCCAGGACTGTCACCAGCCTCAGGTTATTCTCTAGGATAGACTTTCCCAAAATAAATTCTGAAAAGCAGAGGGATTGAATAGACATGCAAACAAGTTTGAGAAACATTAGGCCAGCGTCTGTCCTCACTGCAGGACTTCTTAGAGCCTTTAAAGTGCTCATGGTGGTGATATCCAGCAGGGGTGATTCAGTGCACAGCACTTCTCACATTGCTCAAAGGGAAACCCTGCACCTTCAAAAAATAATTATGCATCCTAGCACAAGGTTTGGGACATCTGGCCCTAGAGTAGCAACTATTAGGTCAAAAAAAGTTTTTTTTGAATTAGGTTTCAAAATCTTTATTTAAAAGCATACCTTATTTTGTCACTTTACATTTAAAAATTAGAAGCCAAAGTGTAGTCAGCACCTCGTAGGTCAAATTTGTGTTCAGTTTTTATTTTAAAGATTTTATTATTTTTAGAGAGAGGGGAAAGGAGAGAGGCAGAGAGGGAGCGAAACATCAGTGTATGGTGGCCTTTCACCTGCCTCCAGCCATGGACCTGGCTGGAGACCTGGCTTGCAACCTGGTTATGTGCCCTGGCTGGGAATCGAACCAGTGACCTTTGCGTTCGCAGGCTGGCTCCCTATCCACTGTGCCACCAGACAGGGCCTTGTGTTCAATTTTGACCTGTCAGGCCACCAGTGGGACTTTGAGCCTGGGAACTCTTGTCTTGCTCATCACTCCAGCTCCTCAGCTCCCACCCTTCAGCCAAGCCTAGATCAGAATAGTTGCCTAAAAGTTTTTCTTTCTTTTCTTTTTTTTTAAAGGATGGCACAAGTGAGTACTATAAACAAAATCCTGGTGCTGCCTCAACATTTATAGCTAAGTCTGCGTCTTTTATTCTGTCTCCAAGGCTACAGCTACTTCTTGCCAATGCCAATCTCCAGACAATGTTTTCTCTTCACCCTGGACACCCCTTGTCAGGGCACAGAGGGGGCCCTTTACCACCTGGCCTCTGCACACCTGTCCTGGATCCTCCCCTACAGTTCCTACATAGTCTCTCAACTTCAAGTCTACAGACTCATAGGCAGTGCCTGGAATGCACTATGGCTTCTTTCAAAGGAGGGTCCCACCTGTTGAGCCCTCAGCAATTGCACCCAAGTGGTTTCCCTTACTTTCATCCTTAGCTCACACCTCTGGGAGTCTACAAAACCTTCTCTGAGGTTGCCCCTGACCCCCCACCCCCAAAGTTGGGCTAGATGCTCCTCCTGGGTGGCCTGGGCTATTGCATCCTAAACTGTTCTTGTCTCCCTGCGGGGTGTGCATGTGTTCTGAGTGAAGATGCCCCATGTATTTTGTGCTGTGGCCTACAGTCAAAAGAGTGGGAAGCCACTGATGTTATGTAACCCATCCATTTAATACAGTCCCAGGCCCTGTGAGAGCCTTTTAGCACCCACACAACAGACCCCTGACTGTAAGGCTCTGCCTGACAGAGACAGGGCTGCAGCCTGTGCCCTCGTGGCCCTCCGACTCCCTCAGGAGAGGTCTGCTGAAGGGACTCACATTTTTGTAACAAAATAAAAGCATGCTAGCACAGAAGCATGCCATGTCAGATCATATTGTCCCAGCGTATGCTCTTCACAGTTTTCTAACTTCTACAACCATAAAATAGCTTTGGCATGACAGTCATTTGGCACAGATGAGAACCCAACTGAGTGCGATAGAGTTTCCGGAACTCTGAGAGAAGCAGGTCAGGCAGAAGAGGCCGAAAGGAGGAGTGTTGGGACTGGGAGCTGGAGCCGGGCCCCTGCTGCGGTGTCTGGGCCTCTGACGGAACCAGGCTGTGGGTGGGAAAACAATCGCTCCCCTTGGACCGAAAGCACAGGGCTGCCTCCTAGAGATGGCGGGGCCAGATGGAGCCCTCCTCAACTGACTGCAGTCATTCCACTCATCAGAGGTGGCCACGGGGGACACAGGATCAGCAGGAGGAGACCTAGAGTCATCTTCCCAGCTCTGCTAGGAAGCCTCTTCCCTTTCTCTAGCTCTCAGGTTCCACACCTTCAAATGAGAGAGGGTTAGATTAAACCAGTAGCTCTCAATTGTTTGGACTCTGCCTCACACATTGCACACACACGGAGCGCAAGTCTCACCTCACAATGCTTACTTACCCTTGGTGCCAGCTATATTTTGTTCTTTTTGTTCATTTTATAAACTTGTATTGAAGCATGACATTAGGACAGCAGAGTGTGCATGTCATAAATGAGGAGTCTGATACATTCTGACAGTGGAAAACCAGCCTTCAGATTCAAAGACAGAGCGGTACCTTGAGACCCCCTCCCATTCACTCCTCTGCACCAACACCTCCCCAAGGGTAAGCACTATCCTGACTTGATGACAGCAACAGCACAGATTAGTTTTGTCTGTTTTTGTACTTGATATAAACAGAGTCATAAAGCTTCTTCATGCCTGCCCTTTTATGTTGGCAATACGTTTATGAGGGTCACTGATTTCATCAGGGCTAGAGGGTGTGTTCACCTATAAGGGCTGTCCATCAACTGAGGTGCCTGAGCCCTCAGGAGAATGGTCCTGTGGCACATAAGACCCCTTAGGAAGTTCCTCCCTTCCAACAGGTTAGGATGACTTTCCCTAAGCTGACAAACTCCATTAACCTTGGCAGAAGAGCACTCTTCTCTCCTGGGAATGTTCTTCATGGGGAGGTATATTCTATGCAGTACCCTCCAAACTCCTCAGAGTAGCCCCGTCCACAGACTTCATGAAGAAAGGGACCATGGAACAGGTGAAAAATGCAGCCAAGTTCAGTTACAGAGTGAGAGTGACTGACCCCCATGGCTTGTGTTGTCATTTCTATGTTATACTTTATCCAGGTAGCCAGTCACAGTGTAAATAGTGGTGACCACATCCAAAGGGTCCAAAGGTTCTGTCTCTTGTTCTCGCTCTTTCTCTCTGACACACACACACACACACACACACACACACAATCCCCTCCACACGGGCAGGCACATACGTGCATATCACAAGAAATGTAATGCATGCACACATACATGCTGTTTTACTCAGAGGTGGGCTAGACTTTACTAATTCATTACACACTCAGCTCATCTGAATTTTATCATCTCTCCTAATTCCAAAGTATTGAAGTAGCTCTTAACACGTGAATAATACAAACGTGTGTATGTGCAGGGCAACTTACAGTTTATAAACCCTTTGTACATCCAGTTTCTCACCTCAGCCAGCCTTCTGAACATAAATAAATACTGGATGATTCTCAAGGTTCCCCAGGTCCAGTGGGGGTCTAAAAACTGTCCTTCTGGAGACAGTAATCCTATTACCCAAGACTGGGGCTGTGGCAACAGCCAGAGGTTGGCAGAATTTATGTGGGTCCTCAGACTCACCCTTAAAGTTTTCCTTTTAACTGTTTATTCCATTGCAACCAATCCTTCCTTCTCTGATTCTGAATAGAGTTGTAATTTCATGAATTTTCCAGAGTTGGGCTTGTGTTTGCATGAGCATTGATGGGAGGCAAACATCTGTCCCCTTTCCCTAATAAACATGCCCACATCTTCTCTCTTCTCTTATTAGAATCTTCACTGCCTCTTGCCTTTTCTCCAGCCAAAGGTAAGGTACTCTAGCTCCTGGAAACTAGCATTTATCAGGCACTTCCAGCATGCCAGGCACCAAGTGCTTCGTGTACATTATTGCAACATATTTCACACAAATCCTTCACCGTGTGTCTTAATAACGTTACTTCACAAGTGAGAACAGAAACACTCAGGGAGGAGCAGTCCTATGGCCACTTTGTTAGCAAATGATAGAACAGGGATTGGTCTCTGGTCCCACCGATCCTTAAGTGCTGGCCCCTCCAATGTCTGGGACAGTGAGAAGCAGCAACTGCTCTACTCTGAGTCAGCACACTGTCCGTGTGGAGGTGGGTGGCACATTAGGGACCATCTTGTCCTACCCAGCTTGTTTTCTCTGAGCTCAGAGAGAGGAAGGACTTTCCTAAGAGCACGGAAGGAATAGAACTGGGACTGGAACCCAAGTCTGGTCCTCAGGTTTTCCTCCTTCCTCAGGTTCTCTTAGATCTCCTGGGACAAAGGACCCTGGTAGAGCTTTGTCTGTGCTCCAGACTGATGTCTCTTTTTTAAGGAGACATTGATAATGTTAGAAAGAAGATGATTAGAGCAGGGAATGCTCTTGAAACCAAATTATGAAAAGTTATTGGCGGAACAAAGAATAAGAAAAGATCTCAAAAGGAGACATAGTCTTTGTCTTCATTTTCAGGACTGCCTAGTAAAGAAGGAAGAGGCTTGGCAAGATGTGAGGGGAAGTGGATTTCAAACCCAGAACATGGGAGAACTCTCCAAAAATCCTAAATGTGGGGAGAGATCAAGTTTCTCATCAGTCCCTGGTTATTTCCAAGCACAGGCCAAATATCTATAATCTTCACTTATCCAGCTATCCACCCATGTATCCATCTTTTTATCCATCCATTCATCCATCAAATGGTCCACACCTCTAAGACCCTGAAAGTCCCTGAAAGATTTAAGATTCCACAAGCTTTGAAATGTACTAACTTTGTATGAGGAAGACATGCAGTAATCTTGTACTCCCTGCTCATTGTTCTTAGGGGGAAAAAAAAGATATTATAAAATAAGTGGAGATAAAGTCTACCTATTAATGCATATTTAAGAAAGAGGCAGAGAGAAAAAAAAAAAGCACCCATAACATTAACTTAAATCATGAATACTTTCTGAAGTATAAAAAAAAAAAATCAACTCACTTTTCTTTAAATCTTCTTAAAAGGGTCTAAGAATAGTCCTTCAAATAATCTTTGAAGTATGCAATTTTAATTTGGACACATGGTAATTTCAGTCTACCTGTTGAAAGAGACAAGAGAGAAATCAGTCATTTCGGATGAGGTGCTGTTCTGACAGGCAGCAGAGGAGACGCAGGCAGCAGGGGTGGGGGTAGGTACTGGCAGGAGCAGGAGCAGCTTCTTGGCCCCAGGCCAAAGACTGGATTGGGAATCTTCAGAGAAAAGGCAACTAAGGTGGTGATCACAGTACCTGACACAGAACAAATGCTCACTACATATGAAATGAATACGAAAGGATGGATGAATAAATGAGTGAGGTTTCTCACCAACCTTTGATACAGGACACTGCCCTATAGACTCGTCTCTTTTGACTCGTACAGAGAAACAAATTTCTGGGCGCTGAGCATGTTATGGAAAATGGCATAGAGAAATGTTCATGATGTAATCGAAAGTGTGAGGGCTTTGGAGACAGCCATATCCACCACTTATAATGACACAGCCCTATGCTAGCTTATTTATTTGTGTTTACTGCTGTTCTTCAACTGGATACTCAGCCCATTCATTAATTCTCTGCCCTTTCGCTTTTCTAATACAAGCGTTTAAGATCATAAATTTCCCTTAAGTGCTTTCTTGGCTATATTCCACAACTTTAATATTTACTATTTTTGCTATTAAGTTTTAAGTGTTTTACAATTTCTATTATCATTTTTTCTTTTGACCCATGAGTGAATTAGAAGTATTTTAGTAAATTTCTCTGTCTATGTATATATTTCAAAAAGTCATCTCTCTCTTACTCAGTTCCACCGTAACTGGACTGTGATGTGAGAATGTGGTCTGCTGGATACTGACTTATCCCTTGAAATTTATTGAGACATATTTTATAGTCTAGGATGCAGTCAACTCTTGTGAATGTTCCACTGTGCTTGAAAAGAACATGTATTCTCCAGTTGTTGGGTGTAACCTTAGACAAGTTCTTTTGGTAACCTCCTCTCCCCACCCCTGCACTTCCACTTCCTTATCTGTTAAAGGGTACGTGAGCAAATGCATATTAGTTCCCTCCTGCCATTTCGAATGACACTTACTGATATAGAGGCTGAGCAGACAAAAACAGAGAGAGGTGCATGAGAAAGAGAGCCAGTGCTATTTCTTGCTTATAACAATATTAATAACAATACTCTAAATTTATAAAGCATCTGAATGTTTCCAAACCATGACCACATGTGCCATGTGGGTTTCTTACTCTCCACAAACCCGAGAAATGTCACCCAGCGAGGCGGGGATGAGGACCTCCATGGAGAAGGGATGTTGAAGTGGTTATTCACTCAGTCCACTGAGCCAGAACCCCAGGGACTTCTTCCCCTTCATTCCTCACACTTGCTCAGTTCAGCCCACTTACAGCTTACAAATCCCAACCTATCACCTTAATAACCCTACATCACTTCTTACCTGCTTTATTCCAACAGATTATTAAATTCCTACTCTTTTAAAAATACAACTATAAGGAGTAACTCTAGACATGTCTTCGCAGACATGATTCCCAAAGTTGAGCTGATGATCAGTATTGGGTGGTGGGTGCCAAAATATCAGCATCTGGAAGGAAGAGTGGTGTTTACTTCCATCGGATAGAGGCAAGGGTTTAGAAAGGTGGAGAAATATTGCACTAATTGAGTTGGAATAGTCTTCATCTAACAACATTCTTCTCATGACCTTGTCCTCATGGCACCCTACACTCTTTTTCTCCTTTTCAGCAACAATTCCTGAGTCATCTAAACCACACCCCCTTCCAGTCCCAAGGCCCCACAAATCACTGCAGCATGGCTCCCAGAATATTCTTTTTAAGGTCATAATGATGTCACTGCAAATTCCAGAGACTTCTCAGTCCAGTGTGGTCTCTCTGGGTCACCTGCCAGCAGGATCACTGCCTCCTCTGGAAACTGGCCTGCCTCAGCTTTTAGAACACCAACCTCTCCCGATTCACCTTCTCCCCACCAACAAGGATTTTCTCTGTCTCTTTTGCGAGTCCCTTTTTCTCTGCCTCATCTTTAAATGTGAAAGGGTAAAGAGCCCTCTCTTCTCCCCCTCCTTAAATATTGCAATTTAAAGTGGCATTTTCATAATTTAATTAGAAGTTTCCATAAAATAGGAATCATAAACTACCATTTATTAAGTGTATATTAATCACTGTGCTAAACATTATTTCATTTAATCTTCACTACGACCACTTGAGGTAGGTATTATTACTATTTCTAGTTTGCAGATGAGAAAGGAGAAGCTAAGAAAAGAGATGTCATCTGCCTGAGATGACTTAGCTACTATATGGTAGAACTGGGACTCGAATCACAACCTCATTCAACACCTCTGCTCTCAGGCACTTTGTTTAATTACCTAACCCTTCTAAACCCTGACCTGTGTGGCTTGCCATTGTCCCACAGCGCCATGGACTCCCTGTTTCCATTTTGCTTCCCTCTGAATAGAAGGTCTTTATCTGCATTGCGAGCTAAGAAAATACCATCCATTGTTCAAGGCCCTCTTCCCACAAGCTACCTACAAGGCCAGCCAGCTGAATGGCTCCTGCCTCCTCATGGTGCTACATGGTTTCCCAATTATCCATCCATCCCTCTGATCATGCACCCATCTGTCCACCCAAGAATTACACAGTAGAAGGCTGTTTATCCGGAAGTCTACATACAAGAAGCATCCAAACAAAGGAGTGGTTTCAAAGGTGGTTTTTAATACTTTCCCTTTGAAAACATACACCATATGCACTGTCGTCAGAACTGAAGGAAATTGGCTGGAGGTCATGATGTGTGGGGAGGAATGTGCTCTGCTAGGCCTTTCCGAATGCTGACTGCTCAGGGGCAGCCACCTTGTGATCCGGCCGGGGGAGTTTCCAAGGTTACCAGACCAGGTCTGTTCAATTTTCCTTACCCGACCCCCACATCCTAAATCCGATTTATACATCAGGTCGGCTTAAATACCTCTTTATCCTTGAAGCTTTCCCCGATTTTCCTCCCTCTGTTGGGGGAATCCCCCCCGACCAAGGTGTCTGTGATACATCTCTGTTAGCACTCAGCATTTTTAATGTCTACTGATTACACCACATTCCAAAACGCACATACCCATTTCACACCCTACCTCCCCTTCTGGCCTCTTCCAGGCTGGGAGTTGCAGTCACTCCACTTTCATGGTGTTTTCAGAGCCAAGCCCAGTGTCTGGCACACAGATGCCCGTGGCTGACTGACCTCCTGAAACTGGATGGCACTGGCCATCAGTGGGGGAGGCCATCCAAAGATCACTCAAATGCAAACAGCTAGCAGTGTGAGATGCATGTAGCAGGTGTTAAATAAATACAAAACCCTTGTGCTGCTCTCCACCTGCCAAAAAGTAAGAGTCAGAAAAGGAAAACCGTGAATCCGCTGAGGCTGAGGCTGCTGAGGCTGAGTTTGCTGAAGGCCCATGTTCCCTGATTCCCAAGCGTGTTGGGGAGGGAGCCTCCGCCATTCTGCAGGGTGACCTGGGCCGCAGAGGAAGCCCTGCTCAGACACATTCTGGTTTCCATAGTCAGGAGATGAGCGTTAGAGCTTCAAAGATAGCCAGGGCTTCGAACCGGCCACTACAACCACCTGCTTTTACGGAGGATGCCAGAGAGGTTAGATGACTCTGTCCCAGTCATAGGGCAAGGCCTGCGCTGATGCATTTTTCTTGTCCTCTTCCAGACTTGCAAATGAAGCCTCTAGGAAATGGAGTGCTCTCTAATGGCTAAAAATAAACTCCCAGAAACTTCATGTAGATATATCACGGCTGCAATTTACAGCGCCTAGAACTTCAGCATGGTATAATTAGCAAATGGATTACAATAATTTATTTTTGGTTTGAACACTCAAATGAACACGACCTTCCAGTGGAATAGGAAACGAGGCGGCTGGGAGCCAGCCACATTCCTCTGGCCCCTTGCAAGGCTGTAAGTTTAATGCTGGCTAGTATCCATGCGCTGATGTCTGGTGAATGTGCCACGGAGAAGGGACTGCAACTCTGAGCCTGGGGAAGTATGACTTCTGGGAGGCATGACTCCGAAAGGGGTCATGATCACTTTTCCAGTGGCCAGAAACACATCTGAAATCACCCTTCCAATGAGCAGGAAATCCCAAAGGTAGAGAAAAGTCTATCGTGATGTCTCTGAGCAGCCAGTTTCAAAGGACAGATCCAAAAGAGACACTGGCATGCAGCTGAAAGATGACTGCACTGGAGTCAAGCAGAACCTCCTTTTGGGTTTTGTTTTATGTGTGTCAAACATAACAATCCCCATTATGTTTCAATCCCCGCTTAGAAAGTGTTGATAAATAAGTAACTACCTCGTAAGATCGAATGAGGGATTAAATGATGAAAAGATTTTGTTAGTGAAGGCTGGTGATTCTTTTTGAATAAACACACTTCCCAAGTAGCTCTTTTCTGATCAAAAATATTCCTGGCGGAAGGAGTGGAAGAGGCAAGAAGGGGAGTTTAGACAAGAACCTGATATGGAAGAACCATGAACATGGACAACATGTGGGAATGACTTTGTGGGAGAATGGGTAGATGGGGAAGAGGGCAGAGGGGAGCACAAAGGGGATGGATGTAATACAATACAATTAAATTTTTAAAAAATTAAAAAAAAAATATTCCTGACCAAAGGAAGCACTACAGCATATGGCAGTAGAGTGCCAGGGGGAACCTGGGAAGTCATCTCCCAGAGCTTCTGTCTACAGAGTCCAGGAAGAGGTGCGTCCATTCACTTTTTGCAACATCCCTGCGCAGAGCATTCTGGGGCTAAGGCGAAGGGATCCTGATGTGGGCAAGGAACACGGACAACTTGCTTCCTCTCTCATGCACAGCACAAAACCAGCCAAACATCCACCAGAACACCCACTGACACAGAAGGTGGTGGCCAGGCAGGGTGCAAAATGAAAGCAAAACTTCCTCTAGCTGGAGGAAGGGGGTGGGCATTTACTGAGCAGTACCATGTGTTAGGACCTGTTCTCATCAGAGCTCCTCTCCAAACTGCATCATATTGTCACACCCACCATTGCTCACAGTGTGTGCTGGCCTGTGAAGCCTCTTCATTTTCCTCTGTAGCCAGCTCCTGGGCAGGACGACCCAGACCCTCGTTCTCCCCCTTTCAGTTCTCGGTGATCATTCTGGAGGAACTTCACTGTTCTGATCTCGTGGGCTGGGATCAGATTGCTTTCAGACAAAAAAGGGGGGAGATAAAAACTCCGGGAATCGGGCTAAAGACTCAAGAATATGTCACTCTTGTTCAAGCCCTCAGGAGCTTCCTTTGCTCTTTACCAAACCTTAAATTTCTGCTTTGCTCCTAGTCCACCTCACATGCCCAATTTTCCTGTCAGTCCTTCTTGTCCCTCAGCTCTGTGCAAATAGTTGATTTTCAGGCCATGGTACTCAAGGAGCAAACAGCAGGGAGCAAACGCTGTTTGCTCTTCCAGGAGTCAGCCCCTCCTGGTGCAGGTTTGAGCACAGATGCAGAGCTACTTCCTGGAAGTGCTTCCTCAGCCCCTCAGTCCGGAGCAGCTTCCTCCACTATGCATTGCCCAAGTCACTTGTAATTACACGCTTCTGTGAAGAACTATTTGCTTATTTTCTATCTCCCACACTAGAATAGGGCAGGGTCCCTTTCCCCAGGATGTCCTCGGGTGATGATTTCAGGGGGCTTGGCACACAGTAGTCACTCAGTTCACCTGTGTCTGTCATCCACTGATGTATCCCCAGCATCTAGAGGATGGCAGAAAATAAGTCCCCAATGAATACTTGTGAGATACAAGCATTTGCTGGAGGGGGACATACAGCAGAGGGTTATAGTCATGGACACTGGAGCCAGAATACCTGAGCCACCGCCTTTAGAGCTGTATTGCTCTGGGCAAGCAACTTCACGTCTCCGTGCCTCAGCTTCTCCACTCACTCAAAAAGGGATAATAATCAATGCCTACCTCCTAGAGTTGTTGTAGAGGGTTAGATACTTAAAGTTCTCAGAACAAGGCCAGGCAGGTGGTTAGTACTATGTCAATGTAGCTATTCTTCTTATTAGGATCACTTCTCATCCTCTTCCCGAGCCCAGGTCATGGCCCTTTTCTTTTCTGAAGCTGGTCCAGCTCCATCCTCCTCCTCTGGTCTCCTGGCTCTTGCTGGCTCTTCCTTGTATCACTTGCCACTGTGGCTAAACTGTATTCAAGGGAGCAACTGGTCTCTCTTGAGAGACCCGTTCAGCCCAGAGGAAGGCGTGAGAGGCAAACCAGGTGGAGGCTCAGAAATAGGAGACAGGATGATCGGGTAAATGGAGGGAGCGGCAAGGGGAGCTCTCCTCAGGGAGCTTCTGCCTCATAAGCTTCCTACCTTGAGTGCTTGCTTCATGGGCTACAAATACCTTTTGGGGCTGTGTGTGAAAGAAAGGGTTAGCCATTAAGATGTAAAAGGCAGCTGCCACAGTCCACAGGGCAGCAGACAGGTTAATACAGGTACTTAAGAATGCTATTTTCTCCTATTAACCCCGGAACAAAGGCGGCCCATCCACATAGACTCCAGAGTGCTCCGGAAACCCACACTTTTTTTTCTTCAGTAACATTTCATGTTTGAATAATAGTTGATGTTTGTTTCCAAGCAGAGTTCGCTCACTTGCCTCCTTCCCTGACTCCCTTCCTTCTTTTCTTCCTCCTTCCTACTCTAAGAGTATCTTGGCTTTAGTTTTCTTCTTGAAATCTGGGATCTAGGCATGCAGGTGCGCATCTGGGAGGCACAGCTAAATTTCTGAACTTGCCTCCTGACTCAGTTCCCTGATTCCCATGACTTCTTTCCATCTGCTGCTTTCCCACACCTCAGCCAACTCATCCTACCTACGTGTCGCCTGCCAGAGGACAAATTTAACTACAAAAATGTTTAAATTTAAAAAATGGCTTCAAGTTCTTCCCTGCATGAGGAGAGCTTCAGTTACATGAAAAATGTAGGCAACTGGGCAGGCGGGAACAAGGGCTGCCTCAAGGGACTCACCTGCCCAGGACAAAGGCCAGGTGGCATTCAAAGCACAGGCCCCGGAAGGATGGGCCATGGGCTGGAGCTATGGTTCCACTCCATGAGCTGCTGGGGAAGGGACTCTGGAGCCCACCCTGCAGGCCCGAAACACCAAGTTCAAAGGCATGGCTGACTTTGAACTTGAGCCTTCAGTCCAATGGAGCCCTACAACTCCAGCCTTGCTGCGGACCCTGTCTGCCCGGAACAGTACTTCAGCTGCTGGTTTACTCATTCATTGACCCAGTCACTTATTCCATCACTTACTCACCTCTTTACTTACTTATCAGCATTTACTCATTCATTCACATTCATTTCTCCAAAATGACACTTTCATTCATTCCCTCATTCGCTGATGAACTTTACTCACTTATTCATTTACTCCTGTGTTGCTTATTTTATTTCATTCCCTCCTCCTCAACTGACTCCTTCACTCACCCTTTCACTCTCTCTTTTCCTTTATTTATTCACTTGTCCATTCGCTCACTTCCCTCCTTCGTGCACTGGCTCACTCAGCCCCTCCCTCTCCTCCCTCTTCCCCAGCACAGCGTGCCACCAGGAAGAAGAGTCTGCACCAGGGCTGGGTCCATTAGTCCTCACTCCCAGAACCTTCTCTTCCATTTTAACTTCCAGCTTGCTGAACTGTGCAGGCATGCATCCTGGTGTGCAGAGGATACGCTTTCCACTCAGGAACAGATGTTCTTGTAATTACTGTTTTGACTTTCACCCTCTAATGCCAGAAAATTCTTTTTACAAACTCCTCCAGCATGCAGTGAGGCAACCACTCAGCCTGAGCAGGGTGCGGAGTGCCTAGGGGTTCAGATTCTAGGACACTGGTGGACTCCTGGCAGTCAGAGCTGTAGGGAGCTTGGGCAGCCTCCCTCCTGCAGGGCTCTAACCTTGCGACCAGGGGTCCAGCGATGAGCCCAAGAGGGTGGCAGGCCCTAAGGGCAGTTGACTTTGGGAGCCAGGTTAAGGGGCAGGAAAAAAAGTGGCCTGTCTCAGGATTATGGAGTCATGATCCATCTGGGCTGAGGGTACTGTGATGACAGGTGGCAGGGTCAATGGAAAATTTCTTTACTGGAAATTGTTAGCAATGTCATGGGGGAAGATCAAAATCAAAATTTACCAATCACCTACCATTTGCCAGGTACTTCCCATATTTTATGGTAGTTGTCCCTTACTTATCAATCTCTGAGTCTTTCTTTCAGAGATGGAATATATATATATACCCTGAGTTTTAACTGGCCATTTGACAGTAATCGTTTCAGCCAAAGATTAGGTTTCCCAGATTCCCTGGCAGCAAGATGTGACTGGTAAGTTCTAACCAATGGGGGTGAGCAGTATTGGTATATGCAGCTTCTCGGTTGGGCCCTGGGAAGCCCGATGTGTATCGGAGCTATTAGCTAGGATGCTTGGCCCTGATCTTGAGCCTCCTGCCAGTTCAGGTTCCAGTCCAGCCATATAATTCCAGTCTTGCTGCCCCTCCTCTCTGTCCAGAAGAGCAACTCAGCTCTGGCTCGCTCATCCATCAATTCAATCACTTATTCGTCTCTTCATTTACTTACAATTATCTATTCATTCACATTCATGGCCTCAAATTTTCACTTATTCTTGTACTCTAAAGGACATTCATTCACTAAGTGCTTCATTTATTTACTCACCTATGCGCTACTTCATCTTCAACCGCCTGCAGACTAAAGCAGCACCCTCTCTAGGACATTTGTCTTGTCCAATACAGAAGAACTCTTCATCCCTGCAGAGCCTGGTGAAGCAAAGCTTCTCTCTCTCATGTGCAAGAGAAATGAACATCTGCGATACTTTGGTCACTGTTGTCCCGATCTCTATTATGTCAGCTGAGCTCATACATATGAATACCAGAGGAACCCTATGCATCCTGTTTCCTTACGGAGAGATTTCTTTCAGAGGAACACCCTGGGCTTCTCTTGCTCCCTCACTTAATCTTCTCTGTCATGGCTGAATAGTGTCCCCTCAACATTCGGGTCTGCTGGGACTTGCAGAATATGGCCTTTTTCAGGAATTGGAGTCTTTGCAGATGTCATTCAGGTAACAATGTAGATGAGATCCTAAGGGAGTAGTGTAACCTTAAATTCAGTAAGAATATTCTTGTAAAAGACAGAAAAGAACAAACTGAGCCACAGAGGAGAATACCATGTGAAGGCGGAGGCAGAGGTTGGAGTGAAGTCTGTATAAGCCAAGGCGCATCAAGGTAGCCAGGGGAGAGGCCAGGACTGGATTCTCCCTCAGAGCCTCCGGAAGGGACCAACCCTTTTGACAAATAGATTTTGTACTTTCAATCTCTAGAACTGGGGAAGAATAAGTTTCTGCTGTTCTAAGTCACCAGCTTCAAGGCGCTTTGTGGCACTAGACCTAGGAAAGCAGAGCGTGCTCTGAAAAGTGTGACAGGTGGGTTTGGAGGATGGAACTGGACTGCTTCACCCTGAACCACTCTCCCTACCCCCGTACCTCCCCGATGGCCTACAGAAAGCAAACCCCTCTTCTCCTTCATGGAATGGATAAGACTCATTCCTGGGTCAAGTGTTAGCAAGCCCTTTTGGCTACAGATCTAAAACCCCACTGCACACTTGCCATTGTAATAGGTGCAGCATAGTGGTTAAGTCACAGATTAAGGCCACCCAGCATTAAGTCCTGGTCTGCCATTTCCTAGTTGTGTGACTTGGGGCCAATTAAACGTTTAGTGCCTTGGTACCTTCTATAAAATGGGGATAAGAAGAGCACCTACGTTACACAATTGCCTGAGTTTAAAATTAATTATATGGTGAAGTGCTCTGAACAGAGGTTGACAAAAAGTGCCAAATAAGTGCTAGGTCCTCAAATGACAAATTCCTACAGTATCTTGTCACTGTAGGAACTTAATTTTTGTTTATATTAACTAACGTATAAGACTGGCTTTATTACATATCATTTCACTTAACAGTGGTATCACCTATCCATGACATTAAGTGAGAACTTAACTCTGTAAGTGTCTTCTATTATTATATGTCAGACTCCTGTATGTCTCAGTGAATTTTGATTTAGGCCAAGAATGTGGGTTTATTCTGGCATCCTTGCCACCTTAACCCTTGTTTCGCTTAATCTATTCGTTAGTCTCACTTTGCAGAGGAGGAGAAGCAGTCTTAGAGAGGTGAAATGGTGAGGCTGTGGTCACCCCTTGAGCCTTTTGCCTCCCTCCACCTGCCCTGGCTGCTCAGTCACTCATCTGGCCTGGTTTTGGGGTATCTAGGCGCTGGCTGGAAGGCTGTGGCAAGTGTCCCTCCTGGCTTTCAGTCGGTGGGCCAGGCGTGGCAGAAACTGGTGATCTGCTTCCTGAGTCTTGCTCTTAACCTCCTGGATTTTAGAAAGGGCACTCTGCATGGTGGATGCATGAGTATGGAAGCAGGAGGGCACTCTGCATGGTGGGTGCATGAGTATGGAGGCAGGGAGTCCAGTTCAGAGGTTGCTTGAACCCTCCAGGTGAAGGGAATAAGGCCCATGTAAGGGTGGTGGCCATGGGTACGAGAAGAAGTGGTCAGAGCCTTGGTGGGGTCCAGGGTGAGAGAGGCGTGGAAGAGAACCCAGGCCTCTCCCCCTCCCTAAACCAAGCTTCTGAGTGCACAAGGCCTGTGGGACTGAGGTTGGGGCTCCCATGCTGGGCACCTGCAAGGATTCTGATAGGAGTCACAGCACTGTGTGGCCAGAGCCCATTGTAGGTCTGATTCCACACTGACACATCATTATTGTTGCTCTGTGTGCAGATTCTCAACCTTACACACAATACCAAGACCTCAAAAGGCATGAACTAATTTATAGAGCTGGGGCCATGGTTAGATCATTGTCATTGTTTTGGTAAGATTTATTAGTTTTAGAGAGAGAGGAAGGGAGAGAGGCAGAGAAGGAGAGAGACATCAACGTATAGTTGCCTTTCACCTGCCTCCAGCTATGGACCTGGCTGGAGACCTGGCTTGCAACCTAGTTTTGTTTCCCTGGCTGGGAATTGAACCAGCGACCTTTGGGTTCGCAGGCCAGTGTCCATCCACTGTGCCACCAGCCAGGGCAGATCATTGTCTTTTGCCTGGCAGATAGAAACCTGTTGATGCTGATGTTTGCTATGATCAGGAGCTGCGTGGAGGGAGCAGAACAATGTCTTGGGAGCTCAGAACCACTTGGGCTGTGATTCCAGCTGGACCTTTAATAAGCAGTGACCTTAGCTATCTCTTCAGGAAACATTTCCTCAACCACTGCTATGGGCAATGCCCTCAGTGAGGTGCTGGGCTGCAGAGGCGAATCTGACTACCCCTGAAATCAAGGAGCTCCCAGTTTCCAGAGTGCTGGTGCCAGTGAGCAGTGCTGGGCTACTGGGAAGCACAGGGGTTGTAGGAACATTAAGTGGTGGTCTTGCAGGGGGTCAGAGGTGTATGAGGTGATGCTAAACCAGCCTGGGACATCAGGGCAGGCTTTCTGTAGGAAGTGACTACAAACCTGCATTCTAAAAGAGAAGAGTTGGCCAGGCAGAGGAAGACAGGATATTCCGTATGGGCAGAGGGGAACGGGGAGACAAAAAGGACAGTTTCTGGGAGAAGCCACACACCTGCTCTATGTTCATTATCACACTAGCAGCACCCGTGTCTTGGGGGCTGGTGGGCAGGTACGTGACTGCTGCAGACAGTAGAGCTTAGTGCTTGCCGTAGAGCAATTAGAACATTGACGTACTTCTTTCCCTCTGTATATCTACATTCCTTTGTAAAGTGACTGGAGGTGACAACCATTTCCCCATTAGGTGAATCAGGCCTGACCTGGTGACTTACTTCAACCAGCAGAATGAGGCGAGTGACAACCTGCAAGTTCTGAGTTTAGAACTCAGGAAGCTTTGCTCATGCCTTCCTGCTCTCATGGAGTTTTGCTTCCCAGCAGCAGAGTAATCAAGCCCAGGCTGGTCTATGGACAACAAAAGGCACGTCATGCACCCCTCCTCCATGCCTCCATTGCCTTGCATGACAATCAGCCCTCAGCCCATCCACCAGCTGACCTAGTAACCAATCCCATCCCCTTTACTGTCTGACTTTCCTATTTTTAAAAAAGGCAACCATACGTTGATGCCCCAGGGATCCGATCAGTCCCAGGCAAATGGAGATTGCTGGTCACCCTAAGCAGACCTCAGATGCATGAATGAGCTCAGTCAAGCTTCATGCAGATCAATGGCACTGTCCATCTGACCCACCAATTAGGGAGCAAGAAGAGATAGTTGTTTAAAGCACCAAGTTTCAGGTAATTTGTTATAGAGCAATAGGTAACAGGCACTGGTACATTTGGAAATGCAGCCTAGCCTCTTGACCTCTGCAGCTGGGAACCAACTAGATTCCTATCCTTGAGCTTGGCTTTGGGTGGGACAAGAGAAGGAAGGCACTGAAAGTTCAGAGAGGTTAAGCAACCTGCTCAGAATGACAGAGCGTGTGTATTAGCAACAGAATTGCAGACCCAGGACTCCCAACCCCTCCCCTCCGGCTTCTTTAATCAGCACATTTATGCCACCGCAACTGAAGCTTCCCCAGAGACTGTTAATTTAACAAATCTCTCCATGCTCTGGCTCTCTGAGATGGTTTTCTTTACAAGATCCAGTGTCAGACCACCATGTGATATGCTCCCTCCCCCTGAAGGATGATGAGACCAGCATTTAACCACAAGCTGCAGCCAGCCCCACCGTGGTCAGAGGCCAGAGCAATGCTTGTCAGGCAGCAAGGCACGTGTGTCCAAAACTTCCTGACACCAAGTTGAAAGCCACACAGGCTTTGAATACGAACCAGGAGCTAATAGACCTCGATCTTAGTTCTAATTCTGACTTAGTTCTAATTCTAATCCAGCTGCATGACCTTGGACAAGTCACTGACCTCCTCTGGCAGACTGGGGGGCAACTGATTACTTACAACAGAGATCATAAATTGTTTGAGGGTAGAACCATCCAGTGTCCAGCTTTGAATCTAATGAATGTAGTGTGTTGTAGTTGCTCAATCCACATTTGCTAATTGCATACATTGTACCAGGATGTCTTAAGGGAACTTGTATTCCTATTTGCTGACAGAACAAGAAAGTCGTCTTGGGTAGGGCAGGGAACCCTTACAGTTCATTGGGAAGAAATGTAACTTTCCCCCCCTATTCCAAGGAAGAATGGAACAGGACTTTGTTTCTGATGGCTGAGTATCCTTGCCCCTCAAAAAAGTTGGCTGGCTCTTTTGGGTTCCCATGTGCTCTCCCTGTCCAGCCGAACACCTCTGAGGTGGGGGGGGCCTTGGTAGTTCCAGGAGGAAAATGGTAGTAAGGAGCCCAGTGGTCGCCCAGGAGTCTAGCAAGAAATATCAGGGGAAATACTTAGCACCAAGAAGATCCCTCTTCTTCTAAGCAGTAAGAGGTTGGGCAAATACGGCTTTGCTATATTAAGAGACCAGCACTGGACAGATGGCCAGTGACTAGTGGTAGCTATAGGAACAGGTTGAAGAAAAGTTTCCTATACTTGGGAAGCATTATGGGTTGAATTGTATCCTCCAGAATGTTGAAGGCATACCCCCAATACCTTAGAATGGGACCTTCTATGAAAATATGGTCCTACTGGAGCAGGGTAGGTCCCTCAACCAAGGTGACCAGTGTCCTCAAAAAAAAAAAAAGGGGGGGGGAATTTGGAGACAGACACATACACACAGGAGGGTGTGATGATGGAGACAGAGACTAGGGTGATACTTCTGCATGCCAAGGGATGCCTGAGATTGCCAGCAAACCATGACCATAAGCTCGGGAGGGACATGGAGCAGATTCTTCCTTGCAGCCCTGGGAAGGAGGCAGCCCTGCTGACACAACTTTCTCTTGGCCTTCTAGCCTCCAGATAGTAAGTTTCTGTTATTGAAGCTACCAGTCTGTGGTACTTTGTTCTAGCAACCCTAGGAAACTAATACAGTATTGGGGGTGGGTATCTGTCTGAGTGACCTTTTTTTGGTGGGTGGTTAGGATAAGCTGGGGAAGGAGAGCAGGACAGGAAAAGCATCAAGGAACCTTCAGGACTTGCATTAATCTGTGTGTGAAGACTCAGGTCAGTTTAAAGTTGACTTGAGAAGTAAGGACTACGGTATAATTCTCCCTGGCTCCACAAGCATTAGGGTTCACACTTTTAATTTCCTTATTACATAATGAAAATAAGCGGTGATTTGGAAGCAATGACAATGATCAGCAGGAACCCTTCCCCTGTCTTGTAGGTGAGGAGGGGAAGTACTTCTGCTGGTATCCCACAAAGCAGGGGAGCTGGGACAGGAACCTGGGCATTGTTTTTCTCTGAATGTCAACGTGACTCACCTAGCAAGTACACAGAACCATTGCATTTGGGTGAAACGTAAAAGACTGTGAGCACAACCGTATATTTAGACATTCTCAGGAAGAGAAGGTGGTGGAATGTGGATATTTTCATTTTCACAAAGTACTCGGGATCCAGGATACTGGAGTGTTTGAGGATTGTTTTTTAAGATTGAGTCTTTCTTCAGGCAAGCCTAGCAAGGGCCGGCCAAGACCAAGCTGAAGGGCAGGGAGCCACTCTTCAGCACCTAACAAAGCCTTTGAGCTACACTAACATTAACCATTGATTACTTTTAAACACAGAGTCCTCACAGGGCAATGGAGCTTGCTGTTTTAGAAATCACTAAGAACTAGGGAGAGACTGGGAGGAGGAAGGAGATGTGGCAAGAGAGTCCCATTGAAGGTTTGAGAGCCACATGGTATGGAAGGCAAACATCACCTAAAATAGTTGTGTCAGCTATTGAGGAAAGAAGATTCAGCTTTTGGACAAATCTTCATGAACATAGCTAATGTCGTTTGGTGATTTACATTTATATAGTGTTTTCACATGTCAAAGAACTTTTCCAACACTTCTATACTAGCTAAAAATTCTCTCTCAGCTGGGGTAACCAGGTACTTTATCCACTGAAGCAAGTCACTTTGAGGATGAAAGGAAGCATTCTTAATAATTATGTTGGGTCAGTGGGTGTAGCAGCACAGGCCCAGCAAACAAGGATGTGTGCTCAGCCTCCTTACAAATCTCCAAAAAAGGCTTCATTAATTCAATTCAATTCATTCACTCATTCATTCATTCATTCACTCATTCATACAAAACCTGCCCCTCCCTGTCTACTTCACTTTTATCTATTCAGTTGCTCAAATGAAAACAGATCACTCCCACTCATAATACAATATACAGATGATGTATTACAGAACTGTATACCTGCAATCTATATAATTTTATTAACCAATGTTACACTAACAAATTCAATAAAAAAACACATATCATGTCCTGGCTGTTGGCACAGTGGATAAGGCACCAGCCTACAAACCCAAAGGTCACTGGTTGGATTCCCCAGCCAGGGCATATAACCAGGTTGCAAGCCAGGTCTCCAGCCAGGTCTGTAGCTGGAGGCAGGTGAAAGGCAACCATACACTGATATTTCTCTCCCTCTCTGCCTCTTTCCCTTCCCCTCTCTCTGGAAATAATAAATAAAATCTTTAAAATAAAACAAAACACATATCACTTTCAATTCTCCTCTTTCCTTTACTGACACCGCTCCCCCATGCCACTCCATCAGCAAACCCTGCCAACTCCAGCTGCACATTTGTCCCCACTTGCCCATTTGTGTCCTCCTCTTATTTCACCCTAGTCCTAGACGTTGTCACATCTCACCTGGACAGCAGTGAAAGCATCCTAATCCATCCCTCAACTTCAACTTTATAATTCATTATCCAAAAGGCATCCAGAGTAATTTTTCAGAAATGTAAATGAGATCATGTTTCTTCCTTGCTCAGAATCTTCTAGCCGCTCTGTGTACTGAACATTAAATAGCTTAACTCCTTACCTTGGCTCTATGTTTTTGTACAATAAATATTTGTTAAAAGAACTAACACACAAAGTCAGCAAGAATTTGCTGAGTCTATTTTATGTACAAGGCTCATGGGAGGCATGTCTTTTAGCTTCTGTGACCCATGTCGCTGCCGGGAATCCTCCTAATTCCTGATACAGTATTTAAGTTCATGTGAAGGGAATCCCAGTAGTGCCCCTTTTGGTCTCTCTGCCTCTTTACTCACAGGCGGTGGTGTGAGCCACATGGGTGGTGAATTCAGGAGGAAACCAGGCATGCTCAGTTGAGCCCCATTCTTCCTCCTCTCCACGGCTGGCAACATTGTTCCCTTCTCCAAGGGCCAGCTCTTCCGCCCCATCCTGCTCTGCCCAGGCCCAAGTGGGTCAGTCTGCTTATAATCATGGATCCAAATATCAAGTTGATTGGGCTCTCCTGCCAAGCCAAGTTACTCATTATCGGTAATAAACATGATATTTTGGCTTCCACCTGCCACCCTTTATTGCTCAATTTGTTCAGACTCAGGTGGAAATAGAAGTGCTATTTACTGGGTTCCCTCAAAGACCCCAAACATCCCTTGAAAAATAAGATAAATTGGATGCATAAAGTCTGGTACAGAGCCACTGGCAACCCAAGGGTATAGCAATCTGGGACTCGAGAAATGAAAGCTGTCACAGTGCAGTTGCCGGCTGAGCGAGCATCATGTGGGACTCCGTGAAAACTGAAGCACAAATTTAGCATCAGCATTTAGCCCAGAAGAATGACTTCAGGAATGAATCACGAAGGGAATATTGTCATTTGTGCAAAGAGACAGAGGGTTATAAGGGAAAAGGTGACTAGAGATTCTCATTTATGTTTATGAAAACAGATGGCCTTTTAGAAAAACAGAAAACCAAAACAAAAGCATCATTTATTCTAGGAGCTAAAAGATTGACAGCTCATAAAAAATATCTTTTATGTTTTTTAACCCCCTGGAGAACTCATCAATAGCACTTCTTAAAATAAAAGCAAAATGAGTTTTCCTGAGGATGCAACTTACATAAGATTATCGGGGCTCCTTCCTCCTCCCCCCTTGTCTTCCCTTTGTCTGTTCTTTGTCTCTGCTACTGAAAACTTTTCAAACTCTGCTAGGAGTGGGTTTGCGAGAGGTGACAAGGTGAAACCTAGTTCAGGGTGCTCTGGGGAGAGATTTACTGATTCATACCCCCTATGCCCTGGGTATTCCAATAGCAGGCAAAAGACGGGGTTGGAATTTCAAGTTTGTTTCCTCAGCCTCTTTCATTTCTTTTAAGTTCAGACCTCCTTCCTTCCATCCTCAGACACCGAGTTGAAGAGATTGATGCCCACGCTTATGTTCAGGGCTGTGCCAACTGAATGTTTCTGTGTGCCGGTCCGGAGCCTCCTGCCCTTCTCCAGCCTGCTTAGTGCCCCAGGAGGCCACTCTGTAACCTGGATCGGTGGGCTCCCTCTGTTTGATTTTGGGGTTCAGCCAATGGGAGCCTGGCAAGAGTTCAAGGTTGAGAGTAAAATGAGGTTGGGATGTCTATTTTTCTGGTAATCTCCCTGCTTGGCGGGTTGGTAGTGGCTGTGTTCCTGTGTGGGAGGGCACAGCTCTTTTGGGGCAGTTCTGCTAGAGCTGCAATAGCTAACGGTCGTTCCAGGGGCCTGTCCCTGCTCTCTCCTTCTGCCCATCAGGCCTCTGGGTGATGAAGGCTCCCAGCTGCTGCTGTCTCCTGGGAGTTCCACCAACATTGGCCCTCGCCCCTAATCCCACCACTCTTTAAGGACAATGCCTTCACCACCCTCTCCTTAATTTCCCCATCTGAAATGCAATTGTTTCTTGTCAGGAACCAATTAATACACTGTAGCTCTATGTCAGTATCGATGTCTATATTTGATTCAGCATTGAGCTCTCTTTCCTATTTTATTGAAACTTTTTGAACAAATGCCCCTGAAGGTTTGTGCTCAGAGGGGCTTCTCATGTTGTCCAACATGGTTTTACTTAATACTTATTTTCTGGAGGTCTGTTCGTGAAAATACAGCAAAAATCTATAAAAATGTTGAATTCTAATAAGCCAGAGATTCTAACAATTCTAAAAAAAAAATCTCCAGTGGATAAGGTGCCTGCCTGTGAACCCAAAGGTCACAGGTTCGATTCCCCAGCCAGGGCACATAACCAGGTTGCAAACCAGGTCTCCAGTCAGGTCTGTGGCTGGAGGCAGGTGAAAAGCAACCATACATTGATGTCTCTCTCCCTCTCTGCCTCTCTCTCTTCCCCTCTTTCTAAAAATAATTAAATAAAATCTTTAAAAAAAAATTGTTAAAAATAAATAAATAAATAAATCTCAAGGAATTCATGGATTTATATAAAGATATTTCTAGGGTAATATTAAAAATAGTTAATGACTGTTGTAGACACCCACTAGTTGTAACAGGGTAGTCTGTGTCAGTGCCAATGGGCTAGACATCAGGGTTGGGTAGTTATTGCAATATTAAATGGAAGAGTGAAGAAAAAAGTAGGAAACAATCTAATTACCTACTAGCAGGAGAAATGTAAATCAATGCTGGCATTTCATGTGAGGAAATACTATACAGCCTTATAAAATGGCTCTTTCTACAGATTGATATTTAATGACATAGAATGTTGTATATTTCTATTGCTAAATGAAAAAGGCAGGTTGCAAAATTTAATACAGAGTGAGGGCTATTTTTAGAAATTGAAAATGATGAAGACTGTGTGTGTTATGTGTGCACGTGTGTATGTGTTTTTACAGAGAACAACAGCATTTCTTTTAATAAAGTAGGGTAATAAATACTTTTTATTTTCTTCCATTTGCTATAGTTTCTAAATTGATCAGAATGACTAAGCACTATTTTTAAATGAGGAACGATAACAAGAAAAGTTTTATTTCACTTTTTTGAAAGTCACCCAGCCCAGTTTTAGAGGTGTGAGATTCTTAAGATTTGGTGAGGAGTCAATGATGACAAACTGTGGGCTGAATGTACTGTGCATTGGACTGATCATTTAACTGGTGACTTCTGGTCTCACTCAGCGTGGCTGACATTTCAACAGTGAGACGCAGAACCTTAAGCCACCAGGGATCTTATTCTTTGCACCACCCACTCCAGCTCTGCGCAGTGGCTGGCTACTGCTCCACCAAGAAAAAGACACGGCCCAAACCAAGACTACATGGCCCAAACCAAGATTGTGGCTCGAATCCTTGGCAGCCATCTTCCGATGTTCTCTCTCCTGAATACTTAATACATTCCTAGCAGACTGACTACATGTTAATAAGTAGAGAGCCTGTCAATCAACACCATCTGAGAGTAACTTTCCAAGGCAGTCATACTAAAAACCCAATTAAAAGTATTTAAAAGGCATTCTTTTTCAACAGCACTTTTAATTATTTGACACCTAGGTATTCACTCCTTCATTTTTACTCTGCCTCCTTCTCCAAAGGACTCAGAGAAACTAATTAGCCCACATGAAGCTGCATGCACGTTCGTGTATGAAGACAAGTTCCCGCACCTGCATGAAGCTATAGGATTTAGTATATAGTAATGTGTACTCTGCAGTATACGTTTGGTAATAACAGCATAGTATTTGGTACATGTAAATACAATCACATGCATTTTATTCCTTCAGGCCCAGAAGGCATGGGCTGAAAGTATGCTGCTGGCATCAGCCTACCAGAATGAAGAAAAAAGTGAGAATTTGCTGAGGTTCCTTTGGTTCCCTGCTTGAGTGGTTCATAGTGTCACCACCTTTAGCCTTGGCCCTACTTGACCTCTGCTGCTGTATTCTGTGCCCTGGTGCTCACTCCTTTTCCACCAATGCCCACATGCCAGCTAGACTTAGCATCATTTGTGCAGAGATAATCAAGCCACCCACCTGTTCAGATGGTTGCCCACTGCTTAGAACAGTTTATATGAGCTCACTATATAAACAGATAAAAGAATTGCTCTAATTAAAGCAACGGTGAGGGGTCGCAGCCCACTTGGGCTTACACAATTTCCTGACCTAGCACATTCATTCATCCCACACATCATTACTTCAGTGCTGAGCTCTTCCACTACCTGGCTTCTCCCTGCTCCTCTCCCCTCCCCTCCCCTCTCTTACCCACCTCTCTCCTCCCTTCAAGGGTTTGCTGAACACCTGTAAGCATTGCTCTAGGCTCAGGCTATCATTGATCAGGCAAAATCTCTGCTTCAGAGTGTTAGGATCTGATGTGGGAGTTAGGCAAAAGTTAAATACATGACATGTTAGGTCATGATAAATGTTATGGAGAAAAACAGGGAATAAGGAGGAAAGAGTGACGGGAGTGGTCCATTTCATACAGGTAGGTCGTGGGAGGCTCTCTGATAAAGTGACATTGGGCAGAGACCCAATGGAAGTGTGGCAATGAGCGCCTAGGGGCATTTGGGAAGACCGGGATTCCCACCAGGGCCAGGGGTGGTAGGAGAAGAGCGCCAGCATGTTCGCAGGGTGGCGAGGGGTCTCGTGTGGCTGAACTGGGACAAGGGTGTCAGGTGTGCAGAGCCACATGGACGTTACTGGAGATTACAAAGACCATGTCTTCTCTAAGGTGGGGAATCTTGAGAAAGTTTTGAGCAGAGAAGTGACAGGAACAAAGAGGGAGCAAAGAGGAAGGTCAGGTAGGAGACTGCTATACTAATCCAGACAAGAAATGACCAGGCTGAGAATACAAAGATGATGGGAAGTTGTCCGATGCTCCACACACTTTTCAAGGTAGAACTGACCATATCTGGTGATAGATACGATATAGGTTATGAAATGAGAGAGAAAGAGAAGAAACGAAGAAACTTGCAGGTGTTCAGCCTGAGTGAAACAAGTAGTGGAGCTGCCTCGGGAAAAGCTTATTGGTGAGAGGGATGGGGAAAATCAGGGAATGGGTGTGGGCATGTGAGGTTTGAGAAACCCAGTGTATTTATTACCTGCCTGGGTGGAGATATGAGTCTCGAGTTTAGGACGAAGGGGTAGGCTGCATATATAAATTTGGGAGTCATCTACATACAGTCGGATTTAAACCACAAGATTGGATGAGCTCCCCCTAGGGGTGTGAAGCAGAAAGCAGAGGCCCATGGTCTGGAGGCGCCCCAATATTTGGAAGTTAGACACAGGGAGGAAGAAATAAAAGATATAGAAGCAGTGGGATGTGAGGTAAGTTAGCACTTAGGGGAGCTTGGAGTCCTGAGCCCATGTGAAGAAAGTGCTCAAGGAGGGTGCAGTGAAGTGGTTGAGGCACATGAGGCCTGAGCAATGACCACTAGATTCAGAAACTGGAAGATGGCTGGACACCTTGACAAGGGCAATGTTGGAAGGGCAGTGGCGGGGAAGTCTGCCTGGAAAGGCCACCTTCATTCATTTCTGTATCCCTCATGCCACCCCCAATGTCTAGCACAGTGTTTGGTTCATAGCAGGCAATGAGAAAGATCTGCTAATGGATGAGTCATTTTTTCCAGGTAGCCGTTAATCTTTTCTATGTCTCTCTGTTCATGGACCCCAACACTTTCACAGCAAAGATGTGTAGGTATCTGGATGAGATCAATGGGTTAGAAAAAGGTAGGAGAGGAGATCAAATGAAATAATCTATCTTACTTCCCAAGTGCCATCCAGGGCTGCC
Source organism: Noctilio leporinus (assembly GCA_004026585.1). Lineage (NCBI taxonomy): Eukaryota > Metazoa > Chordata > Mammalia > Chiroptera > Noctilionidae > Noctilio > Noctilio leporinus. The sequence goes on from PVIW01000538.1 coordinate 158,764, forward strand.
CTTGTTTATGCAAGCAAGACTCCATATTATTCCCACATAAGTCCAGAATAGGGAAGTCAGTGGCTTTGCTCACCTGTGTCTGGGAAATGTTTTAATAATAATAACAATGATGATATAACAACATACTCTATACATTTTAAAAGGAGCTATTGTATGTACCACTTTGCTTTTCCTCTTTGCCAATGAGCTCTCAACATTTGCAAGTGTTGCTGGCCTTAGTCCTTTAAGGAAATCTTGTATTTAAATAACAGGTCAAAGACAAAACCATAAATCTTTTAGGCGAAAACACAGCTAGTGAAATCTCCAACATCTCTCTTAGCAATATTTTTTTTTTATATATATCCTTGGATAAGGGAAACAAAAGAAAAATAAACAATGGAGACTACTTTAAATAAAAAGATTTTTGCATGGCAAAGGAAACTATCAATAAAATGAAAAGACAACCCACTGAATGGGAAAAGATATTCAAGAATGATATATCCAATAATGGGTCACTATCCAAAATTTATGAAGAATTCATGCAACTCAACATAAAAATAAATAAATAACAAATAATCCAATTAAAAAATGGGCAGAGGGCCTGAACAGACAATTCTCCAAAAAGGACACTCTCCAAAGATGGCCAAAAGACATAGGAAAAGATGCTCAACATTCCCAATCATCTGAGAAATGCAAATTAAAACCACAATGACATATCGCCTCTCACCTGTAAGAATGGCTATCCTCAATAAATCAACAAACAACCTGTGTTGGTGACAGTGTGGAGAAAAGGGAACCCTTGTGCAGTTGATGGGAAAGCAGATTGATTCAGACTCTATGGAAACAGTATGGAGGGTCCTCAAAAATTTAAAAATGAAACTGTTTATGATTCAGCAATTCTACTTCTGGGTATATATTGAGAGAAACCCAAAACACCAATTAAAAAGGATATATGCACCCCTATGCTCACTGCAGTGTTATTTTCTACAGCCAAGGTATAGAAGTGACTCAGATGCCCATCAATACATAAGTAGATAAAAAAGCTCTGGTGCCCTGGCTGGTGGCTTAGTGGACTGAGCATCAGCCTGCAAACCAAGAGTCACCAGTTGGATTCCTGGTTAGGGCACATGTCTGGGTTGTGGGCCAGGTCCCTGGTGGGGGAGTGAGAGACCATATATTGATGTTTCTCTCCCTCTCTTTTTCCCTTTCTTCCATTCTCTCTAAAAATAAATGAATAAAATCTAAAGAGAAATATATATATATATATATATATATATATATATATATATATATCCCCAATGGAATATTAAATATTACTTGGCCATAAAAAGAATGAAATCTTACTATTTGTGACAGCAAGGATGGATTTACAAGGCATTACGCTAAGTGAAATAAGCCAGTCAGAGAAAGATAAATACCATATAATTTTCACTTGTGAAACCTAATTGAGAAAAAAAATTGAGACAGACTTATAGACACAAGAGAACAGACTGATAACTGCCAGATGGGAGGATTGGAGGGATGGGTGAAAAAGGTAAAGGGATTAGGAAGTACAAATTGGTAGTTACAGAATAGTCATGGTGATGTAAAGCACAGCATAGGGAATACAGTATGATATTGTAATAATTATTTATGGTACCAGGTGAGTACTTGAAATATTGAGGGAACACTTTGTAAAGTATGTGATTATCTAACCACTATGCTATACACCTGAAACTAATACAAAACATTGCATGTAATTGCAGTTGAAAAATAATATTAAATAGCAGGTCACGTTGTCTTAGATTAGAGGTTTGCATCTGTGGCCAGCACCTGTTTTTATAAACAGAATTTTGTTGGCTCACACCCATCTTTTTGCATATTGCCTCTGTGCCCTAGTAGAGTTGAGTAATGGCAACAGAGACTGAGCAAAGTAAAACACCTTTACTATCTAACCCTTCACAGGAAACAGCTGCCAACTGCTGTCTTCAGCAAGCAAAACTGGGCACATTTAAAACAAGGTGCTCAGGCCTATCCACTGAATTTGGGGAAGAAATATCTGAACATTCTCTTTCCCATTTTTTTTAATCTTAAGAAATGAAGCGTGAAACTTTCCTAATGTTTAGTACGTGGGTTGAGAGCGAACCATGGATATAACTTGTAAGTAACGATGAAAACACTGAGAATGTATATCGTCAAACACAACTTACTGTTAGGGAGAGATGATGAAAAAGTTTGAAGACCAAGCAGGTGATGCAGCAGAGAGGCTGCTCAAAATGGTTTGAAATAACATGCCACCACCCTGGTGGTGTGGGTCAGTGGATGGAGTACTGGCCTAGGAGCCACAAAGTCACTGGTGTGTGTCCCGGTCAGGGCATCTCCATGGGTTGTAGGTCAGGTCCCCAGTTGGGGGCATGAGGGAGAAAACTATACATTGATGTTTCCCTCCCTTTCTCTCTTCCTTTCCCCTCTTTCTAAAAAATGTTTAATTAAATAAATTTTTAAAAATTACTGTTTACCAAATCTCCAACCTTTTTTAAGAGTGGTGCTAAGGGCTTTATATATATCCTTATTTAATTTACAGAATCCTCGGTGAGTTCAGTATTATAATCCCAGCCCCTTTTACAGAAGAAATTGAGCTTAGAGAAATTGTCTCCTCCATAGGCACACAGTGAGTAAATGGTAGCTTTTGGAACTGAATTGGGATCTCTCTGACTTTATTTTTTTTTTAAGGCTCTTTCTGACTTCAAAGGTTAAGGTCTGAGATTATAATTGGCATGCAGGTCCAATGGTGCCATATTGTGTTAATAGGTTTAGTTACAGGATGATCATTAAACAAGAAAACAAGGAAAAAGAAAACATTGATTTTGCTTTTCAAGAGTCATTACTGGGTCTGCCTGTGGAGCTTCTGCGGCTACAGTGAGAGGAATGTGGACATGAGACAGACAATCAGAGCCCAAATCAGACATGAGTTTCCTCATAGGAACTGCATGGCACATATGAACCACCCTAAGGATCAAAGAAGCATGACGGTATTCAGAACACTAGTTGAGCAGTCAGGCAGAAATGGATCTGGATCTGATATGAACTAGCACTGTTGCTTTGGTCAGGTTCTTAAATCTTTCTAAGCATCAGATTTACTTTTCACGTCAGGATGTTGCACACTACACACCTCCACAGGCCGATGGGGACACCCAATAAACAGTAGTTGTGATGGTTAGTCATGGCTAGCTTCATTTTGTTCTTTAGTCATTGTGTTGTCCTGATATTTTTGTAATGGACAGTCTGAATAGGTCTCTAATCTATTAAAGGATTTGAGTCGATAATAATTTTCCAAAACAGAAAGCACCAGGCCCAGATGGATTCACTGATAAAATCTACCCAACATTTAAGAAAGAAATAATACCAAATTCTCTACAATTTCTGCCAGAGAACAGGAGCATAAGGAATACTTCCTAATAACACAGGAGGGAACCCAGGTGACCTTGGGTGGTGATGCCTTTTTAGATACAACACCAAAGGCAGGGTCCATGAAAGAAATAACTGATAAACTGAGCTTCATTTAAAATGAACAACTTCTGATCTGAAGTACAAAGTCAACAGGATGAGAAAAACAAGACACAATGGGAGAAAATATTTGCAAAAGACACAGCTGATAAAGAACTGTAATCCAAAATATACAAACAATTCTTAAAAATTCAACAAGAAAACAAGCAGCCCCGTTAAAGACTGGGAAAAGGCCAGAATACACATTGGACCAAAGAAGCTACCCAGATGACAAGTCAACATATGAAAAGATGTTCAACATCCTGTGTCAGGAGGAAATCGCAAATTAAAACAACAGTGAGATCCCACTACACACCTATTAGAATGGCCAATGTTGAGAACATTGACAGATCAAAGGCTGTTGAGAATGGAACAAGAACTCTCACCCAGTGCTGATGGGGTTGCAAAATACAGACACTTTGGACGACAGTTGGCTGTTCCTCACAAGACTAAACATGCTCTTATCCTGTGATCCCAGTACTTGTGCTCTTTGCTATTTACCAAATGAACTGAAAAGTTGCACTGACACAAAAACCCGCACAGGGATATTTATAGCAGTTCTATTCATAATTGCCCAAACCTGGAAGCAACCAAGATGTCCTTCAGTAGGTGAATGGATAAATAAACCGTGATATGTCCAGACAATGAAATATGATTCAGCGCTAAAAAGAAATGAGCTATCAGGATATGAAAAGATGTGAAGAGAGTTTAAATGCATAGTGCTAAGTGAAGAAAGCTAATCTGAAAAGGCTATAAAATGCATTATTTTCACTACGTGATGTTCTGGAAAAGGCAGAACCATGAAGACAATAAAAAATAAAAAAAAAAGAAAGTCAGTGATTTTCAGGGGTGAGGGCAGGGGAGGATGAATAAGCAGAGCACAGAGGATTTTTAGGAGAGTGAAACTATTCTGTACGATACTGTAATGGTGGATACATTTCATTATACATTGGGCCAGACCCCAAAATTATACAACACCAAGAGTGAACCCTAATGTAAACTCTATAGACTTTGAGGGATAATGATGTGTCATACAGGTTCATGGGCTGTAACAAATGTACCGTTGTGGTGTGAGATTTGCAAAGTGGGAAGTTTGTGCATGTGTAGTGGCAGGGATAATATGGGAACTCTATACTTTCCACTCAATTTTTTCTGTGAACATAAAAACTGTTCTAAAAAATAAAGCTTATTAATTGAAAAAGGAGAAAGTAAATAAATAAGATTTCATTCTTTATATTCATTAGGATGATGACCAGAAAACAACAAACACTGGCAAAATGTGGAGAAATTGGGACCTCTTATGCAAGTAAAATGGTAAAGCTGCTGTGGAAAGCAGTGTGGCAATAACTCAGAAAAGTTAGAAATAGAGCTACCATATGATCCAGTGATCTACATCTGGGTATGCACCCAAAGGAACCAAAAGCAGCTACTTGAATAGATACACCTGTACACCCAGGTTCATCATTGCATCGTTCGGTACAGTCAAAAGGTAGAAACAACCCAAGTGTCTATTAACAGATGAATGAAGAAAAAATATATAATATATATAAACAATGGAATATTATTCAACCTTAAAAAAGAAGGAAATTCTGGCACATGCTACAACATGAATGAACTTTGAGGACATTATGCAAGTGTTACCTGAGTGGGTCCATCACAAAAGGACAAATACTATATGATTCTACTTATATGAGCCAGGTCTCCAGTTGGGGGTATGGGGGAGGCAACTATACATTGATGTTTCTCTCCTCTTTCTTCCTCCCTTCCCCTCTCTCTAATAATAAATAAAATCTTAAAAAAAAAGGTTGAAATGGTGAGTTTTATCTTACGTCTATTTACCACAATTTGAGCAACAGGAAAAAAACTGGGACAACTGCAATACAATAACAATAAAAAAGAAATTAAAAAATGAATACACTTAAAAAATTAATTTACTGTTGTTATATTACAGTTGTCCCATTTCTCCCCTCTTGCTCTCACCTGCCCCATCCCCTCTCCCAGTCAATCCCCACCCTGTTGTTCATGTCCACGGGTCATTTATATTAGTTCCTTGACTAGCTTCTTCCCCTTCTTTTCCCCCTTCTTCCTCTCCCTTCTCCCCTCTGGTTACTTTAGTCTATAACCTGTTTCCATGAATGTGGTTCTATTTTGCTTATTTGTTTGTTTTTTAACATCCTCTTCTAAGTGCAAAGACAGATATAGGTTATGTCTTACAGCAGAGTGGAGGAAAAGTAGGTTTATAGTTGTGAATATGTAAAACACAGTTTATAGTTGTATTATTAGTATGGCCTTATTTTCCATATGAACAACTGTAAACCTACTTTTGCCCAACCTGTGTATTCTGGTCAAATCAATCTACACATTTTATTGAAATTAAAAAGCCTTTAAAAATACATTAAAAAAAAAAAAACGTATAGAGTCCTTTACTTTTTGGCCCATAACTTGAAAAGTGACAGAATAGAAGTTTCTGGACTCATATCTGAACCAGTGCCCAACAGGCTGACTGAGTCCAGATCACGGCCAGCCAATCTCCATACCACTTCACAATCAGCTGCCTTGGTGCCATCCGACTCTTGGTGCCAGAAAAAGACAACTGATGTGGAATTTTCCACAGAAAGCCTATCCACCCCCAGTGTTGGCATACACCATTTGGTGTTCACTATTTGGAGCAAAGGGTAATATATCACTGCCCAAGTTTTAGTGTGCAACTTCTCATGTTTATCACCAAATTCTTTATTCTGATGGAATAATAAACATTAGAAGGCCTTAGAAAAAGTGCATAGGCTGAGGGAAAAACAAAACCGAACATGAACACGGAAGAGAACCTTCCCTTTTTCAAAATTCCCCCTAATTCCACAAAATCCCCAGAAACAGATGCCAAGGAGATAATATGTACAACAATGATGACGATGGTGATAACAATACTAGGTTTGAGTGGCTTTGCTCTGCCAGAAACTGAAGGTGGTACTTTACATGTGCAGACAATCTAATTTCATTCTTCCAATCATCTTTCCAAGCAAAATGTTGTTACCTCACTTGTAAAGATCAGGAAACTGAGCCTCAAAGAAATGAGGTAATGTGCCTAAGGTAAGGTGGCAGAGCTGGGATTTGAATCCAGATCTCTGTGACTGTAAAAACTGTATTCATTTTTTCTGTACTACATTGCCCACTGCTACTTGCATGTCTTGGATGAGTAATGGCACCTTGCCAAGCCTCATGCTGGGAGTTGGCTAAGCTAGTGATACAGCCTCAGGTTCTAGGCTTGCAGATGCAGCTTGGGGAGGAAGTGCCCTAGGTAACAGAAAGGAGGCAGGAATCCAGGATACTGCCTACCCTGAGCATCCCTTCTATCCCTCAAAACCATCTATGCAATTTGTCCTAACAACTGCATCTATTTTTCAAGCAACTGGTATACCAGCAACTATCAAGAAGGCTCACATGCTTTGTCTCTAATCCTTAGAGCAAGTCCTTAAACCAGATAATCTCATCCTCATTTTACAATGAGCTCAGGAAAGTAAAGACATGCCAAAGCAAAACAGCTAGTCAGTGGCGCCCTTTCCTCTTCATATGGCAGGAACCAGAGCCAGCCTACATAACAGAGAACAGCAGAGGGTGGTGAGACTATAAATGAAGTTACTATCCATGAAGCAGGCAATCTGGAAAAAATTAAATACTAGAGGGTGGGGAGGACAATGAGGAAAGAGAGACCCTCACCATCTCAAATTTTCTTTAAAAATTGCCTACGGTCATAGAACTATGCATGTAAATATCATGGGCTGTTGTTCCTGAAATAAACTCCTATACTTGAATGCACTGAGATCATTGATTCGTCTGCATCCAATATATGTTATTAAGCACACAGCTCTAATTTATTGCATCTGGAATAGCCCTTTGGAGCCTGACTCTCCAGGCCCTGGCTTTGGTAAAAGACTTTCCTTGACCATTTAATTTTTATTACAGGTAATTAACAAAATATTTTATTTATTTATTTTTAGAGAGGGGAAGGAAGAGAGAAAGGGATGGTGAGAAACATCGACATGAGAGAGACACATTGATCAGTTGCTTCTCGACTGTGCCCTGACCGGGGACAAACCTGCAACCTAGGCGTGGGACTTGACCGGGAATGGAGCCAGTGACCTTTTGCTTCATGGGATCGCACCTAATCAACTGAGCCACACCGATCGGGAATGCAGGTGATGTTATAACAAGTATTTTGTTAACCAAATGCTCCCAGGAGACTGGTATATTGATATGAAATTTAAATGTGTTTCTTGGTGTGATTGCCCCCATCCCTTCATTCCCTGTTCTGAAGTAAAACTTAAACGTACACAGCTTTAATGATCTGATAATGCATTTGGGTTAATTTACCTTGGCTCTTGAATTCTAGAGCAGTGACCTGAACCCCATTTATTAACTTGACTATGAGAGGGGTTCAAGGTAGAGCAATTACAATAATCCAGTCCACTGGGGATGAAGAGAAGAGTACAGGACTAAAATAGTTGCACACATAATAAAACACAGCTTCCTCCTGTCGGGAAGATGAGGCAACCACATGGGTCGGCTGCTTGCTCACGTGGTGTCCACTACTCCTGATTGGACTGGGAATGGGTCCTTAATAATTAATGTTGAACCTGCTCAGCCAGAAAACGCTTCCTAAATAACCTTCTATCAATAGTGGTTTGAATGAAGACCAAGTTCTAAATGCAACTGTTTTCCATTGATTGGCGTTGAACACGTCTCCCCTCCGTGCACCTGCCTTCTTAGGCAGCACATGGGAGATGGAAGGGGTTCCACACCCAATGTGTTATGGGCCAGAGTGTAGTGCCCCCAAATTCACATGGTGAATTCTAAACTCCTAGTGTCTCACAATGGGACTTTATGTGGAGATAAGGTCTTTAAAGAGGTCCTAGGTAAAATGAGGTCCTAGGAGAGGGCCCTAGAACAATATGACTGGTGCCCTTTTAAGAAGAGGTGGGGCACGGATACATGCAGAGACACTGGAAGATGACAGCTCTCTACCAGCCAAGAGCTGCTAAGAAGAAGCCAGCCCTGCTGACACCCTTATCTCAGACTCCCAGCCTGCAGAGCTGGAAGAAAATGATATTCTGTTGTCTCAAGCCGCTTAGTCTGTGGTACTTTCGTTATGTCAGCCCCAGCAAGCTATAAACAATTTTCCTCATCTGCAAAGAACGGTGTTTCAGTATAGATTGAAGGGGGGGTGGAAACTGTGGTTTCAGCACTGCCTACGTACCGAACACCCACCCATGAGATCTCATTTAATCTGCACAACTGCTGGGGACACTTGTACTCCCCTGACAGTGAGCTCTCTTTACAAAAGTTTTCTCTGCACCTGCTTTTTCAATAGTTGCATATTTTGGAGCCAATTCTAAATGGTACGTCTCACTTGCTGTGGGAAGTTGTGGAAACAATGAACTGGTGTCTAAGAATCGCAAGAGAAGTGGTGAGCCCAGTTCCAGAATCTGAGAATCTCATCCAAGCCATGCAACTTCTCCCCAGGAAAAGCTGTCCGTGCCCACAAACCCAGAATGCTGAATTCTCTGTCCTGGGCTAATGAACACTTTGAAACTCATGCACATAGCCTGCAGGGAATGATGGACCCCAGCTTACAAACCCCTAGAGTAGGTTTCAGTCCTGGTTGAGATGAGATGATGGGGGAGAAAGAAGGGAGAAGAGAGGAAGGGAAGAGGGCACATGAGAGAAGATTGGAGGAGGGAAGAATGAAAGACACAAAGTAGGGGAATGAAGGAGGATGGGAGGGTGACAAGAGGAGAATACAGGGGGAGAAGGAAGGGGAAAAGAAAGAAGGGAGGAGAGCAGAAGGGAGTGAGATGGAAAGAAAGGAGAGGGGAGAGGAGGGAGGGTGAAGGAGGAGTAAGGGATGGAGAACATTAGAGCAGGAAGCAGGGAGAAGGCAAGAGGGCTGGGCTCTGCTTTTGGCTAGTCTAAGCCAGGTAACACGGAAGAATAAGGCAGCTGGCAAATTCCAGTGTTGGCCTCAGAAAGACAGGCAAGGCTTGGAGGCCCAGCTGTGGGAAAATTTAAGCACATATTTTACCTGCAAGAATGAAGAATAAATATTTAAACATCTCATTGAAATTATGAGGGAGGGAATATCCTAAGGAGTTCCCAGTGCTCAGGGAAATTATTAGCATGAAATCCATAGGTATTAAAATAGATGTAATTGGCATAGTTCCTTAGGTGGGATTTTTTTCTTGTTAAATTTTAGGGAATGTAAAGATACATTTAAAGGCTTTTGTGTATTTTTTCCCAATCTTGTTCTCTTGAACTTTCTTGCCTTTTTCTCAATCTGAGTACCGACCCAGGTATAGAACAGTGAGAAACGGATACATCTGGTGACTGTCACTAGAGTATAAATTTTACTTATTAGCAAGTCATTTAAAACACTGTTTTATATGACTATAAATATGACTATACTATGGAATAGAACACAAAACTTTACATATTTATAATTTGTTACTTTGAGCAAGTTACTGTAACTCTAAGAGTCTCAATTCCCAAATCAGTACAGAGAATCCCATTAAGGACAACAGAGCAGTGAGGTAACACCTATAAACACATAGTGGGTGCTTGACAAATACTATGTTCCTTCCTCACTTCCACTGGCAGTTGGCCCTCCTCCGAGTTCCCACAGTTCTCCTATTCTCCACCATTTCACAGGTATGATCTCAAAGTTCTATGTCCATTTTCCTGATTTTTAGGAAGCAGGCTGCGTACTTCCTAAGATTAGGGACTACATTCTTTTCCTTTGTGACATCCAGGCCCTAGGACCATGCTGGAACAGAGTAAGTGCTCATGAAACAGTGGCAAATAAATCCATCAAATGTTTCTTTTTTGGACATTCTTGCAACTCCCTGTGACAGCTCTTGCAATATTAATTAGCTCTCTTCTCCCTCCTAGAATGAGGGTCCCTTCAAGTCCCAAAGTTACGTCCTATCCATCATTTTATACCCTGGGTAAATAGTACCTGGATAAAAAGTTGTAGGGCCTCAATAAACATTTGCAAAATGGATTTTACTTTGATTTGAAATAGAAACAAAGCTAATATTGACAGGGCTCCATAGTTGGCATGAATAAAGGAAGAGAGAGTCCTGAGAGCATAACGTTAGAAATGGTTCCATACTAATGGCTGTGTCAGGTTCAGAGGTATCTTGGCTGAGGGGCCTGCTCATGGTGTCACACCACGGAGGACTGTGGGATCTCCAGGCCACAGTGGGTCAGAGGAAATGTTGGTCACTTACTGTAATGGTGGCTGGCTTCCCCACCCCGGGCAGGGTTTGGATAGAGATGATTTCCATTCTACTGAAATGGCATCCTCTGGACCCTTCAGTCCAGGCAACACTGCTCTCTCTTTCCTCAGGGCTCCTACTACATAACTTGAAGGAAGGAAATCCTGCAGCTTTATCCCATTACAGGAGAAGATTCACTGTTGGCAAGTGTGTTTCATTTGGTAGACATCACCCAGGCATTTGAGAAGATGATCATGGTGTCCAGTTAAAAAGACAGAGGGTTCCATTTCTGCCTCTTGCCAGCTTCCAGCTAAAATACCTATGACACTGACTCCACTGCCCTGGTCACAACTTCCTCATGCAAATGGGCATAAGATTGCCTGCCTCAGCACTGCAAGAAGCTTACATGGAATAAAGTGTGTAAAGTGCTTAGCCCCCAGCCTTGTGCACAGTAGGTACCCCATAAAGGGCAACTGTTCCTTTTTTGTTCCCTTGTCCTCTTAGGAAGGCAGAGCCAAGTCTTACTTGTCTTTAAGACATTCATGGACTTTATCTAGAGCCTGGCAAAGGGCAAATGCTCAGTATTTATTTTTAGAATGAATGTCAGCCTCATACAATGCTACCTCTCCCATCTTTCCCACCAAGCATCCTGGAGACCCTAATGCAGACTGCCCCTTCAAATAGAAATACAGTCTGTGGTAGAATAAATGTGGAAGGAACCACATAAAAATGTAAATAATTTGAACAGGTGGTGCAATTCTAAGAGCATTTTTTTTCATGTTGTAAAGCAGGTTTAATTATAATTATCATTTAAAAAAAATATTTCAAGCCCTGGCTGGTGGCACAGTGGATAAGGCGCCAACCTGAGAACCCAAGGGTCGCTGGTTCAATTCCCCAGTCAGGGCACATAACCAGGTTGCAAGCCAGGTCTCCAGCCAGCCCTGTAGACATTGATGTCTCTCTCCCTCTCTGCCTCTCTCCCTGAAAATAATAAATAAAATCATTAAAACAAAACAAAACAAAAATAAGGAAGCCAAGGATTCTTTCTTTAAAAAAAAAAAAATTCAGTTCAGAATCTGCATCAGGGTGTCTCAGGTATAAAAGAAAGAAGTTGTAGAGAATAACCCAGAGGAGATGGTTATTTTCTTTTATAGGGATACAGTGGCGACAAACTTTTTTTCTTTTTTAATATACGGTTGCCTTTCACCAGCCTCCAGCTACAAATCTGGCTGGAGACCAGGCTTGCAATCTGGTTATGTGCCCTGGCTGGGAATTGAATCAGTGACTTTTGGGTTCCTAGGCTGGTGCATATCCACTGAGCCACCAGCCAGGGCTTTTTTTTTTTTTTTTTAATTGATTTATTATTGTTGTATTACAGTTGTTTCATCTCCCTGTCATTGCTCACCCCTGTCCCCCTTCACCTCTCCCACAACCAATCCCCACCTGCTGTCCATGTCCGTGTCCATGGATCTTTCACATTAGCTCTTCATCTACACCCTTCCACTTCTCTCCCGTCCTCTCTTTCATCCCCCTCTCCCGCTCCTCTGGTCACAGTCATTCTGCTCCCCGCCACCCCCATGTCACTGGTTTCATTCTGCTTATCTGTTTGTTTTATTCATTAGTCTCCTGTATTAGGTGAGATCATGTGGTATTTATCTTTTGCCACCTGGCTTATTCACTAATAATAGTACTCTCCAGTTCTAACCATCCTGTTGCAAAAGGTTAGAGTTCTTTCTTTTTTTTTTCTGCTATGGAGTATTCCGTTGTGTAAATGCACCACTGTTTTTTTATCCATTCATCCAATGATGGGTGACAACATTTCTCAGCCATCAGTTTCAAGTTCTTAGCTTGCGACTCTTTCCAAGCAAGGTTGGGATACTGCAGAAGGGGCCCGGAACCACACACACTCCCTCAGGTCTATCTGCCCATTCTCCTCACAGCCCCCAGCTCCCAGGACCCTGCCTGAGCAAGAGAGCTAGCTGGCTGCCAGAGATTTCCTACCTGCTTCCCACTACAAACAGAAATATGATCACTGCATTTTCAGACATGAAGGAAAAAAGGGCCTCAGAATAATGGGTAGTATTTCCCGAGCAGCCTTCCCCCGCCCTTATTTTATTGACTCAAAGCCTGGCCCTCAGGGCAGGCTGGGGCTCAGGTGTCTGACCCCAACATCAGGGCTCCTTCCTAGTGAAGGGTGGTGGGACGGGGCAGCAGGCCCAGGCTGAGGTGAGGAAGCACTGATCTCAGCCCAGCAGGCCTCAAGTCTCGGCCCTGTTGCTCCTTAGCTGTATGACCGCTTGGAGAAATCACTCTGTGGTCTGAGCCTCAGTGTTCTGCATATTGATTACGCTAAATAAATAAATAAAACCCACATAGACAACAGTATGGTGATTTCAAGAGGGAAAGGGGGGATGGGGGAGGCAAGAGAGGGTATAGGGGGATAAAGGTGATGGAAGGAGACTTGGCCTGGGGTGGTGAACACACGATACAACATACAGGTGCATGATAGACTGCGCACCTGCAACCTATGTAATTTGTTAATGAATGTCATCCCAATACATTTGATCGATTGATTAATAAGTAAATAAATAAAATAGATATAATAGCTCCTTGGCCCTTCTCATAGGCCTCTTGAAAAAATCAAATGAAAAAACAGGTCTCAAAGTAGCAACTTCAAATGTTCAAAAGCCTAAGCCTGACCACTGATGAGTTCTGTGTCCCCTGGAGCCTCAGTTTCTCTGCTTGTGTCATCAGGATCCTCCTGCTGCCTCCCAGGGGTATGTGTGTGAGCATGCGTATGCGCGAGTGCATGTGGTTGTGGTGGGGGTGGCAGGGGTTGGGGAGGCGGGTAGTGGGGACAATGTCTGAGGAGTCAGCCCCAGGCTGGTGCTCCGTCAACAATGGCCTGGCCATGGCTACCATGAACGCACACACAGCAAAGATCTGTGTACATACAGGTTGGAAATGTTCTCCGGTGTTTCCTGGGAGGTGGCTCTCTTCCTAAAAGGGCCAGAGTCACACACACCTGTTCCCAGGCTCCTTACCCCACCAGGCTGCCCAGCAAAGAGAAAGCTCTAGAAGCTGGGAAACTAAATTTTCTTGCCCCCTCAGAGCATGGGGATTTGTCTTTCTGTGGAGATAGGCCTCACGGACAGTCTACCTTACCTTCCTAGAACCTTCTAACCAGCTTCACAGAGACAACCTTGTGTCAGCAGCCGCGGTCCTGGGAATACGCACCACCTCCCCCCAGGGCCAGGTCAGTGTGCATCACTCGTGTTCAGAGGAAGCCATGCTGGGTTTTCAGCAAAAAGCAACAAGGTCCTGAGTCCTCAGTGCTCCAGGCCAACCGCAGGCCCTTTCCCAGGGCATCTTTTCTCCTGAGACAGCTAGAACACGTGGCTGGTGCTGGTTCCTCTACAAGGGAAAGTTGTGACTGCAAATGGGCCTGTTCCCAACCACTCCCCTCAGTTCACTGGCAGCAGGTTTGTGTCCTACCTGTGTCCCCACGAAAGCTCTGGGGACTGTTTTCTCACAAAACTTCATACCCATCAGAGAGGAGTGAAAACCAGGACTCCAAAAAGGAATCGAGAGGGATTCAGGGAGGGGACAGATCATTCACTACAATCACCTGGGGAGCTACTACAGTTACCTCTACTCAGGCCAACCCAGCATTTTCCAAAATGCCATGCAGAACCCTCTGCCTAAGAGGTGCCTTTTATTCACACCTAACTCTCATGGGAACATGGCCATGGGAGCCTCTGTCCTGGGCTGGGGTTTGAACCAGGTCCATCGGACCCCAGAGCCCAGCTTCAAGACCACCATACTCCCCAGCCTCCCCAGAATCCACCCAGAACCCAGGTTCAACACTCTCCCTGCACCTGCAGCAGCAAACCATTTCCATGTAATGCCCGTCACTTCCCACAACCTCCTGTGATTGCATTTTCCCATTTGGCATTTTGTTTTGATGTTGGGGCATAAAGGGCCAATAGTTTCCCCCAAGCTATTTCTCCTCCGAAGCAGTGAAATAGCTCAGCAATTTGGGAGCCATTTAAAATGCATTGTTTTGCTGAGGGATGCTGTCGGGGAAACTGCCTTTCTCTCTTCTACATTCCAGCTCGCAATGTAGCAAGTCTTCCAATCAGGGTTTTTTTTGTTTTTTTCCAGAGTCTTGTTAGTCATTAGACCAGAGGCCCTCGCACGTGCATTTGTACTGTGGCGGGCGTGCAGGACAGGAGACGGACATGCCACAGTTTGTGCAGGTCACCTGGAGTACAGGACCGGGCCCACAGAGGCCGCCCCAGGGCAAACCTGGGCTCTGCCCCACCCCTGCTGTGCAACCTTGGCTAGGCACTGGGTATCCTCCTCTGAAAACAGCAGCACCCCCAGCCTCCCCCGGTTAGAGGCATGTGAAAATGAGGAAAGATGAAGGCTGCAGAAGACCCTAAGCATTGTTTACTCAAAAAAAAAAAAAAAAAAAAAAAATAGCAGCTGTTATTACTAAATGCTGCTGCTGATCATTAATTACTCAACGGCCACCCTGCTCTTTGGCTTCTACATGGCTGGGTCTTTCAATTAGGCTGTGACATGCAGAGGAACCACTGAGCAGTGAGGATGGGACTGGGTGCTAAGAAATCCTCCTCTCTGTTCAGCTTGCCCTCCAGAAAACACTCTATGAACATCAGACTCAGGAAACAGAAAATGTAAAAAGCGCTGATGCCCAGGCCCCACCACGGAGTAGTTCTGGCTCCATTGGCCCAGGTCGGCGCAGGTCGGCGCAGGTTGGCGCAGGTTGGCGCAGGTCGGCGCAGGTCGGTGCAGGTCGGCGCAGGTCGGTGTGGTTACTAAAGCTCCCAGGTGAGTCCAGGGAGCAGCCAGGGCTGGGAGCCGCTGCTGAAATCTTCCCTTCACTCTTCCCTTCTCAGAGTCTCCCTCTCCTCCCCTCTCACATGGCTGATGGGACCCAAGGGCACAATCTCCAGACTGTTCAGAGGGACACAAACACTCTCAGTAAAGTGGGGTGCACTGATGGGATTAGACCCAATGTGCTATCAATGCTTCTTGGAAGAGTTGGCGCCAGCCCTGTTTTCTAGCTTCCATGCACTTAATATAGGGTTGACGGGCAATTTAATTTCTTTTATATATATTTAAATATTTTACTTATTATTTTTAGAGAGAGGGGAAGGGAGAGAGGCAGATAGGGAGAGAGACATTAATGTATGGTTGCCTTTCACCTGCCTCCAGCTACAGAGCTGGCTGGAGACCTGGCTTGCAACCTGGTTATGTGCCCTGGCTGGGAATCGAACCAGCGACTTTTGGGTTTGCAGGCTGGTGTCTTATCCACTGAGCCACCAGCCGGGGCTTGACAGGCAATTTTATATAAAAGTTCATGCAAGTGCAAATGTGAGTTAATTCATGTAGCAAACTACATCATCTGTTCATTAATAGACAAATACTTATTGGGCACCTGTCAGGCACTGAGTAACACACTGGGGAAGCAGTGGGCTGGGAGGGGCCCTGCCCTGTCCTCATGGAGCTGCCATACTTAGTGGATGGGATGGGGGAGGTGGGGCCTGGAAGGAGCACAGGGACCAAGAGGAAGAATAGCAGGGGACTGACCTGGTCTGGGGACATCAGGGCCTCCCTCAGAAGTGGCAATAAAATTGTAACCTGAAGGATCATGAACCAGGAGGAGGTAGCCAGGAAAAGAGGGGACAGGGTCTCAGGAGTGCCCGACACCAGAACAGGCTTGGCATTTAGTTAGGAAGACCAACAGGACCAATGTGCATGGAAGGGAGTGCGAGGGGAAAGCATGGATGAGAGTGGAGAGGCAGGCAGGGGTCAGGTATTCATGAAGAGGCAGAATAATGTGGCTTTGGCAGGTAGGGGCATGGCTGCTGGAACTGAAATGCCAGGGTTCAAATCCTGCCTCAGCCACTTATATGCTCTGTGACTGGAGGTTACACACTTAATCTCTCTGTTCCTCACTGTCCCTAAGTGGGGATGATAATACTATCCACCTTCAAAAGCTTTTGTGAAAATGAAATTAGTTAATTCATGTTCACCACTTGAAGAGTGCCTGGAACACATGAAGTACTATACAAACATTGGCTATCATCATTATTATGCACTAGGCATCGGGTCAGCCTCCTCATCTGTAGAACAGGAATAATTACACACCTAACTCAGAATGCTATTGTGAAGATTAAATGGGAAAATATCAGTAGAATACTCAGAGCACTACCTGATAATGGGGTAAGCTGGCACTACAAGCTCGCCATCACCACTATCGATTTTGAATCATTATGTGTGCTGGGCAGAGGATATGACATTTCTGGGAACAAATCTGCAAACAACCAACTATGCAGGGTGGGAGGGACACTCTCAAGGGAAGTGCCCTCCATCGCAGCTATGCAAGTCAGGGCTGGTCCCAGGTCCCCAGGTCAGCTGGAGGAGGGGCCCTTGCTCTCTAAGAATCCATGATTCTACCCTACCGTTTCTAATCTCCTGGGATTTCTGCCCATCTCTAAAATTTTTCACAAACACACCCTGGAAGCTTTGATCCTGCACATCAATCCTCTCCTGCTTGCCCTCCTGCCATGGCAGAGACATCTAGTCCAAACACCTCCTGTGCCCCAGGATCTGACCACCCTTGTGAAGTACACATCATTTAAGAGTGTGAAG
The DNA here is from genome assembly GCA_004026585.1 of Noctilio leporinus. Lineage (NCBI taxonomy): Eukaryota > Metazoa > Chordata > Mammalia > Chiroptera > Noctilionidae > Noctilio > Noctilio leporinus. The sequence continues at coordinate 176,217 of PVIW01000538.1, forward strand.
TGGTCACCCAGCCCTCCCTGCCCTCACAGCATAAGGGACACAGCAGCCCCACTGTACCAACTTAGGGCACAGGGAGGCTGATGGGCAACTTCCTAGGGAGGCACCTTTGAAGACCAAGACCCAGCCCAGGACCCTCAGCGTCTCTAGAACATCCAGTTGCTTCTCTCCCTCTCTCTCCTTATGTCCAGTTCATTGGTGCCCTCTAAAAATAGCAGTGGTTATTCAGGGAAATCCACTGTGCTCTGTCTCTGGGAATGCAGAGCAGGCCTCTTTGAAAAACAGAACCCCAATCAGGTGTGCTTCCTCCCTCCTCGTCTCTCCCCAGCAGTCCCGGAATCCTTCAGAAGAACCCAGAGACTGGGCACAGCTCCAGATGCTGGGGTGGCCTGAGCCGGGGGTTCTCACCCAGATTTGTCTCCTTCCAAATCCTTCGCTCTGTTTCCACTTTAAAAATCCATTTTCCCTTGATTTTAAAAGTAGCATATATTTATTCTAGGTAGTATGACAAACATCAAAAGGTACTCCCATCATCCAGAAATAACCATTGATTTTAGTCTATCCTTCCTCTCTCCCCCCTTTCTATACAGTATATACATACACACACATCTTGTTTATGGAGTTGGGATAGGGTATTTCGTACTTTTATGAACCAAAGGGATTTTCCTATGTCACTCAGTATTCTACAACATCGTGTTTTAATGTGAGGATAGCATAGAGGTGAAGCACATAAACTTTGCTTCAGAAAAGTCTGGGTTAGAGCCTTGGCTCTGTCACTGCCAGGCTTCGTGGCCATGGGCAGCCACTTAGACTCTGTGAGCCCCAGTTCTCGCATTTATGAAATGGGGTCAATAATAGTCCCCACCTCAGGATTGTTATGAAGATCAAGTGTGGTAATTTTCTAGTAACTGCTCAGTACAGGCCTGTAATAATAATGAACAAACTCTACTGAACTGTAATGGAGTTGATGATGCCCCCGTTGATATTTGTCTTGTTTCTAACACCCAGGTCCTCCTGCCACTCCTCTCGGGGATGCTCTGAAATTCGCAGAGGGGCTCTGAGGACGGTGTCCTGGTTGGAGGCCTTGCAGACAGTGGCAGATTCGCTGGTGGCTGGAGAGTGGAAGGTGCAAGCTGGCAGGTCCTCCAGCACCTCTCTCCCAGGGAGCCCCACCTCTCACCTCCCACAGAGCTGTGCTGAGCTCTGGAATGATGCATCAAGGTGGGGCTCCCCATGCAGGCACTGCCCTCGGGTGTGAGTCAGGGCCACACACCAGCCCATAGTGGTGCCTGGATAACCCCCACCCCGCAACTCTGATTCCCAGCCAGATTCCATCCAAATCCAATTTGGAAGGGTAAACTTCTTCCACATTTGGGTCCTTTCTCTGGATCTGTTAGTGTTCCAGGCTGGGCCCTGATGGAGAAAATAAGGCTCAGAAAGGTTAGCCTCTGTTAGCCACACACACGATCAGCAGTCAGGCTTCAGTTAGAAGCTTGGTAGGAGCTGAAGTGTGCTCTCTCTGCACCCCATTTATAGGTTGAAGCTCTACCCTTCAATACCTCAGAACGTGACTGCATTTGGAGACAGGCCTTTAACGAGGCGACTGTGGTAGAACAGGGTCCTGTCGGTGGCTCTAATATAGTATGGCTGGTGTCCTTGTCAGAGGGAGAGATTAGGGCAACACTAACACAGGGATGACAGAGTGAGGACAGAGGGGTAAGACAGTCATCTGGAAGTCAAATAGAGGCCTCAGAAGACACCTAGCCACTGGCCCCTCATCTTGGACTCCCAGCATTCAGAATTGTGAAAAAAAAAAGTAACTTTCTGTTGTTTACCCCATCTAGTCTGCAGTATTTTGTTAGAGCAGCCCAAACTAATACAAAGCCTTAAAACAACAACAAAACTCTGAACAGTTTATCTGGTTACAATGCCATTTCATAGTTTTTGATTCTTTTGATTTGTATATGTGCGTGACTTTGTGAGGTGGGAAGGATAGTCTGATTCCCATAGGAGGACATCAATGACAAGTTGTACAGCAAGGGCTTAGCCCGGTGCCTGGCAAGAGGAGGTAGCTGTTCTTCTCACCTTCAAGTATCCATGCCTGCCATGGATTCTACAGGGAGGGCAATGAAGAGTGGGTGGAAGCCACAGGGAGACAGGTTTCACACTTGATCTGAGGAGGACCTGCCTAAAGGTGGAAGGGCTGCCTCAGGATGGGGAGCTCCTGGCCCAGGCTCTGAGGGCAGAGGTGGGGCTGCTGGGCGCGGTGCTACAGAGCATGGTTCTCATGGCAACGCTGCAGCAGCTGCAGCAGCCTCCCCTGGGAGGTGGTTGGATGCAGACACTGGTGCTTTATCACAGACCGACCCAATCAGAAACTGCACGTTGTGTTTTATAGGCCCTCCAGGTGATGCTGGTGCACAGAGAAGTAGGAGAACCAGGGAAGGGACAGGCAGGTTGGAATGGATGAGGTGACCTTGAACAGCATTTCAGAACCAGACACACTGAGATACAGGAGGGCACTGACCTCTCCTTCTCCGCACCCTGTTTCCTTCAGAGGCCACAGCCATGGAATTGTAGCTGACACAGCCGGGGTTGACGGGTGTCCTGTGGTATCAACTTACTCCCCATCATGAAGTTGGGAGAAGGCTGGCCAAACTCCATTGCAGCGAGGAGCCACACCAGTGCTGGCAGGGAACTTGGGGGCTTAGCATCAGAGCATATCCAATGCAGAGAAGGCAAGAGTCATCCAAGGTCACACATCAGAGTGACACAGGCCAGGCCTTCCAGGCTTCCCCTCATCCCTGTGTGGCCATGTTCGCTATCCTTGGGGGATAAGCATCCAGAAAAACCACTGGGGGCAACTTCTATTTTCATTCCACCTCTGTCTAGCGTAGCTGGCACATGGGTGCCTTTCAAATCCAGGCTGATCATTCTTGACAGAATGCTTCAAAGTCAAAGCAGAGCAGGAGAGAACAAAGCTGTTGCTCCAGGCAAAAGCACTACTCTGAACTCGTGCCTGACATTAACGGTTTCTGTCCATCCTGGTAGATCATCCTGCCTTGGAAATACTTCTACCCAAAGGATTACCAGTGACTAATACTCTGGTCACCTTAATACACAGATGTGCCCAAAAGACATGCTTATTAAACCTGGTTTAATCAGTCTTGGCAGGGAGAATGCTTGAAGGACAGGCAGGATTATGACCAACAAAGCTTTCGGACCTTATAGAAAAAGGCCATGCTGCCAATGGTCTGAGGAAGGACAGTGTCCATTCTATTGGGCAGCAGAGCCCATCACTGGGGCTCAAGGACATGAGTAAGTTCCCAAGCAGAACAGTGGACACAAAGAATATAATCTTGGCTGGCAGGTGGCTGAAAATTTTGGGCTTGGCCACTTGTTATGCTATCATCTTCTGGGTGGGGCCCAAAACTTTGCATTTCTCACAGCGGTGGTATGGCTGATGGTCCAGGGCCCACACTTTGGGCACCGCAGGGAAGATGAAGAGGCCTTGCCTTCCTCTTGGGATTCTAGGGATGGCTCTTGGACAGAACTGTGTGCCTGCCTGTGCGGTTTCTGCCCTTTGCCCTGCTGTGTAGGAGCCTTGGACCATCATGTACCATCTGGGTCTCGGGTTTCCTATCTGTAAAATGGAAATAGCAACTACTATTTGTGCGTCAGAGTGGTCAAGGTGAAGGAGCAAAAATGTAGAAATTTTAAAGGCTACTCAAATATAAGGGGGAGCAAACGTTTATTGGCCACCGATGATGAGTAGGAAGCTCTGATGTCAGGGTACTGACATGAATAAAACAGAATGAATGGCCTACAGAGAACCTTGGGGTAAATGGAGAAAACAAATAAGTGAACCACCGATAGTCAATGCAGAGATCACAGTCAACTGGAGGAGAATGCAGAAGAGGAGGGGCACATGGACATGATCCTCAGAAGCCATGGTAGGGTTCTCAGGAGGAAAATGACAGTGTCTTCATGTGTTTAATGGAAAGAGCACTGTGGGCTGGAGAGAGAATCATCAGGAAGGGCAAGATTGGAGGCAGAGAGCAAGGAAGACAGCATGGAGGCCGCTGCAGTGGCCCAGTGGTGAAGCGGGAGGGAAGCGGACACATTGGAGAGGCTAGATGTACAGGACAAGAGAGGCTGCAGCATCAAGGCGGTTCACCAACTAAGACAGGAGGGTCCAAGGAAGGGGTTGGCATGGGGATGAGGAGGTTGTGCCCTCTGTAACCCACTGATGGAGACACCACCATGAATAGATACCTTGTCCTGAAAGCCATGGTCGTGCTCCCTGCCAGGTCTCTCTCACTGCGAGGGACTTCTGCCCTATCCTCCCCCACTCACTGGCCTGACTGAGCCCTGCCGTCCTCGGCTCCTCCCACACACAGCTGCGTCCTCCTTCCCATCCTCACAGTCATCTCCTAAACCAACAACAGCAATCAGCAAGCAATCACCTTCTTATTCCCCTCACACAATGCCCGAGGGTGCAGATAATGTTTGTGATTGTTGCAAAAATGATGGCATGAAAGTTGGGACTCTTGCCAAAGAAAATAAGGGAAAAAATCTATTTAAATAAACTCAAGTGGTTCTGACCCAATTTGAGGCTGGCTTCCTAAACCAGAGTCTGATAAAGAGGCCTTGGGAATCGTGGTTGCAGTGGAAATATTCTGGCATCTGTGTAAATTCTGGGCTCTGTTACGGGGCAGCTCTCTGGGCCTTTCACCCCAATTTTGGCTCCCAGCCAGCTCAGAGGAGGCGCTCACAGAAGTTCTAGGTGATTTTAAGGGCAACCCAGGCAGAAAGGCCATGAACTAGAGTAGGCTCATAATGATAAGCTATCACTGTTACTTGGTTCCAAGGAGAAGTGATTGCATTTCACGCTGTGCCAAAGGCTCTATGAAGCCAATTGTTTTTATTTAATCCATCCTCACAACTGTCCAGAAGAGTGGGTGCTATTAATCTCATTTTACAAAGGAAAAAAATGGAGGGAAAAGTTATTATTTCATAGCTAGTAAACAGCAAAACTGAGATTCTAGCCCATTTGCTTAATTCAAAAGCCCACAATTGAGCTATATTAAAAAAAAAAAAAAAAACAAACCCATAGATGATAGTAAGTTGACAACGATGCACAGAAACTGAAACTCTCATATACTGCTGGTGGGAACATAAACTGCTCGCGCCACTGTGGAAAACAGTTTGGCAGTTCCTTAAATGGTTAAAGTGACCATATGGTCCAGCAATTCCTCGCCTAGGTATATATCCAAGAGAAATAAAAACTTACATGCACACAGAAATTTGAATGTTCATAGTAGCATTATTCATAATAGTAAAAAAAGTGGAAAAAACCCAAATCACCATCAACTGATGAAAGGAAAAATAAAATGTGGTATGTCCACTTAATGGCATAGTCTCCAGCAATGAAAATTAGTGCAGCACTAATTCTTGCTTCAGCATGGATGAACCTTGAAAACATTAGGTTAAGTGAAAAAAGCCACATATTGTCTGATTCTACTTACATGATATGCAGAGTAGGAAAATTCACAGAGACAGAAAATAGTTTAGTGGTAGCTTAGGGCTGGGGAGGTAAAAATATAGATTGACTCTAGTGTGTAAGAATATTTGGGGGGAAATGATGAAAACACTCTAAAATTGATTGTGGTGATGGTGGCAGCATAACTCTGTAAATATACTAAAAATCAATGAATTACATATTACTTTCAATGTGTAAATTTACATCTCAAAGTGTTATTTTTAAAACCTGTGGTTGAATATTAAAAGAAAAAAAAAGAAAGAAAGAAAGAAAGGAAAAACAGCTATGATCTTTCCAAGTGAAAACATCTAGAATTACTATTCTCTTAATTTCTTCAATAAATCTTGAGCCCCTTGTATGTGCTCAGCACATCTCTCTGGGAGCTTGTGACGAGGATCCCCCAGTCTGGATGGAGAGATAGGCTGTGGGCATGGAGAATCATGATGCATGGGTGAAGAGGCTGAGGGACTTGAAACAGGAGGATACTATTTCACACCATGGGGTTGGCAAAAATGTTAAAGTTTGACATTACCACCCAGGCAAAGATGCACAGCCTCAGTATTCTGATAGGCTGCTTGAAGGAGAATCAATATGTAGGTATAACTTGGAAAGAAGTTTGACAGTGTTTAGTAGAACTGAAAATACTGGTGCCTGAAGACCCAGCCAGTCCATGTGTCCCTAGGGTATTACTCAGATAAATTCCTGCATGTAGCACAAGGGGACATAACAATGTCCATGCAACACAACCCACACCAGAAGACTGGAAATAACCAAGTCCATCAATGAGAGAAACACTAAGTAAACTCTGCTCTAGTGATAGAGAGGGTATGCATACTGTATAAACTCCAACAAAATACAAGGCATGCAAAACTCAAAAACATAGCAAACAATACTGTCCATTACTTTTGCATATGTAGTAAAAGTATAAAAACAGGTATGGAGTGGATAAGGTACTGGCCTGCAAACCCAAAGGTTGCTGGTTCGATCCCCAGCCAGGGCACATAACCAGGTTGCAAACCAGGTTGCCAGCCAGGTCTCCAGCCAGGTCCGTAGCTGGAGGCAGGTGAAAGGCAATCACACATTGATGTCTGTCTCCCTCTTTGCCTCTCTCCCTTCCTCTCTCTCTGAAAATAATAAACAAAATCTTTTAAATAAATAAATACATAAATAAATAAACAGGTGTGGGAATGATCAACACTACATCCTGGTTGCTTCTCAGGAAGGCGAAGAATGAAACTGGGGGACACTGAGATCTTTAGTTGTATCGATAGTACTTCTTTTTTAGAGCTCACTTGCATGGTCTTTTCTTTAAGTTGAAATTTTATTGAGGTAATCATAGACTGACATGCAGTTGTCAGAAATAATCCAGAGAGACTCCCTGATACTTTCCCAGCATTCCACAAAGGTAACATCCTGAAAAGGCATAATATACTATCACAACCAGGAAATTGATAGATATAATCACCAATCTTATCCAGGTTTCCCTAGTTTTTACTTGTCTCCACGTGTGCATGTGTTACATTCTATGCAACTTTATCACTTGCGCAGGCTTGTGCATCCACCATCATAGTCACAGTACTGAAAAGCCCTTCTCTATAAGGATCCCTTGTGTTGCCCTTTTATAACCTCACCTGTACCCTTTAGTAATTTGCACTATCCATAAACCCTCTCAACCATGAACCTGATCTCCAGTTTAAAATTATGTTATTTCAAAAATATTATGTCAATGGAGTTATACAGTATGTGATCTTTTGAAATTGGTTTCTTTTCTTTCTTTCTTTCTTTCTTTTTTTGGCGCACAGCCTAATTCCCTGGATATTCATCCAAGTTGTTGCCGGCATCAATAGTTCACCCCTTTTTATGGCTGAGTAGCATTCCACGGCATGGACACATCACAGTTTGTTTCACCATTCACTTTTGGAAAGACATCTGGACTAATCCCAGTTTGGGGCTATTCCCATACCTGCAATCTTTTAACCCTTCAATTGCATGGTAGGCATTTGGGTTTCCAATGTATTATATATCCTATTTTTGATGCAAAGAATGTTTCATAATTGAACTGAGAAAGGAAGGTGGAAGGAGGTACAACTACCACTGGGCCAGCCTTCTGCAGCCACTGTGCTTGAAGAGAGGGCATCTCAGAGTGCAGAGCTCGGGTGACACCTGAGGCCAAGGCCCTGGGCCCCTGGCAGGTCTGGTGTTTAGGAAGTGGGGCCCGGACATTTACTTGTTTGGAGGTCCTAAGCCTCACGTGGGTGTCAACAAGCCTGTCCAAGTCCTTTGACCCAGAGGGCAAGTGTTGAGGGGAATCCCCCGTTTGGTTGCACAGCCCTTTCTGAAGTCCGGGCATGTGGGTGGGCTGCCCCAAGAATGCGGAAGAAAAGGGGGTCGTGCTCAAGGCAGACAGAATGAAATCGGTCATCTCCTGAAGGCTCTTGAGAAAAATTCACAATTGCAGCAAAGTGGCTGCCTGAGCCACGCCAGGGAAGGCAACGGAAAAGACCAGAAACTTCCTTCTCTTCAAGTTGAAGCTGTGTGGAAATTCTGCTGCAGTGGGTGGATAATGAGGCCCTGATACGATCTGTTGCGGCCAGGTGCAGGGCAGACAGGTGTTGCCCTGGCTTCCTACATGCCTCCCACACGCTTTCATCTTTGCTTCAATCCCTGCAAACACCAATCATGGGTTTCTCAATTCTGGGAAGAGTGTGGGGCAGTGACCAATTCTTGCTACAAAACATCCACTATGGGCTGCCTGTTAAACAGCTGCCCTGCTTTCAGTACATCTCAGCTGGGACCGTCAGCAATGCTCCCATGTGCCCAGAGACCTACAGTGTGTGCTGAGGAGCTGGGGAGAGGGGTTCTCGGTGGCCCCTCACCGTGGGACAGACAGGAGCAAGGCCATGGCCTGGGCCAGAGCAAGCTCCTGGCGGAGCTCACCTTCTAGATGGGTTCATAGGATGAGAAGGATGCTGATAGATTCTAAGCATCCAAAGGGCTCCCACCCTGAGAGAAGAGCACAAATGCGCATCCAGGGGCCTGGAAGAACTCCCAATTGTAGCTACTCCCACTGCTGCCACTAATGATAACGTTACTGAGAGCCCTAACTCCTGGCCAGGTGCTGTGCTGAGAGCTTTATGCGTATTGTCTCTCCATACCCTAAGAACAGAAAATTGTCATGTAGATTTTACACTCACACTGACATGGCATGGGGTGGTTAAGACACTTGCTGCAGATGACACAGCTCAGAAATGAGGAGAGACAGTATTTGAACCCAGAGCCCACGCTCCTTGCTGTTAATGGTAAGTCTTCTGAAAAAAGGGTAATACGGGACCTTCCATGATACAAGGAGAAGTTTGGGCTTCCTCTGGAGGTCAAAGGGAAGCCACAAGAAAATCACTAAGAAGACTGGGTCACAAGCAGACTTCTGTTTTAGGGACACTATCCAGGAGGGCACCCCAAGCACCCTTCTCAACATTTCTGAAGGCCCAACTCCTTGGTTTTGCTGTTTTCTTCAGAGCCTTTTCCTTATTTTGTGTGTTCCCATTTTGGCAAGATAAAATTAAGTTTGTTTTGTTGGCGAATGGGACAATACTGCTTTCCACAATTGCAGGCACCTGGTGTGGTTTCCAAACCAGTGCTCACAGGAATCATGACTGCCCCAGAGTTCCAGACCCTCTAAACTTCACACTGCCCACACCCTCTCCATCTCACTGTTCTGACCTTCCACCGAGCGCAGCTGGGTGTCACCCGGGCCCACCCTGGCCTCCTAGACTGCATGCAAGTGCAGGGAAGCCTGAGGGCTAGTACTTCTCCAAGTGGGGATGCTGTCTTCCTCGGGGATCCCGGGTTCTACCCACAGCCCTGGGCCAGTGTCCAGGGCCACTCTCCCTCTCAGACAACCCCAGACATGGAGGAGGACTTGATCTCCCCAGGTCTTATGTTAAGCCCTAGCCCAGCCACTTGCCACCTGTGTGAGCTGCAGAAAGATCTGTGCCTTCTTGGGTCTAGGTTGGGAGGAGGTTGGACAGGAAGGTATCAAAGGTCCCTCTAGCCCTGCGACTCCTGAGCACCTGCAGTGCCCAGGGTGGAACTCACCCTCAGCTCTCCAGCTGGGATGATGACAACTACCTCCATGCCTGCAATGGTGACAGAACACAGAAAAATACTGGCCAACCTCAACACGCTTTACAAAGTAAGAAGTTCTCTTATTATTTGAAAACCTAGTTTATCCACAGCACTTCCTTACCACCTATCTTTGTGTATGTGTGTGTGTGTGTGTGTGTGTGTGTGTGTGTCTCTATAGGTGGCGGGGAGTGGGAGAGTCCGAGGCTGGGGGAGGTGAGGAAGCTACAGAACATTTCTTCAGACCACATCTGGATTTGCTAGGCCTGTGACCTGACGTGTTCTGAGCAGAGATAATAAACCCGCTCAGACACTGTTCCTCGCCACACAAGACAGGCCTCGTGGGGAAACAGCAGGTGTCAGAGACAAGGCCCCTGTGCCCAGCTCTGCAGAGCACCACGGGCTCCCCCATTCTTAGGGTTGGGCGCTGCCATCTGTGTGTCAGCGATATGGAGGTGGTGACACTTAATCATGCCTGACTTGGATGGACCCAGACAAGAGCTGGGGTGCAGCGGTGCTAGGGGGAGGGTGGGAGGGAGGAGAGAGCCATGTCCACTGCTGGAAAGCAGGGCTCTCCCCTCCCTTTCTTGTGCCAGGCACTGGGATTCAGAATTGAACCAGCCTCTGCCTTGGTCTCATGAATATCCAATAATAGCAGAGTGGATGTGAGCCCAGGGCTGAAGGTCAAACAGGGTGAGCTGCTGCTTGCCTTGCAATTCAGTCATCTGGGGCAACGTCCTAACTTCTCCCAGCCTCAGATTCCTCATCTATAAAATGGGGAAAATAATAAAGGAAACAGTTGAGTTGTGAGGGTGAAGTGCAATAATGCAGTAAAACACTTAACATATTATTTAATAATGATGTTAGTTATAACAACTGGCGGGGGAATAAATTAATCATTCCACATGGATGTAATGAGGATCTGGGGTGTGCCAGACGTTACTCTAATACAGGCAGGGCCCCACTAGGGCACAAATGAGGGTGCTGACCAAGGGAAGAGCCATCCCAGCCTCCTTTCCAGACTCTTCTTACTGTCCTCCACCCCCTGCTTTCACAGGTTACTCCCTTCTACACTTGGCTGGGCAGAGGCCAACAGCTTCTTCCCTACGTGGTGGTGCAGAGGCCTCAGAGGCCAGGAGCTGGGGCTGCAACCCATTGGAAAAATCCCACTCTCTCCCCTTAAGACAACCACTAATAAGATTTAACTCCACCTGGAGGTCTCAGCTTCCCTGACGTTAATTGCTTCAAACAGGTTGAATATTAATTGTGGCTCTGAAAGATGAGACAGAAAATGTGATCTTCGATAGCTCAAATGGATCGAGCCCGCGATCTCTCTCTTAGGTAATTCCAAGAGCTCCTGAGACATAACACATTCATATGGCCTAGGGGGGAAGAATTCCCCTACGCATGCTGTTCATGGCAATAACTGCTGGAAAACAACTCCCCCAGCAGTGTCCTCAGCTCGGAACCTCTCCTGAACAGGTGTGTGCTGGGCTGGATGGAGGCAGGGCACTCACACCTCAAAACATACATTCACATGTACGATTTTGTTTAATCCTCAGAACAACCTTGTGAGGGTAGATGTTATCATCCCATTTTACAGGTAAGAAAACTGAGGCTCAGACAGATTAATATGACTAAGATTATACAGGTTGTTAAATGAAGGAGGCAGTTTTGAACTTAGGTCTATCTAGCTCCAATGCTTCAATGCTACTGCTCCTTCAGTTACATCAGTGATCCTCAGCCTTTCTTTTTCATTGTAACCCCACTCACTCCACCCTGCCAAAGAGCCTTGATAGACATTTTCCCCAAATATCGCTCCTTTCCATGAAATGTTAATACTGAAAATATATAGTATATCCATTTATGTACTGCGGCCCTTTGGGGGATCACAAATTATGATAATAACGAAGACTTTTTTTTTTACCACCAATCCCACCAAAAAAAACCAAATTTGCCCCCTTAAAAAATAGTGACCTTGTTGAATATGTATATATTATACCAATAGTTCTCCAAGCGCTATCTTTGGAGTAAAAGAGAGTGATGCTTACCCGTAGACCAAAACCAGGAAAGGTAAAGCAATTGGACCATTTCTTCTCAAGTGGAATGTTCACACTTTCTTTTGAGGGACTGGTGATTCACAATCCTTTTCTTTCCCCAGATTTGCTATCTGTTCCTTGTCCTTGAGATTCACCTGCCACTTTCTATGGGAAACCTGTCTGGACACTCCTACGTGAGGTTGGGTTAGCCTCCTTTTCCTCCAGTTTCACTCTGCCAGCAACGATCTTTGTCAATATAAATGAAGGTCCACAGTTTATCTATTTCTGTAACCCTCAGTGTATGGTTGCATTTCACCTGCCTCCAGCTGGGGGCCTGGCTGGAGACCTGGCTTGCAATCTGGTCATATGCCCTGGCTGGGAATCGAACCAGTCACCTTTGGGTTGGCAGGCCGGTGCCTTATCTACTGTGCCACCGGCCAAGGCTTGGATATTTTGAGTATGTCAGCTATCTCCTGGTACTGGCTTCTAGAGGGTAGAGGCCAGAGATGCGGCTAAACATTTTCTAATGCATAAGACAGCCCCACACAAAGAATAATTTGGCCAAAATGTCAGTAGCACAAAGAAATTTCACAAACCACTTTGACACGTTTGAACAGTCACAGCGCCTTCTCCATACACTGCACGCATCTTTACATTTCAGTTGAATTTCTACCTTTCTTGAAATAATAAAGCCTAATAATGCTGAAAATGTTGCTTATTTTATTCCATCTTCAATATTAAAAATAGCTACACAAAAATTCACCGATCTTGATAAGTTTTTAAAAAGTGCATGTTGATATGACAGCTGTCACAATACGATTTAACAAAATTGCCTTGAATGAAGTTCAAGACAACTAAGCATTACTAGAGACATCGCGTAGAAAAAAACATAATGGACTTTTTGGCTAACCCAATATTAAGTACATCCTATGAACAAGGCCTGAGCTTATTTTAGATAACAGCTATTTATGACAGAATAGCACACAGTGACAGATTGCAGGAGTTCACTTTCTGAATGCCCATTTTTGGAAAATTTTTCATTCTGAGAGCACTTCTCTGTGCCTTAGTTTCCTCATGTGTAAAATGGGGATAATAGTACCTGACATCTTTGGGTTGTTGTCAGGATTAAATGAGCTAAGCAAGTCAGGTGTGTAATGAGCACATCATAAATGGTAAATCTTGCTGTTGTTGTTATTATTGTTTTCAACCCAGTGGAGAGAAGTTGCATTTTGCAGCAAATGACCTTGATTTAACTCCAGGCTCCCCCACTTCCCAGCTGTGTGACTTGAAGTCATTGACCCTCTCTGAGGTTCCACAGCCCCATCTGTGAATCAGAAATAACAATGCTTGCCTCACTAGTAGCTGTGAGAGTTAAATGGACTGTGAAATGCCTAGCGCACTGGCTGACATCTAATAGGTACTCAACAAATGTCTGTTCTCACCCAGGGAGTGTTTCTGCACACTCGGCATTTCCACTATGGTTAGAATCCAGAGGCACAAGATTCTGTGCTTATTGATGTTGACTCACTGCTTTTTTCCACCAAGGGAGCTTTCACAAAAGCAATGGGGGTGGAAGATTTCTAAACACATCCATTTCACAGCAGGTAAGTCAAGGCAATTCAGTGACAGAGGTCCGTAGACTCAGAAAAAGAGACCTTCAGACCATGACCTTGACTGCTTTGGCAAAACTGGCCATTGAGATGTGAAGATGAAGGTGCAATTAGTGACAGGAAGCAGGCCATTGTGAGGATCTGGTCACTGAATACACCAAGGAAAATGACAGTGACCTTCCCAACTGAAAATTAACAAGACATTTGGCTAGTAAATAGCTCTGTGACTGCTTTGTGCACCCAGGGCTATACAGCATCACCACCCTGAGGATGGGAACAGGTAAATAAGGGTTAGAAGGGGACATGACATCCATAGCAATGACCATGTCATTATGCCAATGCCAACCATGCAGGCCCTGGCCAAGGACAAAGCTACACACCTGCTTCCTAAAGTACTGGAGATCAGGGTCAGACGAGGTTCCCTTACAGAGATTCTTGGTTTTGAGCAGATAGGAAACTTTTGGGTTTCAAGCTTAATCTTTGGCACTTGTGGAATTCACCTTAGGTCACCTGCTCTTCCTGCTTCCTTCCTAAGACCATCCATGTGTTCATCCATCCAGGAATATTGATTAAGCAGACACTGGGTGATGGAAGATGATAATGGCATTCCAAGTAGGGTAGTGGGCATTTCAGGTGTTCTGAGTGAAAGCTGAAGGTGCCATTTCAGGGAGAAAACAGGACCCTTGGAGGATAGACAAATGGTCTGGGAAGACAAGAGCCCGACACTGGCACCAGGCTCGAGTGGCCATAAAAGCACTGTTAGGTTGTCATACCTCATCAAGTCAGAGCATGCTCCCATTCAGGGACAGACTTAGCATTTTCTCTCCCGGTGAAGGCCAGCATGGTATTCCCAAATAGACTCGGCTCCGAACCCCAGCTCCACCATCTACCAGGACTTACATGTCCTTAAGCAAGACACATGTTAGTCTGATCCCTGGAAAATGGGGATATTCCTTTCTCAGAGTCAAAACAGATAGGTCTTCGAATGAGGGTAAAACATGCAATCTGCCTATCATAGATACTAACCCATCATACGAGTTCAATAAATGTTCACTTATCCCTGCTCAACTGAAGTAATTGGCACCATACATGACAATACAGTCTTCCCTTCATAAGCCTTGAGTGCCTTATTTAAATATTCATGTAAGAACTAGGATGTCCCATTTCAGATTATTTCTCCAACCTGACTGAGAAAAACAATGTATCTGCCCTAAACCCTTTGTCCTTCTAGGTTCCCATCACCTACAAGGATGGACAGTCCCATCCAGGCCTGAGCACACAATATTCTCTGAGTCAATAATAACTCTAGTTAATAGGAACTTGGGGTTAATATCACCATGGTGGCCATGTCTTCTATGAAAAATAAGTAATACAAAAGTGGAGATTATTGATTGTCTTCTGTGTGCAGTGATGTAGCTATGGTAGGCTCCAAAAGGGTGGAACGAATAAGCATAATTGGCCTTCCTGTTCAACCTTCCAAGAGGTGAAAAGTGTATTTGGAAAGATGATAGAAACACTTTAAAAAGAGGAATATGTAGCAGTAAACACTCTAGGTTACATAAATGTGCCAAGCTCATGTGGAGTCATGAGAAAAGGAATGATGGGCTTTAGGAGTAGAATGGCTTGCTTTTGAACCCCAGCCCTGATGCTCATTAGCAAGATATCCTTGGTGGAAGGGATGCCTCAATTTCTCCATCTATAAAATGGGGGGAAACCACCTAACTGCTATGACAATTAGATACCATTGTAAATGCCTGTCATATAGTTAATATTCAATTAGCTGTTCTTCCCTCCTTCTTTCCCTCATTTCCCCCTTTTATCCAGATAACTGGTAATACTTTATTTGCTAATGGATTAGAATTAGTAGTGGATGACTTTTATCTGCATATTGCTAATCATAGTCTTCTATACATACACATTTTAACACCATCAAGTAGGTGCTTATACAAAAGCATCCAATATCTTTTTTTCTCATTTCTTAAACTAGAATAACAAGGCTCTGACTGGTGTAGCTCATTGGGTTGGGTGTCGTCCTGTGAGGTGAGTGCAACTTCAATTCTGGATCAGGGTATGTGCTTGGGTTGCGGCCTGGTCCCCAGCTGGGGCGGGTGTGACAGCAACCTATCGATGTTTCTCTTGCACATCAATGTGTCTTTCTCCTCCCTTCCCCCATCTTGAAGAATAAATAAACAAAATTTTTAAAAAGTAAAAGCAAAAGAAAAAACGAAAGGTCTCAGCTCCTTGGCCTGGAATCCCAAGCCTTCCACCAGTAGGCCTCAGCCTCCCAACCCCTCTTCCGCAGCAAAGTACCTGCTACAGAGAGGCACGTGGAGGCCGGTGTGGGGGAGGGCTCAACCCAGCCTTGGATGTTAAGGATGCTGAGAGGGGCTTTCCAGAGGCAGTTACACCTACATAAAAGTTAAAGTGCGGAAAGGATTGTGACACATAGACCAAGATGGCAGAGGTATTCTGAGCCAAAAGAATATTCTGTGCAATATCCCCTGGATATCGTGCCCATGGTTTTCAAAGTGTGTCCCAGGGATCACTGCATATCCCAGACATCTTCTCAGAACATCTGTGAGGTCAAAACTATTTATAATCAGGCTCTGCTATTATCTGCCCTTTTCATCCTCACTCTCTGATAAGAATACTTTGGACCTCTCCAGACTGAAGGCAGAAGCAGATATATCATCTATTAAGCCAACTATGAAAGACATTTGCCAAAAGGTAAAACAACATTGTCACCTCATTCATTTTTACACTGTATTTGTTTTGGAAGAGTACTTTTAAGCAAAATCTGTTGTTTATGCTAATGTAGGGGTTTATTGTCATTATTTTATATAGCTATCAGTAACAAATTTAGCCTTTTTTATTCAGTGCTAATTCTTAGTGACACATTTTGATTGATACAGTCCACATAAATAAAAACTCTTTGGGGTCTTGAATAAATCTGAAGAGTAAAACTGAGCTCTAAAACCAGAGAGTCAGAACGACTGATTTAGGACATACTGTGAATTAGCTGAAGAGGGCAACTAGCCCTTCTCAGATGATGGCTGGGAAAAGACCCATGGACAGTCTGTCCTTAGCTGGACCTTTCTGTCATGCCCACTATTTCCTGTCCCTCTCTCTTCCTCCCCTTCCTGGGAAAGCCCTCAGTGGCAGCCCCATTTCTTTCCTGGCTGCAACCCCTTTCCTGGGCTCAGGCAGATGTGAGTGTGGTCAGGAGGCTTTGGGGTCAGGAATTTGGGGCCTCAACAGATGACTCAATATCTCCGACTTGCATTTCCCTCATGGCTAAGAAGGTTGGGCACCTTTTTATGTGCTTACTAACCACATCCGTATTTTCCTTGGAGAAGTGTCTGTTCAAATACTCTACCCATTTTTATTTTATTTTATTTTATTTATTATTTCCAGAGAGAGAGGAAGGGAGGGAGGCAGAGAGGGAGAGAGACATCAATGTATGGTTGCCTTTCACCTGCCTCCTGCTACGGACCTGGCTGGAGACCTGGCTTGCAACCTGGTTATGTGCCCTGGCTGGGGAATCGAACCAGTGACCTTTGGGTTTGCGGGCTGGCACCTTATCCACTGTGCCACCAAACAGGACTCTGTCCATTTTAAATTAGGCAATATGTCTTTTTGTTGGTAAGTTGTAAGAACTCTTTATATATCCTGGATACATATCCCTTATCAGAGCCATGATTTGAAATATTTTCTGCCATTCTATGGTTGTCTTTTCACTTTCTTTATGATGTTCTTTGAAGCACAATTTAAAAAAATTTGCCCTGGCTGATGTGGCTTAATGTATTGGTGCCGGCCCACCAACCCAAGGGTCACTGGTTTGATTTCCCAGTCAGGACACATAACCAGGTTGCAAGCCAGGTCTCCAGTCAGGTCCCCAGCTGGAAGCAGGTGAAGGGCAACCATACATTGATATCTCTCTCTCTTTCTTCCTCCCTCTCTGCCCTTCTCTCTAAAAATATGAAAATCTTAAAAAAAATTGATGATGTCTAATTTATGCATTCTATCCTTTCTCCCTTTTGTAGGTGCCAAATCATTGCCTAACCTAAGGTCATAAACATTTAGGCCTATGTTTTCTTTTAAAAGTTTAGAGTTTTAGTTCTTAAATTTAGGTCGATGACCCATAGTGAGTGACTATTTGTATATGGTGTGAGGAAGGGGCCCATCTTGACGCTTCTGCATGTACATATCCAGCTGTCCCAACACATGTGAAGAGATGACTCAGTGTCTCTGAGCCTCAGTCGCCTCATCCCTAAAATAAGCTACAAGACCACCTTGCAGAATGCTATGAACATCCAATGAGGAAGAAAACAGTACCCCATGAGGGGGGTTCCCTAGCACACAGCACATGGTCAATGCCTGTACCTGAAGGAATGGACAATGGCTTTGAAAGTTCTCTGAAACACTGGTCATCATTACTAGCATTAGACTGGAACTTTCCGATCCCTCAAGGTCTCCAACATTCACGGTCCCATCTGTATGTCCCATGAGCCCTGAGCTTCTTCTCAGGAGCCCCCTTTCTGGGTGGTCCTGATCATCTTTTCATTCTCCCTCCTCCCTTTTCTCTCCTTTATTTTCTACCTTAATTTTGCATTAAGTGTTCTTGGTCTCAACTATTTAACCAACTTGCAATTGTTAACCCACTCAAATTTTTTTGGCAAGTTGGTGGGAAGGCGTAAATGAATAAAGGAGTCAATTAAAAGGTCCCTGACTTAACGAAGGTCCCTGATTCAACTTTACAGGCCACCTCACACAGAGGAGTCAGAGGAAGGCCTGTGTGAGGCCTGCCAGCACGGTCTGCACTCTCCCCTCCCCCTCCCACTCTGAAGCATCCTTGTAAGTTGCACTTCCCTCCTCCATGGTGTTTGCAACACCTCCCAATTTAGTTTTCTCTCTGAATTTCATTAGTGTCCCATTTGCCTTGTCTTCCTGAGCTGAGGCAGCTGTGAAGCAGGAAGAGACTGACTTGGCAGCAAGGGCTGCTGCTTCCTCAGTGAGGGTGAGCGGCACCTGCAGAGGAAGAGAACTGGGGACCCTGGGCTGCCAGTCCAGACAGTGGGTGCTCTGGTCCATTAGACTCCACCAACACACAGCAACTGAACCCTAGCTAGGCGCCAGCCACTGGGGGCGCTGTGCTTGCCCTCCATAGCCCCAACCTCCTAGGGCTGGATGGCTAATGCCTGTGACTTTGCCCCCTGGGCAGTCACAGTGAGTGAGAAAGAATGAGGGAGTCAGCATACACAGAAACGCAACGGGGCATTATGAAGAGAAAACGGTGTTTGTCAAGTTTGTTGTTATACATTCTTTGAGAGGCCACCTTTGTTTTTGGTTTGCTGTTATATTCCCAGAGCCTAGCATGGTGTTGGGCCTGACATTTTTACTCAATACATCTTTGCTGAATAGTTAAATATCAACAAACAATCAAATCAGGTTATGTCAGGTGTAGGCTCCAGCTCCCTCTAGCTGGGAGACCTCAGATAACAGGGTTCATTTTTCTGAGCCTCAGTTTCCTTACCTGTAAAATGGAAATAATACCTATAGTAGAGGAGGCAGCTACTGCTTATCAAATAGCCACATCTTCCCCATATTTCCCAGGACCTTAGAAATCAGGCAGGAACATGTGGCTAGTTCTGGCCCATGGGCTGTGCATCACTTCTGGATTGAAGCATTCACAAGTTCGTGCTCAGCCTTCCAGCTATCTCTCCCCACTGCAGAAGCCAAGGTGGCCACATGTTCCAGGTGGTACACCTAAAATTTGGCCAAGTGTTCACCAGCCTGCTCCTGAGTTGCTAGGTAGAGTAGAGCCCTCCACCCGCCTCAGTTAGAATTGTAGCATGAGCAAGAACTAAACCTTTGCTGTGGTAAATCACTGAGATTCTGGAATTCATTTCATACTGTAGCATACCTGAGCCTAGCAAGACCCAGACTTTCCCCTTGCAGGACGCTTGGAGGATGAGAAAAAGTGATTGCTTCATAGTAGGTTTTCAATCAAGGGCTTGCTCCCTGGGTCCTGGCTCCTTTGCCTCTTCAAGCCTTTACCCCTTGATCCAGCCTCTGCTTACAATTCCACCTTTCTTTGTTCCTTGTTCCTTCTCTAGCTTGAAACATCCCTTCACTTCTCCACTCAACCCAGGTGCTTCCTACTGGTTTTGCCATAGCTATTCTGCTGATACTAGAACAGAAAGCCTTCAGAGAGCCATTCTGGCTAGCTGGACCTGGCCCCCAGACCACCTGTCCTCTAGATAGCCACCTGTCACCTCCTCCTTCTCCATTCTCAACTATGCCTCTGATCCCACTCCAGTTCAACTTGAAATGTAGCCACCAAACACTGGACCCTGTCCCTAGTCTCCAGGACTCTAGAATGACACTGCTCACCACTGCTGCCTGTGTGGTCCTGAACTTGCAAGATACCTCCTAGCTGCCAGCTCCTGCTGGGCGCCTGGCCCTTGCCTGCTCTGTCCTCCCACCATCCTGGCTGTTAGTTGGACCCCAGTACCCATGAGCCCTCCCACTGCAACTGCTTCCCCAGAAGGCTGCTTGCTCTCTGGCCTGACCTACGCTTCCCATACCACCTAGTGGCAAAAACCTTCAACCAAAACACATTCATCATTTCGAGTTCCAAGATGGACTTCTCATCAAGACCACAGGCTTAGAGCAGGTGATGCAGAAAATCAGAGCAGACAAGGGGACTGACCTGGCTCCATGGCAGCACGTTCTGAAGAGTCAGCAGTGTCTGTGGGCCATCCGATCCTGGAGGGTTGGGTGAGGTCCTTTCTGTTAAAGCAGAGAACACAGGTTCAACTGAGTGAGATAGCAAGATGTCCCTGACTCTGCCTCTAGGTCTCTCCCCAGCAGTCATTGCAAACACACAGACAGAACTGGGGAGATGGGGCTTGTTCTTGGTCCCTTGGCCATGCAGAGAGAAGTGGGGTCCCAAATACCCTGCAAACCCCACACAAACTTCCTTCATGTAGCCTTCCTGGGAAGCTCTGATGAGCCTTTCTCTGTTCTCCCTTCTCTTGTGTGTTTTTCCTCTTGCTTACTGCATTGCAACCTCTAGCAAATCAGTTCCCCAGTTTGAACCTCTGTTTCCTCATCTCAAAGAGGAGAACTCTGAACCCAATGACACACGAGGGCATTTCTGCCCCTCAAATTTTATGACATTGAATTTGATTCATCTCCGATCACCAATGCCTACAGAGATAGCTGCACACATTAGAGGTTTGTGACATGAATAAACAGAACCCCCACCCACTCAAAGCAGAGTGAGTGGAGATGCAAAGGTTTCAAGTCACGTGCTTTGGTCATTGCAAGAGGAGAAGCTGGGATCTGAGCACAGGACCTCACAGATTCAAGATCTGGGTACTCTGTTCTGCGCCAGCTACCACACTCACCCACTGAAAACACACAAAATGTCTTTTAATATAAAAGACCCACTAGGCTAAAGAACAAGGCATGACGGATACATTCAGGCATCTGAAGCAAAAAGTCATTACTTGAGAAATTCCCTGAATACATATTCGCCAAATATACCAAGGATTCTAGCTAAGAGACGCTATTATGTATTGTAAAGTGAGGAATTACTGGTAATTTCCATTAAAAATGAATTTCTCCAAAGTGTGAAATTTTTCTAGCTTTATCTGCATTTCATATATTTCTTTATTGTAAATTCCTTTTAGTCTCAAGAAAGAGTAACTGTAGTAGGGCAGGAATAGCCACCAGGCTCTGCTCAAGAGCAGAGTACCCCTTCTCCACCCTGGGGGTGTGTGTGTATGTGGTGGGGGTCAGGCTGCTGTGCACCCCCAGGGTAGAAGGCCTGACAGTCAAAACAGGATTAACCAAAGTTTGGGGGTAAACCTGGGAAAGTACTTCTCAATCATACCATATTTGCCAAAATAAAAAAGACTCTATGCTACATAGGGTAGGTAGGACTATCATTTTATGCATGTTGAATGAGTATTAATGGCTATTGTCTCCTAATATCTATTTACCATGCCTTGTTCATTACAAGTTTGCCCTCCAACATTTCAGAGATCAGCAGGAACTTGATTTGCTTAAACTCGGGGCCCTTTCTCCTATGTCTGGGGCTCTGCCCACATGGATTTCAGGGCTCGGAGCTATTGGCTTTGCCCGCAAGGATCCTGCTGGGGGCCTGGCCCCATCCTGGGATGAAAAACTCAGGGTCCTTCTCAAACCCTGTCCCTTGTCCAGGTGATAATATTCCACTTTGCCTCCATAGCTTGGGCTTTAAGTTCCTATTGTGCCTTCCCATCCTTTCCTTCCTAAAGAAGCCACAGAACTGGTTTTACTTTTCTCCCACCCTCACCTTTGCCAAGGCTTCAGGGAAAACCGCAACTCTTTTTCTTCCATTTATTTCCTGTTCAATTCATATCCTGAACTCCCTCTTTTTCACAGGTCCTCCAAAAAGCTTCACAGTGACGATTCACAAAGCCAGAACACTCATGGGCAGACCAAAGGTTTTATACATATTTCTAGTCTAGCATTTTTTTGCAGAGGGGAAATCCAGTTAGGAAAGGAGTGTGGCATTCATTCATTCACCTGCTCACTCATTCGTTCTTTCATCTACTGCATGTTAGATGCTATACAGGATACACTGAGAGCTCAAGCAAAGCCTGCCCTCAGGAGGCTCACAGGCTGGAAAGAAAGATATGGTCACAGCAACTGTAATGCTTGGCAGTTTTGTAGGAAAAACACAAATAAAACCTAGGGAGAAAACTGAGGAATGGAGAGGTCACCTTGGCTAACAAATCAGGGAGCATTTACTGGACAAAATATCATGTCAGCCTGGCACCAGAGACGCTGTTAGGAGGGTGGCATGGGGACAGGGCAGCCTGCTCCACAAAAGTAAAGGCACAGCAGGGAAAGCATGGCAAAGAAGGACCGTGTAGCTCAGCTTTCCAGGGTGTGGGTTGTGTGGAGTGAAGCAGAGGGCATTGCACCTGACAGGTGGTGTGGGCCCCAAGAGACAGGGCCCTGAGTGCCCGTTTAGAGAAGATGGCCATTATTCAGTCAGTAATAGGGAGCCATCGAGAGCTTTTGAGCAGAGATGTGTCACATTTGGAGATCTGCTGTAGGAAGATGAATTTGGCAAGCCTTGCACAGAAGGAATAGGAAGGGGTGGTGCTTAGAATAGAAACTCTTAGTTGTGTGCCAATCAATGGAAGAGTGTTAGCTGTTAGTACGTATTTTATTTCATCTAACCTTTAGGCAACTGTAAGAGACAAGAATTATCCTTCCAGACTTGCATTTTGAGAGGTCGGTTGGAATTAGATGCAGAGTGTCTTTGCTTCTGTCAGCCTTCCCTGAAGCAACCATGCATCAAGGAGACAAGACAGTACATTGAGTTGGGTAACAAACAATGTGGACTTGGGTCTTTGGCAGAGAATTTCAAAGGCAGCAGAAGACCACCCTTCTTCCCTGCTGGGAATGCTTGCTTCTCTCTTTCCCTTCTAAGCTAAGGTGTGGCAACAGGAGCATTGGACCAGGAGCCCAGGGGAACATCTTTTGGATGCAAGGAATCTGTTTCCTCCTTGGTATTCTGGACTGGGCTAGGCTGACCTCACCCACTGGGAGGATTGTGTAGAGGGCTCTATGCACTTAAACCAGGCGATCACTTGACTCCCATCAAGACCCTGCTTTAAAATGTGGTTTATTCAAGGGGAACAAGCATTCTTCTCTCTGAACACAGGACACAGTGATCATTAAGTGTTCTGTACACTTAACATAAGGGTGCAGGTTTTCTTAATGGTGCCCTAATAAGAGCAGGGGCTTTGGAAGCAGAAAGAAGGGATCTGACTCACAGTCTGTCCAGTGACCAGCTATGCAGCCTTGGGCAAGCTGCTAGTGCCTTACATTTCTTCATTATTAAATGAAAATGATAATAAGGGATTAGAGAGAATAAGTGCCAGACCCTTATACATACATAAGAACAGATGATAGCACTGGCTGGTGTGGCTCAGTGGATTGAGTGCTGGCCTGTGAACCAAAAGGTCGCTGGTTCTATTCCCAGCTAGGGCACATGCCTGTGTTGCAGGCCAGGTCCCAAGTTGAGGGATGTATGAGAAACAACCAATCAATGCATCTCTTGCACGTTGTGTTTCTCTCCCTGCTTTTCTCCCTCCCTTGCCTCTCTCTAAAAAAATAAATAAAATATTAACAAAAAGAAAGTATGATAGTTTCTTTTCAGCTTTTTTATGGTCAACATCTTGGCATTGCTCTCCTCCTTGCAAAGTTATCAATGGAAGAAATGGATATTGGAGGAAAAAAATGCTTAAATGATAGCAAGTTGCTCCTACCCGTGACCTAAAGCTTAACTACCAGTGTCATAATTATTTGTCAGTGTGTCTCTCTTCTGCCAGACCGGGAGCTCTCTGCGATGCTGTCCACTGAACCTTCGACTCCTAGCATGCAGCTGCCCTTTTTAACCTTAGTTACCTTGTTCTGAGATCCACACCAAACCACAGAGTCTGCGGTTCTTCCGGGATTTTATTTTCCCCAGCCTGGTTTAAAGAGTGACTTTGAAGCAACACCTTCAGGAGCACGTCCAATCCTCTAAAAGCCATCTCATTATTGCATCATCATTAGAATGGAATACTTCACCTTGTTATCTTGCTAAAAGCTTTGGTTTCTAATCCACACCAATTACAGGGGCCGACATATCCAATAACATCTTAATAATGCCAAGCCTCCCAGGTCTCCAGACTCAGGCCAGGCTGAGAGATCTGGGGTCTAACGGGACACTGAAAGAGCGCATGGCAGAGGAAAAGAAGTGAAGCATCTGAACTGGAATGCAGTCCTGGCTTGTGCAGATGTGACAGCCTTGCATGATGCCCGGGGCCAGGATAGACGCTCAGGAAAGGTTAACTCCCTTCTGATGCTCTACTTCCATAGAAAAGCAAAACCATAAAACCTGTTGCAAGTAAAGAGGGGGAGAAAAGAAGGAAGATTCACTACAATTCCTGAGTCCATTTAGAATATGGATTTTTAAAAAAGCTTTTCTCCCTCCGGACCAAAGCAAGCAGGTTATTTCATTTTAATTATGACAGCTGCAGCAGCTGCTTGTGAACTCAAAGACCAATTTTCTGATTAAAATGAAAAAAAAAGAAAAACCACACACACACACACACACACACACACATTCATGGAAAGAATCAGCTACATAACAGATTGATGCCTCCTTGCAGGAGCACATCAACAAGGTGGAGAAACCTGGAACACCTGTTGGAGACACTCAGATTGGGGTGGAGGGTCCAAGGCGTGCTCACCCCACTTCTCCCCATACCTGTTTCCTCTCTACCCCCCAATATCCAAGACCAACTCATGAGTCACAAGCTGTAATGCAACATTTCCTAATGAAGAGCTTAACATTTTTAATGCACACCAGGGGAAATAAAGGCAGCAGATGGTTTTATGTCACTTCCTGTGAACTTTTAACTGGACATCCTCCTTCCCAAAGGCCTAGGGGTTGTTTTTTAACAGATTCTCTGCGGTCCGGTGAGCCAGCCCCAGCCAGCCCCGTCATGATGAGGGATGGTTCTCCGGCACAGGACGGCTGGATAGAGCTTGTTTGTTATTTTCTTGCCCACAGGCTGTATCCAGGCTTCCTCTCACTATTCTCTCTGGTGGTTCTGCCTATGTGTCCTCACAGGTGGTTCTCAATGTTAGCATGGCAGGCGATAGCTCATGAACCCTTCACAGGTGAGCTGCCCAAATCAGCACCGAGTGTGGAAACGTCTGGAAGGATTGGGGATCCATGCAACTGCAGGGCTGTTTGACAGAGAAGACTGAGCGGAGCAGGTAGGAGCAAGAGCGTTGGAGCCCAGTCCCTAGACACTAGGTTTTCACAGAGAAGCTCATGTGTTTGTGAAGTTGCACAAGAATTCTACCTGCAAGACATGGTGGGGAAGGAACACGGGTGGGGAGTGAATGGCTCTCCAACAGCCACAAGCTAGAAAGCTACCTGATGGGGTTTGTGGTAGGTTTGTGGTGGTGATGGCGGGGGAGCAGTTCCCAATTTTCCAAAACTTGCTTTTATTGAATCAACATTAACCTTTAAGCCCTTCAAGCACACCATCAAAAATCCTGGCATTTGCATGTGTAGCACAAACATAAGTTCTTGTTCTCAACCTCCTGCGTGCTCCCAGATCTCCAGGACTTCGCTCAGCGGCACAGTCAGCCTGCTAAGCCTCCCCCTCCTTCCGCATCCACCGGCTCCTTCTCTTCCAGCAGGGGACGGTGCAGTGCCAGCATTTCCATGCCGCCATCTCTTGTGGCCACCCAATCTCAGCTGCACTCCCGAGATGGAGTCCCCGCATCTGGCTGATTCTACCGCTGGCTCCCTGGGAGTCCTCAGCCCGGGCCTAGTGCTCTTCAATTCCTCCCTTCAAAGGATCGCACTTGGCATGCTAGTCCTAAAATGCAAAGGTGACCCTGCTCCTGCTACCTGAATCCTCTGTTGGTCCCTGGTCTTTGGGACAAAATCCAAACTCCTCCGGAGAGCAAGCAGGTTCCCTTAGCCTTCCAGCCCAGCCCCCCACCACTCTCCCCTCAGACCCTCCACACTCCAGCCAAACCCAGCAGCTTTTAATACATTTCCCTGTGCTCTTTCTCCTGGCCTGGGAGACCCTGGGGGGCTCATGCACAAGTTTGCCGGGCAGCACCCCATTTTCCCCGGGGAAGCACCTCCCTGATTCTGGGAACCACTTTTTCCACTGCTCCCATCATGTGGGTTGTGAGAGTTATGAGTGCAATTTGGCAACTATTTCTGGCTTTCTGCCTTCCAGGCACAGGTGGGATGGCACACCTTGACAAGGGCCATATCACTAATTAGAGCTTGTGGGTTGTGAGCAGAAATGCACCACTTCCAGGTAGAAGATTTAATTATGGATGCAGGACCCCTTAGAGCTCTCTCTCACATTGGCAGGGTGACTGGCAGTGAAATAGTTTGGCAGCCTCGATTCTAGGGGATTATGAGAACCCCTGCTCCCTCCCAAACCACTGCCCATAATGGATGTGGACGAGGGAGAACAAACCCTTTGTGACTAAAAGCCACTATGATTGGGAGTGATTTGTATCCAACACTAATTAGCTGATCTGACTGATGCAAGGATCCTGTGAGAACTGGCACGTCCTTAAAGGACCTGCCTCTTTAGCCATCACCAAGTGGCTCTGGGCTAGGCACCCTAATGAAGCCAGGTCAATCAGCCTAATGAAGCCTGGCTGCCCTTGGGGCGAGCAGAACCTGTCCAAAAATTGAACCTTCTCCTGGGGGTGGTTTGAAAACACAAAGTGAAATAGAATGAGGTCTAGCAGTAAAGACTGTAGGATGTAAAACCTTGATGGCTATTAGTGGCCATGTAGGTGGTATGAGTAGAATTTTGTTTTCCAAAAAGGAAATGTTGGGGTCCTGACTCCCAGGACCTCAGAATGGGACTTTATTTGGAGAAGGGACTTTTGTAGTTAATCAAGTTAAAATAAGGTCATTAGGGGTCAGTCCTTATCCAATAAAAGTCCTTATACAAAAGGGAACATTTGGACACAGAGACAGACACACACAGAGAGAGAACAAACATCAGGTAAAGGTTATGGGCACCATAAGCCCAGGAGCCACCATGAGGGAAGCAGGCCACAGCAGCTAGAGAGAGAACACATTTGAACAGAGCAGAATTAAAACCCTCATCCCAATTCCACCATACATCTGCCATACATTTTGTCTCGCTGGGAAGTTCAACACTTCGGATTTTATCAGGCAGTCGTAAAAGTCCCTCTGTTTTGAGTCAGTCAATTCTGAGGTCTCTGTCATTTTGAGCCATCAGGCCTCACTCACACAGTTATGAATATTTAATAATTGTCATTATGGCTAAGAAAAGGAAAGCAAGATGAATGGCTCCAACTGATGCTAAAGTTACCATATTGGTGACTGACAGACAAGTAAGCCTGTTGCTTTCAACTGCTGTCCAAACACGTCCCAGGAAGAGACAGGGTCCCCTGCTGTCTGGGTGCCACAGCTTTCATACATTCACGCAGTTGAATCCTCCTGGTGTTTTCTTTAATCCAGTAACAGCCTGAATAAAATCAGAAAAGGATTTTCTCCTGCTCAGTTATGCCTTTCTTCTCAATCCAAACACAACTGCATGTCTGGCCTCTTGAAATGCTCCAAAACAAAACAAGTCCAGCCCAAGTCCCTCCCCTCATTTCATGTTTTCTTGGCTGCACAAACTTACGGGCCTTTGTTTCTTCTGCGGTGCCCTTGGACTCTTCCTCTCCACATTCCCCTCTGTCTGAGCTCCCATGCCAAAAACAAGCTAGCAGGCAAGGAGAGAGGCAATCTGAGGCTGGAAAGGATTAACCATATCAGACAAGAGCTGGAGGCCACTGTATCAACCCCCCAGCCCTCTGGAATAAGACAGAACGCAGGCATTCACAGGCAGAATATGGCTGGAGAGCAGGCTGTGGGTTATGACTTTGGTCTCATAAAGTAGGAGAGAATTGTTCAAGGTGTAGCTGCGTCTCCTGGGCTGTCTGCATTGCAAGAATAAGCAACACCACCCCACCTTGAAGATCCTACAAACGAACAGAGATGCAGGTCTCCTCCAAAGGACTAGAGACAACACTTAGGTACAAGGGCAGGACTGGATGGTGACAGATATTACAAAGTTGACCATCCCTGCCCAGAGGACAGGAGGATCCTAATTTACCCTCATTTGTTCTATCCAGGAGATCAGATAAAACTGTGAGGCCTCTTTCAAGCTACTAGCTATCTTGCTCAGAGACATTAGAAGAGAATAGTTTTCTGGAATGGGTGGGGGCCAACTCAGCCTGAATAAAAGGCTGGTGGGGGTGAGAGGGCACAGTGGATGCCCATCCCCCACACTTCTCCATCTCACAAGAAACTGCAACACTGAGGCTCCCTTGCTCACCAGCTTTGGGGCAGGTGAATTCTACCCACATAGTAGAAAATTGGGGACTACACAGAAGTAAACAAATAAAAAAGTAAAGAAGTACACAGCCAGGCAGGTAGGAGGGGCAGAGCCGGTGAGGAGAGCAGCAGTGCCAGCACTGGAGTAGAGGTACAGCAAAAAGTGCAATCATATATTTAAACCTGGGAAGCAATCATAGAGCCAGACCACGCAGCCCACAGTTCCAGTGCCAGGAAACATACAGCCATATTGCTTCCGACTGTGAAAACCAGTGAGGGGTTGGGGCAAAGGAAGAAACTGCTGGTCTTGATGGGCAAGCAGCATTGTTCCCTCTCAGACCCATCCCTCACATACAGAGCCACAACAGGGTGAAATGGGTTACTCTGCACTGACTAATTCCTAAAGCTCCAACCCTTGCAAGGTAACAACTGCAACAGAACTACCTAAGACACAGAGGCAAACACAGAAAGCTGTCAAGCTGAGGAGACAGGGGGTATGGCCCAAAAGAGGGAGCAAATCAAGATGCCAATGGTAGAACTAAGCAACAAAGAGATAGCCAACCAACAAAGGCAGAGTTCAAAATGCTGGTGCTTAAGATAGACTTGATAGGTATGCTTAAATACAACAAATGCAGAAAGGAAGAAGTGAAGACTAGGCTGTGGGAAATGAAGAAAAATCCACAGGATAGCAAGGATGAAGAGAAGGAAAGCAGGGTTCAAATCAATGATTTGGAACATAAGGAGGTAATAAAGAATCAGTACAGAAAGAGGAAACAAGAATTGAAAAAAAATGAGGAGAAGCATAGGAACCTCTGGGACAACTTTAAACATGCCAATATCCAAATCATAGCAGTGCCAGAAGGAGAAGAGGAAGAGCAAGAAGTTGAAAACTTATGTGAAAAAATAATGAAGGAACATTTTCATAATTTGGTGAAGGAAATAGACAAACAAGTCCAGGAGGCACAAAGAGTCCCAAACAAGCTAAACCTAAGGAGGACCACACTACTAAGATGCATCAAAATTAAAATGCCAAAGAGAGACTCTTGAAAGCAGCAAGAGAAAACAAGAGTTACCTACAAACGGGTTCCTATAAGACTATCAGCTGATATCTCAAAAGAAGGCAAGAAGGGCTTGGCAAAAAGTATTCAAAGTGATAAAAAGCGGAAACCTACAACCAAGATTACTCTATCCAGCAAAGCTATCATTCAGAATGAAAGGGCAGATAAAAGTGCTTCCCAGACAAGGTAAAGCTAAAGGAGTTCATTATCACCAAGCCATTATTATATGAAATGTTAAAAGGACTTATTTAAGGAAAAGGTGGTCAAAATTATGAACATTATTATTAAATGGATAAACTCAACTATCAACAACAGAGCCTAAAAAATAAAAACAAAAACTAAGCAGACAATAAGAGAAGGAACAGAATCACAGGCATGGAGAATATTTGGAGGGGTGTCAGCTGGGAGGGGGAAGTGAAGAAGGGGGGAAAGGCACAGGAATTAAGCAGCATAATTGGTGGGTGAAGAATAGACAGGGGGATGTTAAGAATAGTGCAGGAAAACGTAAAGCCAAAGAACTCACATGCATGATTCATGGACATGAACTAAGGTGGGGTGGGGGTGGGGGATTGCCGAAGGGAGGAGAGCACTGGGTGGAAGGGAGCAAAGAAATTGGGGCAAATGTAACATCACAATCAATAAAATTGTATGAAAAAAAGGAAAAGAAAATTGGAGGTGAGAAGATGGGATACATCAGGGGATCTCTCTCCCTCTCTGGCTTGTCTTAGACAGTATCCCTGGCAGTGGCCACATGAACTCTGTTGCTTCAGGTCCTGGCAGGCACCCTATACAATAGCTCTAGCTCCTGGTGGACTGTCCCAGCTTCTGGACTCTAGAAGCCCCACCTTTCCTCACGCCCCCTCCCATCTAGGAGCAACAGTGCTTCCCTGTTGCTGCTGATCTCCGGGCTGCCTCTGAGATCTTAGCTATTGCCTCAATGGTGTGACCAATTCCCTACATTCAATTCCCTCTGTTGAAAGACATAGAGTGGCTTCTGTTTTTCTGCCTAGACTCTGACTGGCAGAGGTGCTGAGAAAGAATCTGCAGGTAGACATGCTGCCTTTCAGCCCCTGGTACACCACTTGGGCTGGGGTAGGTGGCCCCAGGCAGTCAAGGCTGAGAGGGAATGAGGAACAGACAGGGCACCTGTGAAGAACTGGTAAGGTTGGGAAGCAGCTCTGGAAGGAGAAGGGTAGGGACACACAGATCTCTGCTTTTTTTCTTTCATGAGTCTACCCATCTTGCATGTGGCTTCTTATGCTGATAGGTAAACTAATGATTGGGAAAAGCCAGTCATTAATACAGTGGATTCCAAAGAGCTCAGTTGTGAAACTTCAAAATCCTTTGCAGGTTAGGATGTTTTGATGTTTGTGGGGTGTCCAGGAATTTAATGACACTGAGACAGGCCAGAGATGGCAGTAGGTGTGGTGAGACATTGAAGTCTTAATGTGGCTTGTTTGGGTCTTGTCCTTGTGGACACTGACAACTGTAAAGGGTTAGCATTGATCCTTCCAAACTCAGAGGGTGGGGGAAAGGTGTCCTTTACTGAGAGAGGATGGGAGCAGGGGTAAAATAGAACTGCTGAGAGATAATGCATCCTTGGTTACTAAGGAAGAGTTGGATGTGAAAACATATAAACAAACAGATACCAGCTATGACTGAGAAAGAGGCAGAGGGGAAAAGAACCCCCCGGAAACTGAGGGACGACAGCTTGCAGCCCCTTAGTGGTGGGTGAGTCTCCTAAG
Organism: Noctilio leporinus; assembly: GCA_004026585.1. NCBI lineage: Eukaryota > Metazoa > Chordata > Mammalia > Chiroptera > Noctilionidae > Noctilio > Noctilio leporinus. Next base: position 207,286 of record PVIW01000538.1, read on the forward strand.
AGGTCAGCCTCCCACAGTCGGGACAGAGGACTCTGGGATCATGACACATTTGCTCTCCGCTTCTGCTTAGGCCCTTGTCACATGTGGCCTTTCATTGACTGACTCTGGTGTCACAGGCCAATGGCCCCCATAGGAACCAAAAGGGCCACAGGTGTGGAACAGCAGACTGTTAATGAACCACCACTTGCCTCACCTCCCTGGAAATCTGTCAGGGTCCCAGAGAGGAAAGCAATGCTGAGACTTTTGCATAGACATGGTCCCAATTTCAGTGTCCCCACCACCTTTTCTGACCTCATATGCCCATCCACTCAGGCACACGTGCTTATTTTGACCTTGGTAAATCGGAAAACATTTGTGGGTGGAGAAACTCAGTTGGAAAAAAAAGAGTCTTTTCTAGAGATGGGAAAACCAAGGACACTATTAGCCACTGATCCTTATTTCAGGACATCATCCATTCTATGAAGTAGCATCACCATATGGCCCAAAGGGACACACAAGTGTATTATGCAAAATCTCCAGAAGTTGAGATCCAAGAGTTTTGAGGCAGGGCAAGGACCTCTCTTTCTCGAGCTGGATTTCTGATCCTGAACATTGCTCCTGCTCCTGACTGACCGGAAGGTCAGGACTATCCTTAGGAGCTAAGTGGACAAGGCGGAAATAAGAGCAGTTCTGCCAGCGGCTAGCTGGGAGACAGGGACCACCCCTGCGAGCTTCAGTTCCCTCAGCAGGTGACGGAAGTAGTATTTGCACCCACTCCACTAGTGGAGGGCTGTTGGGAAAGCCAATCAAAACGTGGATGGAAAAGAAAATTATATTATAACCTGTGAGGCCTGATCTTAAGCACTTTTGCTGTCATTGCCACCAGCTAACCCTGGCCTCGTGTTCCCTGAGCCCATTGGTGCTGCTGCAGGAGCCATAGCAGAACTGATGAGAGGCTGAGCATACCTCATCACTCAAGAAGATTTTGCCTGTGAAAAAAAGTGTAAGCAGACAAATACTGGCAGGGACCAAGAGAGAAACAAAGGAGAAAAGAGCCCCCTAGAAGTTGAGGGGCAATGGCTTCTTACAAGCTCTCCATGCAAGTCAGCCCCTTGTATTGCTCACCAGGGCACGGACAGGTAGCAGGTAGGAGCATGGACTACCAGGTGGAACTTTAAAAACAAGTTGCTGAGCATTTTGGACTGAGTTTGAGATCACTTGTTTACAGTAAAACCTATACATAAGCCAACTACCTGTTTATGGTACAGAAGCTTTGTCCTCTGGCTGCCTTGCAAGTGCCCTTGGGCTTTAGGGCTACACTTTTGCAACTGCTTTTATCTCCTTGTCTCCCTTTGATGCTTGTTTCAATCCACCAGGACTTATGGGGTTGGGGAGAGGTATGTGTTGCTGGGGAAACTGGCTTCCAAACCTTGGCTGGGGTTTAAGCATGTTGATTATACAACTTAACATGAATGGAAATTTATTTTACTTTACAATCCCACACAATAAGAAAATAAAGCAGATTGATTTTGGGGGGAATGGGTGGGTGGGGAGGGGGACAGAGGGGAGCAAAAAGGGGATGGATATAAAACAACAACAATAAAATTTAAAAAAAAAGAAAAAAAAAAAAGAAACCAAAAAGGACATCAAGCTGGAGACATATTTGTAGCCTAGAGAATAGAAGAGGGTTTAATATCCATTGAATGAAGATATGGTGCACATTGATTTGGGAAAAAATTTAGGACACCGATAAATAAATTGGGACCAGGCATGGGCATGTTATCGAAGTATATTAAGTGAATACATACACAGAAATAATGTTCAATTTCTCCAGTAATCAAAGAAATACAAAGTAGAGCAAGAAATAGGATTATATATACATTAGTAACCTTTTCTTTTTCACAGTGCTTTAGTAACAGTTATTTATAAGCACTTATTTAGCACCAACTGTGTACCAGCTACAATGTCAGGCATACTGGATGAACAAATGGAGGCAATCCCTTGCTGTAGGAATCTTACTTCGGAGAATCCACTTTCTAGCTGTGTGACCTTGGGCAAGTTATTTAACACCTCTGAGCTTTGTGGTGACAATTAAAAAGTCTCTTCACTTAAGATAAGCACTTTTGATTCACCCAGCTCTGAAACTTAAGCAGGGCTGGGAACATTAGACCTGAGCTTGAAGTGTGGAGTCCAAACTTAGAGAGGCGTAGTGACTTGCCCGAGGGATCACTTCCGGTGGTACAGACACCAGCGGGAGGGAAGAAGAGAGGGCCAGGACGGGTCAAGACTGCAAACAGACTCATCAGGCACAGATGCCCCATGTAGGGTGGTCCACACCATGAGCTCTCTTTCCTACATGTCCTTAAATGGAAGTAGTGCTTACTGACCCCCTGTGCATTCAGCAACGGCAGAGAATGGGTTTTCCATTTCTTTGACAGGTAATAAGAAACGCAGGAGGTGGCAGCTGGACTGTTGATTATCTGTTCCTCCCAAGCACTCCGGAATGATGGCTGGATGTAGCGAGGCAGAAGATGCTGAGCGCATCCCAAAACAATTCACTCTCCACACACTCTATAGCCCCAGGCCCAGCAAACTGTGCTAACATTCAAGACACATTGTGTGTGGAACAGAGCGAGAATAAAGAGGAATTTTGTTGAGTGTGATTCAGAACTCTTATGGGAGAAGAGTGTCGGGAAGAATGAAAAGTGTTGTTCAGGCAGAACCTCAAACCAGCTGGAAAAGGAGCTTCATCAGTGATGTGGTTGGAGGACGGAACCCAGGCCAAAGTTCAGTAGTAGGCCCAGTGACTGGAGGGGGGTGTGTCAAGAGTTCCCTGCCCATGTTGCTCCCTTCTTTAAAACCATCTGTGGTGCTGCGCTGCCAACAGAGGGCCGTTCCAGACTCACAGAACAAAGCACTTCATGAGTTGGTCTCTGCCTTCCCAGCAACAACCCTTCTCTTGAAACCTTGCCAGGCATCTGTAGTTCCCCAAGTGTGCAATGCAGTATCCAGCTCTTGTAGGTGCACAGCCGCTTTGTCTGGATTACCTCCCCCTTCCACAGCCTTCACTTTAAACATCCTGACCCCACGTCAGTTCCTCCTGAAGCCTCCACCGAGGCTGCTGGCTGAGTCAGGCACCATTCCTTCAGTTTCCCTTCACCTGCACCGATATTTATTTCTTTCTCTCCACCACTAGAGATGAAACTATTCCTTATCTAATTCTGCATCTTGAGTGTAGCATGAAGACTGATATAGGGCAAACACTTATATATACCAGAAATAATTTTTGGATGGATGGAAGGCTGGATGGGTAAAATAAGTGTTTTTACAAAGCTCATCTGTCACTGTGGAAACAGACGGAAAGAGGTCAATGGAGAGGCTGGTGCAATAGTACAGATTATGGCAGAGGCAGGGAGAGGCAAGTATGCAGAGGATTGACACTGTTAGATGGACATGGTAGAACCTGGTAAGCTTCAGGGAATGAAGGGCTGGGAGAGATGGTGCAGGGAGATGGAGCAGAGTGTGATGCATTTAGACAAGACCCAGGTGTGTCTTCATACTGGTTGGAGGGTGGTGAGAGGGGAAAGTACATGGTGAGTCTAGTTTTATCAGACTCTTTTAAGAGAGCCGGCCCACAGGCTGGCAGAGCTCCAGGTACAGGCACACCTCATTTTATGGTGCTTTGCTTCATTGGGCTTTACAGGTGTTACGTTTTTATAAGTTGATGGTAAGATCCTCCACCGGCAAAAAGGTTACAACTCACTTTATTGCAATACTCACTTCATCGTGGTGGTCTGGAACTGAATCCCTGTGATCTCTGAGGTATGTCTATACATACTCTTCATCTGCCTCCAGGTAGCCCTTCATGAACCACCAGGGGTAGGTCTTGTTTAAGATGATCCCAAGACAGGATTGATGTGATCAGAGCAAACTGAAGGCCCTCAGATTCTGCGCAGGACCCCTTCCTGGGGTTCTCCTAGGAAAGGAGTCTTTCACAATGGCTGCACTTAAGATGGTGAAAGCCCTGATCTTGTGGCCCACACAATGCTGCGCACAGGAAGCGTGCAGTAACCTCTGCAACGTGAGGGGTCCCATGTGAGGCTGCTCAATGTAGTGCAAGATGTGCAGACTTTGGAGCCAGGCAGACCGGGGTTCGAATCCTAGCATTGCTACTAACTCATCAAGCAGCCTTGGCAAGTCTTTTCACTTTTCTGAGCCTCTGTTTCTTCATCTAAAAAATAAGGTCAGTATCTTCCACTTTTGATTGTAAATGTCAATTTAGGAAAGCTTGCCCATACCTGGCAATTTCTTCCCTTTGACCATTCCCTCTAGATATCTCATTCATCCTGAGTGCTGGGGAGAAAAACCACCAGTAAAGAAGTCTATCAAGTACCTACCTACTGGGTAACTGCTTTATGCTGGGTACCATGAAAGCAAGGGGGAAGAAAATCTAGAAAGTGTTGGCCTTCTCTTCACTTAAACACAACACCGAATGCTATGAGCATGCCATTCCCTGTGGTAGCATGTGCACCTGGTTTAGTCCGGCAACGTGACCTTGGCCGTTCACCCCCAGGCTCCCAGCTTGGGTTCTGCGCTGGTTCCAGTAGGGCCTGTTAACCTCTGCACCCAGGGCTGTCCTCAGGCTGGGATGAGATCACTTACGGGAAGGGGGATGGCACGAGCTCAGGAAATGTCCCCGGTTCTCTCACCTTTGCCGAAGGCAGCTTCCCTGGCCACTCTCACAGGCTCCTTCCTGCTTTCTCATCTGAAAGCTTAATGGGTTTCACCTCGTAGGTGACACCTGCTGGAAATGTAATTGTGCACATAATTGCTACCTGGGAATGGAGGCAGCTTCAGTTCCCAATGCTGGTGCCTCCCTCAGGAAAAGAAATAGTGCACACGTGAAGCCTTTCCTGTTTCCTTGTGGATGGAGCTCCGTGGCAGCTCCTCCCCTTGGTGCGGGGCACCTGGCCTGGGAGGAGGCAAGGCAAATGCCCGGGGAAGCATTTGGGTTTCCAGAACCTACTATCTGGCACTGGGTTCTGGGAAGCTTCTCGGCCTTAGCATGATATTAAGAAAGGAGTGAAAATCCCAGCAAAGTTTCCCTGACAAACATTCTACTTAAATTCCAAAAGGCAGGGCAGACCTATCATAGAGTAGGAACTGATTGGTGTGGGGCTGAGGTCTGAGATGGGACCCCTGGTCTCCTCACTGGGAGCAGGGCCTGACACATGGTAGATCCTGAAGATAGGGAAGTGGGAACCTTAAAATAACACAACGATGACAGCATTATTGCTAACGATCATGTTAACAAAGGACCAAGGTAAGATAAGACTTAGCAAGATTATGGTTAATAATCTTGTTCATGGTGGGCCACATGGAACTCGGGGCAGGAATGTTTGGAAAGACAGAAAATTAGATTGAGGGATGGGTGCCAGCCTCTATATAAACACAAATACATAAATATATGAATATACATCGTATATAAATGTACAAATCTCTATGAGGTTTGTCATGTTTGAAAATTGATCCTTGGCCTACGGTACTGTGGAAAATACCTCGGAGATATTGTGGGTTTGATTCCAGACCACCATAATGAAGCAAGTTATAATCACTATGCTCATGGAGGGTGTTGACTTCAATTTGTGCAAAACCTAACACCTGTGATGTGCAATAAAGCCAAGCGCAATAAAACAAGGTTTGCCTGTATTCTTTTCTCTTAACACTCCTCTCATCCTCTCCTCTGGCCGTCAAAGACTTGTCTGCAGCATTCATCTTAGTTTTGTTTTTTAGCTGAGCTTGTTTGCCTGTGTAAACCTGTTCCTTTGACCCATCATGCTGAGGTTGGAACTCTTCTCTCCCTGCATTCGTACCAGACACAGGAGGAAGCTGCTGCCGCCCTGTGAGCCATGCGCTAGTCTTCTGGAAGGGAAGTAGCTGCACTTCTGCTTTGTAGTGACTTGCCTCCTGTAAGGACACTTGGGGTTCGTGGTCCTGCCTCCCACAGTATCATTCTGGGGATGTAAGTCAGGGTTCTGCTGCTGCCACAATACCTGTGTCACCTGTTACCATCATGGAACAAAGGTTACGTGATAAATATTACAGAACACATGGAGCTTCAAACAGCTACCTCGAGGTCCTATAGCACCAATACTAAGGGAAGAGACACACAACTTTATCTGTGGAAATCTTTCAGAAGCCTTCCTGTTCTCCAATCAAAGTTTCCTGGATATAAGCGAAATTTTCCTTAAGGGCTAAGGATCAGACACAGCTATTCTTCCACTCAGCTCTACGACTCACTTCAAGACTACCACCTCTGTAGGCGGATTTGCTCCTAATTGAGATGGCCCTGGCATTTCGTGCCTTTGAAGTTTCTGTGCGCACTCTTTCCTCATGCTGCCGCGTCCTCCCTCTCAGCACTCACAGGTCACTTTGTGGTTCACCTTGTCTTGCTTGTCATTCCCCTTGCCGGACAGCGAGTTAGTCCTTGGAACACAGTTCTACCACAGGACATGGCTTGCTGGACTATAATTATCTGACTCCATCTCCAGCAGACACTGCACCCACGTCCATTCCCTTCCAGGGTACCTTTCTATTCACAGAGGCGGAACAGCTAGAAACAACAGGCTGACTCCCTTGGGGCCAGACCCAGGCTCTACTGAGTAAAATGCACCCCCAGGCTCATGGAGAGCGATGTTCTCACAGGAGGTGGTGGCTGCGCCCAGGTGAGATAGGACTGCCCAAATGCACAGTGGCCAAGGTGTCTGCTTCTCTGGACAGCGGCAGTGTCACTTCTGCTGCTTATTCCTGGAGTGTAGAGTCCCACAGTGCAGGGATTTGGGGGATTCCATTGCAAGCCTGTGCAGTGTTAGGAACTTCTCTGTCCCTGTGACAACCAAGATTAGGTCCCTGGCATTCCTGGAGAGTTTGCAAGCCACCTAATATCCTGTACTAAGTCCTTCTGTGTTTGAGCTAGCCAGAGTAGGTTCTCTGTTTGAAACTAAGCTTAGCTGAGACAACATCTGTCCACCCAAAAACTAGATGCTCCTTACAAGTAGGGATTCACATGTGTCTTCATCTCTCCTTGGGCCAAATCACACTCTGTGTTTTTAAGACCTTCGCTGACTGCATTACTGAGATAAAGGGCATGGGAGGCAGGGGAGGCAGGGGAGGTGGGGGAAGGGGGGCCAGGGAGGGGGGAGGTGGAGGGGTCAAGATGGACAGAGAGGCACCTGGGGAGGCCCCGCCCGCCACTCCTAGGATGCATTGCTGCCATTTTGCTAATGCTTGGGAAATCAGATCAGCTAGCTCATTAAGATCTTGTATAAAGTGAGAATAAACAAAAAGCTGGTGATGTGGGTTGAGAGGGTTTCTTATCAGAAAAGCAAAAAGACTGTGGTGCACAGACAAATTAAAATGTGTTTTGTCACCACAGAGGCCTTTTCTCTGTTTCCTGCCTGGCTGGCTCTCTGCCGGGTTCCCAGTAGCTGAGGGACTTCCAGATAATCAAAGTTCTCTAACCATACATGCTGCTAGTAACTCCTTTCAGACCCCTTCCTGTCCAGATGTACAAAGAAAAAAGCAAAGGGAAATAAATTCAACACTTCCTTGTTATACCCACTAAACTGCTAAATCTCAGCAGTTCTGAATCATCAAACCTTGCATTTCTCATTAGCTGCCCCTTCTACGCAGCATTTTCACTTAAGCTGGGAGCACTGTTACACTAATTATGTTATGATATTAGTTTCCGCAGATTAATATGCAGCTAAGAGTTTGGGAGTGCTGTCTGGTTTGTATCCTCCTATCTACTTGGAGATAAACATTTCCTTGAAAGTTGTTTTTGAGGTGGGGGTGCAAAGAAATGGGACTCTCCAAATGAGGTGCTCTGCCGTGAGCACTCTCTGCAGAGACAGCTCTGGGTACACTAGAATCTGACCCCATGACGCCACAGTAAACCATTCTAAGACCATTTGGGTAGGGGACATAAAATAAAATATTTTTATTTCCTTTACATTCCCACAAAGTCCTGTGCTCATAGTAGGTGCTCAGTTAACACTTTTCCATCAGACCAGTCTTGAATGTCCTACGAAAGAAACCACAAGAGAAACTGCAATGTGTGCTTTTTGTAAAAAATATGGCCTTGTTCCCTAAAAAACTACTATCAATGGAGGGAAAGGAAGCTGCTGCATCTTAGAGTCAGACATCATTAACTCCCCCGAGCAACCTGTGAGGAAAATGTTATCCTCATTTCACAGATGAGAAAACTGAGGTTCGAGGAGGTCAATTCTAGAGTGTGAGACCAATGTAGGAGGTGGCAGACATCTAGATGCACTGAATATAGGATCCATCTTCTGTCCTGTCCATGTGGCATTCACTAACTCTGGGATGACAATGCACTGATAAAGAATGGGCCTCACAAAGCAAAATAAGATGCAACTCTGTGCTCAAGAAGGGCAAAGGGAATGATAGTCATTTAATAATAGTAATAAGCACAATAATATTCTAATCATTGACTCAGCACTTACTACACGTGGGGCACTCTGCTGAATGCTTTCCACAGTTCATCCTCACCTGGGCCCTGGAATGAGGAAAGTGAGGCATGGGTGCTCAGGTATAAAGATAGGAAGGGGCAAGCCCAGGGATTAGGTAGTGCCCCACATGTTCTGATTCTATGATGATTGTTTAAGGACAGTGCTGTTGCTGTCCTTAAGGTAGCATTTATCTCATTGCCAGAAATGGCAACAATAGACATGAATGAATGAATGCCAAATGGGTTAGGACATGACATGCAAATGGAAATACCAAAGAGGTGTAGCAGGGTTACAGGACCTCAGAGATGTGAGAAATTTCCATGAGATGCAGTGGTTGAGAAGGCTTATGGAAGGCGGTGAGCTTGATGTGTGTGGAGAGGGACCTGGACAGTCTTTCTGGAGACTAGTAATGGTGCAATCACTGCCATATTAGCTGTGCTCACATGCTGTATTCTTTAGGTAGACCATGAGTTACTTAGGGACCAGGGGTGTCTTACTAGGCACCTATATTTAATAGTGTGACCTTGGGTAAGGCATTCTCGTTGACTGTCTTTGTCTTGGTTTCCTCATATATAACGTGGGTGATAATAGCATCTACCTCACAGGGTTGTTTTTAGCGTTAAGGGGACTGGCAAGGAGAAGTTAGCATCCCGTCTGGGCATGGGAAATGCTCCATGAGCAGTACTGGAAGAACTGCTTTAGATATCTAAAAAGTAATAATAGGACTTGTAGATGTTCAGCACTTCCATAACATGGACTTTACCATAACTTTGGCCAGGCAACTTACAAGTCCATCCCTTCATCGTAAGGGTTCTGAACAAGAATATGAAAAGCTACTGGTAACTATAGCTGGTAAATCAAATCCATCATAGGCCAGCTCCTCCAGAAAGTGAACAGAGTCCACTCTTACCGCAGCCAGCTCCTCTACTGACTCCCTACTGAGACCAACATTCAGAGAGATGAAGTAACTCATCCACGACAGCACAACTAGTAAATGGTAAACCAGGATTTAAACACAGGCCATCTGGTCCCAAAGCTTGTCCAGTATGCAAACATGGGAATCATCTGTGCTTTGATACTTAGAAAATTTCAGCAATAAATCATCTTAACCTAAGTATAGTCTTTTCAAAATAAATCATTCCATTAAAGCCTTTCTCAATGCTCCCTTTGCATATGACCTTTTAAAAGCTTTTCTATTTTTTTTCTTGAGTCAGTTTGGGTAATTTACATTTTCCCAGAAAACAGCCTAGCCTATGGAGATTTTCAAACTTATTAAGAGTACAATAGTGCATTATATTGTTACCATTTAAAATCACACCCATGGCTTTATTTCCTTTCTCATGTGTTAGTTCTCCTCATTTTAATATTAGATGTTTTCCAGTGTTACATCTATTTTGCATCAATGAGAAGTTGCACACACAAAGCTGTTTTAAAATACTGGCCACAGTCAAATCTGCCTGGCTTGAAATTAAGTCAGAATGTGCCTTTGAGAGAGATTTCTTGGTAAGAAAAAGTGCCATAAGGGTTCTGTTTGGATCTGAAAGCAGAGGCCTCCTGGGTTTAGACAAAGAAGAATCATATCGCTCTAAGTAAGAAAACAGTGAGAGAATCTGACTGCAGACTCCTGGGAGAAAAACTGGGACCCACAAAGGAAGACAAGGAGAGGGGGCCAGGCACCAAGGTGGGAAGCAGGTAAACATTGGTCAAGGAGACTTGAGGAGACTGGGGAGAGCCCTGGGAATCTTGCAGCCTATGGGCTGGGCCCTGGTCTCCTGTTTCCTTTCACACAGAGACAACTGGTCACTCAAAGTTGGAGGAAATCCCAGAGAGAAGACTAGGCTCTGAAATCATACGAATGTCACATAAGGAAGAACATTTGAGTTCTGTACACTTTCAAATGAAGCTTGAATATAATTCACCAGATGATTGTAGGGATTGCGCAGGTGGTGCTTGTTAAAGGTCTACCATGGGGGTCTGCTCGCTGCAGACCAGCATTAAGTGCTACGTGCATTTAGGTTGAGAGGCAAACTCGAAGATACATGTGCCCATGAATGAGCGTGTGGTGGGGCAGGGGAATGTTGGTACACTGAGGATGAAATGGTTGACTGCAGCCTTTTAAGAATCCTTGCAGGCCCGAGGAGTCTAAAATCAACCTCCACTTGGCCCTGCACTAGAGGAAATACTGCTAACGGGTGGCCGGACCCTGGGCTCACTGTCAAAGGCAGTGAACGAAACCTGAAGCAGTGGAACAGCCCCACACGGGCTCATCCATGGCCTGGGATTGGCAGGCCCCACCAGTGGCCTCGCCCAGGGGGCGGCCCTCCCGAATTTCATTTCTGATCCTTGCAGTTGGGCCCCATCTCAATTAAGATCAGTTAGAAGTCAATTTCACAGTGGTTGGTTTTATAAGATCCCTGAAAAATGATAAGCCGGAAACAGGCATTCGCTTCTTGAGGGGAGCGGAGGCCTTCCTCAACACAGCCTCAGCCTCAGGTGCCTTTTATTTATTTGGATTTGATTTTAATTTGGTAAGTAATGTTTATTTAGTTTTTTCTCTGACTCCAAAAACAATGTATGTGCAGGAGGAATAAACAGCTGTCAGAGTCCTCACCAGACCTCAAACTAATGGTGATTTTCTCCTACATTGGCTGTGGGGCTTAAATAAACACATTTCCCAAGATGACGAGCAATCATTTCCAAATGCAAAAAAAACCCCATGTTCGAAACAGTGGAGGAATATCATCCATAGACCCACACCCAGAGACAACCACTGTTAAGGGGGACTTTTTTTTTTGTCTGTTTTCCTTCTGTATGATTTCTGTAATTGTTTTACATGGCTGAGATCACATCGTGTATGTGATTTTATATCCTGCCTTCTGCATTTGATGGCATGCCCTAAGCATTTCTGCATGTCATTTGAAAAGCCTAGCAAATATCACTTTTCTTTCTTCCTTTCTTTTAAAGAGTTATTTATTATTTTTTAGAGGGAGGGGAAGGGAGAGAGGCAGAGAGGTAGAGCGACATCAATGCATGGTTGCCCTTCACCTGCCTCCAACCACAGAGCCAGCTAGAGACTTGCAACCTGGTCATGTGCCCTGGTTGGGAATTGAACCAGCAACCCCTGGGTTCCCAGGCTGGTGCCCCATCCACTGTGCCACCAGCCAGGGCCTAAAAATCACTTTTAACAGGTACGAAATATTGAATTCTATGAATGAAACACAGCTTACCTAACCAGTTGCCTAAAGTGGCGCATTTAGTGGTTTCCAATTTTTTCACTCATAAATAAAGCTGCAGGGAACAACCATGTGTATGTTTTTTTGTCTGGATTTCAGATTGTTTTCTGAGGGCAACTTCCCAGAAATAGCATTACTAAGGCAAAGGGTATAGAACTGTTTAAGGTTCCTGAATCTTATTGCCGAACTGCTTTTTTGACCAGCAGTCCCAATATCCATCCCTCTCACCTGTGTGAGGCCCCTCGGTGTATGCAGGGAGTCTTGTCTTGTCCCTTTGTTAAGCCCTACACCCTGGGAAGAAATATGGAAACTTGTCTGAGGTCTGGGGTCTGGAGAGGGCTCTGATGACTGTCTCCCTGGTGATGGCCCCAGGATGGGTAAGTGGACTTCCATTCCCCTCTTTCCCCCTGTCCTTGTGCTTTATTGCCTTTCTTTTTTTTTAAAGTATTGATTGATTGATTTTTAAACAGATGAAAGGAGAGAGGTGTGAACAGAGAGGGAAGGAAATGGGGAGGAAGACAGTGAGAGAGAGAGAGAGAGAGAGAGAGAGAGAGAGAGAGAGATCAGATTTGTTGTTTCACTTTATATATTCATTGGCCATTGGTTGATTCTTGTATGTGCCCTGACCAGGGATGAAACCCTCAACCTCGGCGCATTGAGACAATGCTCTAACCAACTGAACTACCCTGCCAAGGCTCATGACCTTTCCTCTGGGGACATTTTGAGGGCTCTGTGTGTTCCCATCAAGGATTCATGATACAAATAGGAGGCAGGGACTGGGGGAGGTGTCTGTGATTCTGAGGTCATTTTTAGCACTTCTCGGCAATTTACAGACTCAAGGTATCCTGTTTTCTCTTTTTTCAAAAGGACCATATGTGCACAAGAAAGCTTTGCTGCACAAGTGTAATAGCTGTGTTCAAATGCACCCTTCTTTCTGACACAGGGGCTTCTGGGTAGCACTGGATAGCACAGGAGAGATTCTCAGTCTGATTTGTGCTATAGAGGTCACCAGGCATGCCCTGACCAGAGGGCAGTGCTGAATTTAAAGAAAACAACAAAGCACTTCAAAGGGGAAGCTGTGTGAACCTTTCCACAGCAGAATTGGAGAGCTTTAACCCAACGCTGTTGGGGATATTTAATCATGAGAAAAACAGAAACACAAGAGGAGGGAGGGCCGCAAGAAAGGAGCTGCTGGCACCCAGGGAGGGTGAAAGTCAACGGGGCAGGTTATGGGCTCACGGGAGAGGCAGGAATAAAGGTTCCGAGTACCTCCTAGGGAGCCAGGCCTGTGGGAGGCACCCTCTCAAGCAGAGGACAACCAGGGGTGCAGGGCTTGGAAAGCTCTGGAGTCCGGCCATGATCACACAGCTAGTAAGAGGTAGAGTGAGAATTCCACTCAGGACCAGCTCAGGCTAGACCCTATGGGGTCCTACAGTAATGTTTCTCACACTTCAATGTGGATGAGATTCAACTGAAGGTCTTGTTAAAAAGCAGCTTCTAACACAGTAGGTCTGGAGAGCGCCCTGAGAGTCCACATTTCCACCAAGTGTCCAAGTGAGGCCATGGGGAGGCTGAGGGTCCAGAGACCACACTTCGTGTAATAAGGCCCTGTCGCTGTGGTCCTCAAACGTCAGCAAGCATCAGGTTGCCTGGAGAGTCCCTGAGAACACCAATTGCTGGGGTCCACCCCCAGAGCTTGTGACTCAGTATGGGTGGGGTGGAGCCTGAGAACTTGCGTTTTACAAAAGTTCCAGGTGCTGCAGCTGCAGCTGGCTGGGTACCATTCTCTGAGCATCTTGCCCTACAATACAGGCAGACCTGTTGGGGTGGGGAGCACTTCTCAGCCTGCCCACAAGCTGCTCTGGGAGCCTGTCTGTGTTCAGGAGAACACAGTAGGCCTTTGTTCTTGGAAAGGGGCTGCAAAGAGGTGCTGCTTTTATCCTGAGACTCAGCTTTTGGCTGCAGCATTAGGAGGGCTCTGTGTGTGTGTGTATGTTAGGAGTCCTATGACAAGTCTCAAAAGCCCTTGTAATTTTCCTCTATGAACAAGGCGGCGATAAGAAAGGCCAGAGGGTTTCTGGGGCAGCTTGAGGACTCAACCATAAAAAAGCCTGCTTTGCAGTATATCAGTTATATTATGTTGTCGAACAGAGCTTCCTGCTTGTTGGGTCTTGGAGTTTAATGAAAAAATATATTATGACTCAGTCCAAACTTTGCAAAAGTCCTTGGGGAATGTGAAGTGAATCATGTTAAGCTCCTGTTATAAAACAAACAGTCTTCTCTTTCGCAAGCCTGTATCAGCGGCAGCCTAGTCGTGGGGGTAAGGGGAAGGGAGGACAGGGAAGCAGACTCAGCAAGAGGTGAAATCTTTGCCCAGAACCTTTTCAAAATAACCAGACTTTCACAGCTGAAGGAAGGCAGATCCCAGAGAGTCTGCCTGGGGAAAAAAGCTTCTTTAGCTTTTTTAGCTAAAGATTAGCTAAGAGCAGATGGTAGATTGAGAACCCATGCCCTTGGAGGTCACCTCCTCTGGAAAGCCTTCCTTGATTTCTCTAGGCAAAAGCACTCTCAAATTCATGGACCTTTATCTTTGCCTCTGACCACAGAAAACCATCTTCTTACATGTCAGCTCTTTATGACCATGACTGCTCTCCTGTGGCAGTGAACCTTTTGGGCTGGCAGAACACAGGCATGCCTCATTCCCAGAGCCTCCACCCTGTGTGCTGCAGTCACTGAATGTTTGATGGACTGACTGACTGACTGACTTGATGAAGTTGCTCAGTCTTTATGTCTATCTTCATACATTGAAGGAAGGGACATCATAGTAACATTGTAAGGGTCTATGTTAAACTAACAAAACCCAAGCTAGGAAGCAGGTCAGTAGGAAAATGTCAACAAAACATTAACTGGTACCAAATATATTCCTTCATGCTGAGTCCTGGCTGCATGCCCTTCCTGGGAGCAGAAGGAGGGCAATGAACTTGGGCTCTGCCAGTTACTGACTGGAGGACCTTGGGCAGGTCACTTCACTTCTCTGCACCAGTTCCTTCATGTGGAAACCAGAGGTAATTATAGAGCTGACATCATGGTATGGATGAGAAAGTTATCAGATGGCACATGAAACGCATATAGTGTAGTCCTGAAAGAATGGATGAATAAAGGAAGGGAGGGAGGGAGGGAGGAAGGAAGGAAGGAAGAAAGAGGGAGGAAGGAAGGAAGAAAGAGAGGGAGGGAGGGAGGAAGGAAGGGGGAAAGGATCAAGTCAGTATAACTGGAGACCCAAAATGAGTGAGTGAAAGAAAGAGAGAGAGAGAGAGAGAAAGAATAGAAGAGGTTAAGTTCTTATATAATTTCAGCCACAAATCCACAGATAAATGCATGGAAAGGGTAAACAAGGGTGGCAAATAAATGGACTACATTTACAGAGTGCTCATTAAATGTTAGCTATAATTAAGACATTGCTAAGCATTTAAGTGTTAATTCATTCTATCTTTATAACCACCTTGTGAGATGATTTTTATTTCCCAAATTTTACACATGAAGAAACTGGTCCTCTCTACAAGGGACTGGCAGAGCGGTCTCCCTTACAGCTTATGTGAATAAAAAGATAAGTGAGAAAATTTTGGAAAACAATTTGGCATTGTTTCTAGTTTCTCTAGAAAAGCTGAAGATACAAGCTTAATGACACAACAACCAATAGATAGGACCACCCAAAAGATGTGCACAAGCATGTCCCTTGTAGCATGCATTGTTAGGTACTGTTAGAAGTCAAGTAGTAGAAATAATCCAAGTCCCTCTCAATGGTAAAATGGATCATTGCTGGATAGTTGTACAATGGACTATCATACATCGACAAAATATGAACAAACTCAAACTACACGTAATTTGAATGAATCATAAAAACCTAATGTTGAGTAAAGGGACCCACACAAAAGAATAGTTCTTACATGATTCCATGTATTTGAAATATAAAAACAGGCCAAGCGAAGTAATCTTGTGAGAACAATAAAGAAAAGAAAGAAGGCCGAGTGGTGGTTACCTGTGGAGGGGGTGGAAGAGAGGGTGAGAAGGCTGTGGGGGTATGATTAGTGTTCTGGTTTTGCTCCATGTGGTGGTGACATGAGTGTTCACGTTGTGATTATTGGTTGGGTGGTACATATGAGTACCCTATTTCACAATAAGACCCTTGAAAATTTCAAACAAAGAAATTGAGGCTTATCTTACAGTACGACTCCAGAATATCACCCCCAGTCTAAAGGTCAGACATGGAAGGCTGGAACAGAACAGAAATTCAGCAGAGCAATGTGGCGATTCCAGGCTTTGAGCAGCCACTGGGAGGTTTCTTCCTTCTACAGCAGAAAGCATTGTCCACGCAGGCACTGCCTGCTGAGGGCGCAATGGTTACAGATGCCTAGCTGGGTGTTGACATTTATCATCACTAAATGTCCTTACGACATTAAATCCTTACGACAGGTTTCAATGTGACCATTGATCATTTATTCCACAGCTATGAAAGTACGTGCAAGGTTCTGTGTCTCCTGGCCAGGAAGTGAAAGAACCAGGATTCCACCCAGGTCTGTCCCAGGCCTCGGGCCTGCCATTGGCATTATCCTACACAGCCTCCTCCTTCCATGCCAGACTCTCATTCTTCAGAAACATGTATTTTTTAACTATAGACAAAACCAAAACAAGGAAATTCTCTGGACTTCCAGAGCATTTGAACACTAAAAAGCTTAAGGTCGCATGCTCCTTCCTCCCCTGATGGACAGTTAACAAAACTGAGGGAAAGGTTGGTGGGTTGCAGCGTGGCCTGTGCCTTTGGCTGGGCCTCCTGCAGAAGGCTCAGCAGCCCTGTTTACCCTGCTGGCTCAGAACCTGGCCCATTATAAAGGCTCAATCCTCTATCTTGTTGAAACAGAAGAGCTCAAGATAACATGGCTCTGCTGGAGCTTAGGGATGACCCTGTGGAAGACCACTGAGCTTCTTTGAGGAGGAGACCCTCCAAAGTGAGTTCATTATCCTGTGAACTCAGAATTAAGTGAGATACCTGTGCAAAGCTCCCAACAAGGTACCTGGCACATACTAGGCATTTAATAAACACATGCTGACTGAGTATCCACTGAATGGCCTGGATGATTCCGGGGTTGAAGCAGAGGCCCTGAAAACCTCTCCTACCTGAGAGTTCACCCAGTTCTAGAATCAGAATCCCTCCCTTTGTGGCCAGGCATCACAGTGCTGGAGAGGAGGGTGTGTTGCTGGCTGTTCCAAGTCAATGTATGGAAATTCTTTCAGAAGCACCTGCCATGCTCCTGGGAGGGCCTATTTTGGGTGTCTCAATTGCATCTATAATTCTATCCCTGAAGTCATTTCATACATCTTTCCAAGGATTCAAAAATAAAACTCCTGCCTGATAGAGTCAATAAAAAGATTTTCAGAGAAAAAAAAATCTTCAAATACTATTTATACTAGTTAAAAAATACTGCACACCTTTCTCCCTTTTCCTTCTCCATCTTCATGAGAGACCCTTGAGTTATGAAGTGCACTTAACACCATTAATTGCCATGGAAACTACAGCATCTTCTGCAGAATATGGTCAACTTTTTCTGTACAGATTTTTTCCTCCCTTTCAACAGAGACTTTGAATAATGGGCTGTTTTTGTTCCATTGTGGAAAGACAAGAGTCCCCTTCCCTTCTTGTTGCACTGTTACCTCCCCTGACCAGCAGCTCTGATAGCAGATGCTGGTAACCTGGATTCTAAAGAAGCCAGAATGCCCACTGAATTTCAACTTCCTGATGATGCCACCTGTGGCACCCAAGTGTTCTCACCTGTTCCTCAGCAATGATTTGCTCTTCAACTTTATTCAGCATCATTAATAACAACCCTAACAGCATGCAGTAATAATTGTTAACAGCAAATTCCCATTTGCATGAATGCTTATCATAAAAAACAATAGCATTTACTATCTGCAGGGAGTAGTCTGAGTGTACTACATGTGTTAGCTTATTTCATCCTCACAGGAACTAGGTAGATATTAAGATTGTCCCATTTTACAGATGAGGAAACTGAGACATGGAGAGATTCATCCACCTGCCCATAGGCATGAAGATAATAACTATGGTAGCCAAGATTTGAACATGGGTCCCTCTAATGCCATACCTAGTTCTTGCATTTTCTATCATGCTTCTAGTGTATCTTTTGAAAGAAATAACAGTATAACCCTCAGCCAGTAACTAAATCATTAATGAAATGATTGAATTATTAAATTTTTATTAAGCCCCTACTATATACCAGGTACAGTACTGGATATTATTTCAAATTTATTCAGCAAACTTAGCTATCGGAAACTCTTCTGAGAAACAAGAATTATGCCCAAAAACCCCTATGAGCTACCCAGACATATAACATTCACACATTTTATTTATTTGGAAAATACTCCCTCAACTTCTTTACTTTCTCTATGTATATACTGTACAATGTTAATAAGCTGGTCATCTAGAATCAAAGATCTGGGTTTGAACTTCAGACTCATCACTCCCTAGCTGTGGGGTGGCTTCTCTAACTTCTCCAAGATGGTGCTCCTTGTTAAAAATAAAAGTGACCTCAGGAGATGATTTTGAAGATTAAATCAGAAGATGCAGGTAAGGTGGCTGTTTCAGGAATGACACCTAGTAGGGGCTGACTGTCCGCTTATTAGCAGCGACTGTGGCATTGTTCATTCATCACACGAACACTTCTTATGCATCCACAAGTCCCAGTACACTGCCTGTTTGTGTTCTGCAGTGACCTTCCCCCGGGGAAGATGCCTGGGAAGTCAGCTGTGAGACAAAAAACAGTCCAAGGACAGGGATTAGCAAGGTGCTGGGCACATGGCAGCCACACAATTGGTCTTCATCCTGCCCCTTAAAGGCTCCTCTCTGGCTACAGGGCCATTGTTTTTGCTGGGGCTTAGGCTACCTGCCCAGAATACAAGGGAGCAGATGGCAGAGCTGGAATGTGAACACCCATTTGGCTACTTCCAAACCTGCTCCTGAAAGTAATTAGATTGGAGACATTTGCCCCAAATGGGAAATAAAGCCACACATTCCCAAGTCCGGGGGAGGGAGGTGGTGCATCCCACTGTTATACACACTTTTTTGCATCTTTCAAAAATTCTATTATAACTAACATTCTTCCAGTTGAGGCTGTCTGATTTCCAAGCATTAAAGAAAGGAGTGGTCCCAGGAAATATTTCCCTCTATCAATCCAACATTAGACACAATTCAATTTCTTAATGACATTTGTGATCATTATGCCATGCTTCTAATTGAAAATGAATAATTGAAATTCTAATTATTACAGGAGTCAATAGAAGATGACTCTAGACAGCAACTTGCTAGGCAAAAGCTTTAATTCTAATCGCTTTTTAACTCCAGTAAGTTTCTGGTTATTCAATTATTTAATGAACATGCATTTCCTTAGGCTGTACCCTGGGAAGAAGTTTAAAATGAAAGGACCCATTAGTGGGCGATTTATTTATTTATATTGGGAAACTTAAAGTATTGGACTTCTGGTTTTAGCAATATGATAGATTGAATTTAAGGGCCCTTCATCCTTACAATATCATATAGTTATGTGGGACAAAATAAAATGAAAAAACAAACAAATACATTTAACGGGAGCAATGAGTGAAGAGCTGAGGCTGTCCTACCACAGAAGAAGTACATGAAGCCATGAAACACAAGCACAGACCTCAGCAGGCCGGGGCTGGGACATTCACATCCCTGTGGGAGACAGCAGACTCAGATGCGGGCCCAGGCCCAGGGAGTCAGGGAGGTGGCATGAAGCCCTTGAACTCCCCTGCTTGTCAGGCCTTAGAAGGGTTTCGTCCCTTGATGAATGAGATCTCTGCCTAGTGAGATATAGAGAAGGCCAAGAAGCTTACTTTTGCTGGAGGCTTTGGATTAAAAAAAAAAAAAAAAAAAAAAATTACTATCATGCAAGTGCAGGTCCAAATGAATAGCACCTTTGTATTTCAGGAAGCCTAAACCTAAGTGTTGATATAAAAAGTCACCCAGGGCCAGTGGACCTCTGTGCTGCTTGGTTGAGTCAGGCACCAAATAGCTCCGTAAGTGTGCTTCCATAAGCCTGAATGCAGGGAAATCCCACTGGAAAAAATACAATGAAAACTGCATTGCCTAAAATTGAGCTTGCAGAAAGAATTACAAATTACACCCCACAACCCCCACCCTGAAAAGAAAGCCTTCGCCAGTAGGAAACAACAAGGAGTCCTAACACCCTTGAAATACTACTGATAGATTATAATGTCTCTCAATGAGTAATAAGATAAACAAAAAGATAAAAGTCATATTAAAATAATAAACACTGAAAAAATAAAGGCAGGTTCAAAAGAGAACCAAATAAAACCCCCCCGATTAAAAAAAAAAAACACAATCATTAAAATTAAAAATCAGAGGCTAAATGAAACAGCAGGTGAAGTAAAATGGAAGAGAGATATAGTGAACTCAAAGATAGGTTTGAGAAAATTTCTCACAGCACAAGAAAATAGATGGAAAATATGATTCATCTATTAAAACAAAGGAGGACAGAATCAGAAGATCCAACAAACAGCTGATAAAAATTCAAAAAGAGGGAGCAGGGAAGAGGAAATATTTAAAGAAGTAATAGCTGAAAATATTTCAAAATTGATGAATAACATGAAACTGTTAAAGGCAAAGAAAAATCATAAACGCTCTGAATATTGGTTTCCTTTAGTTTTCTCAAGTAGATCCATCTTTGGGAAGCTGAAGAATTAAGAAATAAGACGAGTTGATGGATTAAAAGCAGCACAAGACGGGGCAATCGTTCACAGGGACAATGTGTCCTGCCCAGCAAGTCTCTACTCTTCCGCATCCTGTGTCAGGCAGAAAACTAGCACAACTACTGTGCACCCTACACTATTCAGCGTGGAAAATTGCATTATTTTCCCTAAGTCTTCATCGCTCTCTTTATGTCTGAACTTTTCAGTACTTTCCCCTACGGACAGAATTAAGACTACGTGAGCTACCTATTGATCCAAGGGGAACAAGAAACTCATGGAGCCAACCCCAGAGGGAAGGCCTACCCTGGTAAGTCCAGGTTAGCTCAGCTGACACCTAGCTGGTGTCCAGGTTTATGAGCCAGAATACGTTACTGTTTTAAGCCGCTGAATTTCTGAGTCGCTTATTAATGAAGTATAATTGTGGCAAAAGTTGCCACATTATCTCAGCAGATTTCACAACTCTAATGGATGCATTGCAGCCCCATTTTACAAGTAAGGGAACTCAGAGGCTCCAAGGAGCAAGAAGTAAGGCAACTTGCCCAGTGTCACACAAGGGTAGGTTCAAGAACCAAGACTTATCCTGTCTATACAGCCCAGACTTTTCACTACTGCACCAAACTACTTTCAAAACATGTTTGTTGCATGAAAGAGTGAATGAATGGTCAGATGAGTAACAACCCATCTACCGGGGCCAAAACATCCATTGCAGTTACCCACACTCATACTCAGGGCCCTGACCACCTTTAAGGCCAGCACGACCTCATTTGTGTATCCAAAGAGGCTAATTTTTTAAATGAGATGTCTGCTGCACAGTTTGCCCAGAAAATGAATCCCCTTTGTGCCAGGGGAGAAAAAAAAAAAAAAAACCCTGCAGTGGAGTAGAAATAATGACATTCTGTCGGGGCCCTTAGCATGCTGATGATCGTCATGGTCCAGCAGACAGTGTCAAGGATGCGACCTGCAGAGGTTCACAACCAGGCAGTCGGTAAAGGCCTCATCTCAGTGGGCGACACGGAGTCCCACAGCTGATCCATGTCTTGCAGCGTGGCACTTAGCAGCTGCTGGAGCAGGTCTGCCAGGTGTAGGTCCCCCTCCAAACCATTGGGATGCTAAATAGTGAATTGCTTTGTTCCACTTGGGGTGGGAACAGGCTCTTCTAAAAGGTTACAGAGGGATCCCTGTCCAAGTAGCAGAGGATCAAGAGGTTCAGATCTCCATTCCTCCCTGCGATTTACCATCTCGAAATAAAACAAAACGAAAACTGATGATAGAATTAAAATGCTCAGAATTTTGACCCTGCTTTTGATTTTACAAAACATTGGAAAATTTATTTCTGATTCAGTAGAAAAACAATAGACAAAGGGTATGAAGAGTCTAGTCAGAGAAGAACAAATACAAACAGCTAATAAACACATGAAAAAATATTTGCCTACACTGCTAATTAAATGAAAATAACAATAAAATACCATTTTCCCCTGTCAGGTTGACAAAAAAAGGCTTCATAATTTTCAGTGTTCATCATTAGGAAAGGGGAGCATAGGCTAGTGACACAATTTGTGGGATTATTTAACAATATTCACCAAAATTTAACCATATATATATATATATATATATATATGTTGGTAGTTATTCTATTTTTAGGAATATGCTCTCTAGTTATGCCTACCACCAAAATATGCTAAGATAGGCATATAAGAAATTCACTAAAGAGTTATCCATAATAGCAAAAACAAAACACAAAACAAAACAAAACAAAACTACAAATAGTTAAGTGTCTATAGACAGAGGATGGATTAACAAACTATGGCACCTTCAAGCAATGGGAGGACATGAAGCAGCGAACCAGAGTTCTGCAGGGACTGAGATAAACCCTCACCTTGCTGTGTTGTCAAGGGGAAAATGCAAGGTGCAGGCAGTGGGTAAAGAACCCCTTTGGTGGAGATGAAACATGGACCTACATTTTTTCTGCAAGAATAAAAAGAAGCACCTTAACAGTGGTCCCCTTTGGAGAAAGGCAGCTGGGAACCTAAGATCACTGGTGGGTTTTGTTTCCTCTGCCTGTACTGTGCTCTTCTGACCGTGCACATCTATTTATTTTTACGTGAACAGGAGTTATTTGGGTATTGACACCAAAGGCCATTTTTGTTTTCCTTGCAAACATTGAAGATCTAATAAATGTTACAACTTAGTATATTATGTATTAATTCAAGTGCATTCAAGTGCCAGGCAAGTGTGGTGAGATAGAGCTGAGACTGGAAGAGACTCCCACCCAAGGGGCGCAGCCCCAGAGCACAGGAAGGGACATGGCAGGGGAGATGAACTCCATTGCTTGGGTTTCTTCAGAAAGTGGGAGCTGCTCTCCTTTGGGGGCAATCAGAAAAGAAGAAATGGGGGCTTGGGAGGTGGAAAGGAGACAGTGGGTGTTAGAATAGGATAGATTTTTCTATGTGCAGCCTTGAAAGCCACGAAGGGGAAGAAGGGCACAGTGTGCTTCCTAGGCAACAGGGAGACTGAAGCAAGGGTGCCAGGAAGGCTGTGGGAGGAGCCTACACGAGGTCCCCTGTATTGGGGAGCACGGGCAGCAGCCCCATGATGGCAGAAAAGCTTTAGTCACTGAGGAAGGGCTGGCATGGTGCAAATCCTCTAGCAGTCAGGCAGGTTGAGGCAGAAAAACAAAGAGGCTTGCATTTTCCCATTTCAAGTAGCCAAGTTTATTTTCACACCAGACTCCTGAGAAGCACAGGAAATACCCCTGTCTCCTGTACCACTCAGTGCCCCAGCGCAGTGCCCGGCACACAGTAAGACCTGTTGCAATGCCTGGCACACAGTAGGACCTGTTGTTGGAACAAACTGAATATTGACACTACCTGCTCAGCCTGGCTTATCATTCTCCTGACACCTTGTTAGCATCTCACAGAGATTCCTGCAAGATTACAGTCAGGTATTCTTGAGAGCTGAGGCTCTGCTGGTAGGAGTTATTAATGTATTCAAAGAGTTCAAAGAAGTTCTCCTGGAAAGGCTGACCTAGTTCACCAGTTAGGCAATAGCTGAGCAACCAAGATTCATTTGACTATTAGATAACATGTACAAATAAAATTAAAATTAATTAAAATCTACAGCTCCTTACAAAAACCGCTTTGATGTGCATTCAGCACCTTGAACAGCTGCAGTTAGGGAAGAGCAATGAGGTTTCAATTATCCCAGCTACTGCTGGAAAGAGATAAGGTGGATAAAAGAAATCTACATGTAATCAAAATTTAAAATGCTTTATTCATTCTTTCAATTTCAACTTTGTCCCTAACACAGTCTTGTAAGGACCTATAAGAATTACTCAGGTTTGTTTAATCTTCCCTTCTGTCCTTTTTCTAGAGATTGACGTGCTAATAATGGAAGGAAGTGGCCTTCTCTGAGACCCTACTGTGTGTCGGGACAGGGCTGGACAGGATAGTCTCCATTTGCCCCTCCACCTCCTTTTTCTACACTATTTTGTGCCCCTGGAGGCTGACCTTTGGAGGATATTATTAATAATATTCCTTTCCCTCTGACTTCTGACTGGATTTAGCCAACGGGAGGTACCAGCCTCAGAGGGCAGGAGAGAAAAGAGGCTGGTATTTATTCCTCCACTCCTCCTGCTAGGCTGTGAGTTGGTGGTGGCTTCTTTCTTCTTCCTAAAGCCATGGCTCCTGTCCAGCATCTGTTTCTGCACATGCAACTCTCTCTCAGTAATTATTCCTATCCCTTCCCCTTTAGGCCCACAGATGTTAATGGTTCCTTGCTATTGTAACCCTGAGGTGCTGCATCATCCCTTACTGGTTTTCTGGAACCCTGACCTTCATTAAACTTTCCTCGACAGCCACATGTGTGGGTGCCATCAGCTCCCTGCACTCCTGTTGCATTTAGTGACCCCATTTTGCAGAGGAGGAGAGATCCTCAAAGAGAATAACTGATTCACCTACAGTCACAACTCCAGAAATTGGAAAACCAGAATCTCAGGCCAGGACTGTCCAACCTTGAAGCTTAGAGATCTGAAAACTTGATTACATTGCTGAGAAACTAAAGTAACCAGTGAGAATTTGCAAGCTGCTTTCAGCTGCAAAGGAACCATTTGAAAGTTTTAACACAGAGTTGAAAGGATTGGAAGGCTGAGTCTTTTACCCTTTACTTTGCCTCTTGGATTCTAATTCCTAAAGGCCTTGCTTCTGGGCTCTGAGCTTCACCTTTAGATTTCATGACTTCCATTGGGCTATTGGACTTTCTGGGGATGAGACTTGGGAGTGAGAAGGAAGCTCAGGTAACTAATCAGCCCTCTCTGTCTTCATCCATCTATCCATGTGGTGGCACCACCGTTACTGGGGGACTGTTCTCTCCTAGGCCGTGGGGGGTTGCCAAGGTGAGCGAGACACAACAAGATATCCAGACACACCAACAGTTGGTTGCCATACACTGTGGACTGAGATCTGTACAGGGCGTAGTCGGTGCACAGTGAGGTCACCTCACCTAGCCAGGATCAGTGGCAACCTCTTCCTGGAGAAAGCAATGCCTGAGTTGCACTGTAAAAGGTGAGCCAGAGTTAGTGTGGTAGGGGTAGGGGAGGCAGGGCATCGAGGGAGTCTGGGCACAAGTTCCATGCATGGAATGCCAAAAGTTCAGCACAGGCTCTGTCTACAGGTGGCAGGAGGTAGGTTGGAAAGGACAGTCATGGTGGACTTGTCCAGTGTACCATGGCTAGCAAACACTGAGCTACGTGATTCTGTTCAGCGTACCTTATAAGGATAGTGGGCGAGGAGCAATAAATACATCAGGACAGTTGACATGTGGCTTTGGTAAATGGGCTGCCAGACCATCTGCCAGGCAGGCCGAGCCTCCGCAAGTAGCTTCTGGAATAAAACAGAGTGCACGGGCCACCAGAGCAGGTCATGCAGAACCTCCATCGACCATCACACTGCGCGTTCCATTCAGGAGGGAAAACTTCAAACCAAACTCGAGACCAAAGAGTATCCTGACTCCACAAATGCTATCATTAAAGATCATCACAGATAATGTGCTTTTAATTAGAAGGGTTGAGATACTGGCAAATGTTCAAAAGGCTTGCCATCTGAGACTCCGCCAGCACCGTGAGAGCCCGCTCAGGTGGAACACTCCAAGGCTTCTTCCTGAAAATACCTGGGAGGTGATATGTGGCTCAGCCTGGGTGGAATGGAAAATGTGGTGCCATACCCACTGTTCTAGAGAGGAGGGGAAAACAGGTTTAGTGGCTTGTTACATACCAAGGTGGAAAGGGTTTTGGAGTCAGACAAAAAGGTACCAATAGTGAGACCTTGATCATGATGCATGACCTTTCTGAGCCTTGGTTTCCTTGTGCATCAAATGCAGACAACTATCCACCCCCGCAGGCTGTGGGAAGGATGAAACGACTTAACGTACCTCCACATCAGCATAAATGGCCTGGTACAACCTGGGTGCTCAGAAAGCATTTACTTTCTTCCCTTTTCCTGCTTCCCCAGGCTGGAAGATGGCAAGGCCTACATCCAAAAGCAAGTCTTTGTGAAGCCAAAGGTTAACCCCCTTCAACAGCTCCCCACAACCTCTCCTCTTGGGCTGGGAAGAACCAGGATAGGGCTTTATTTCATAAGGGTCAAGTCTGCAGTAAGCAAAAGTGGCCTTGGCTTTTCAAAGACCAGTCTTCAAGTGTGCGAAGTTTCCTGCCTGTATCTCTAAATCCTATCAGCCTCCTGTACCAGGGAATCTTGACTGGCAGTGACTCCATTAAATACCAATATATAGCTGGGCTTTGGAGCACATCACATAATCCTTGTCTGCTAACTTGGCCAGGGGCTTAGGCAGATGCAGTTATTTCAGACGGAAAGCTGCTTGTCAGTTTTAAGCAAGTGTTCCCCATCGGCTCCCCAGCTCCTAGAATGATGGGTCTGTCACTTATTTATGTGAGCTGTCTACTTCTCTAGGCAGCCAAATCACCTTCACGCTCATCTGACCTGAAACATGCCCAAGATGAGCCATCTGAAGCCGAGTTTCAGTCCTGGCTCTACCACCCTCTAAATGTGTGGCCAGGGATAGTGTCATCACTTCTCTGGTCCATTCCAAAGGGGTTATGATCAAACATATTTGGTCGACAAATATAGGCTATCTAGTAGTGAGGCCTTATGCTCAGTACTTGCAATATCAGTAAGATTTATTCCCCAGCTTGGGTGAGCTCATAGTTCTAAAAGGAGCAGGAGGGGTTTCCTAAAACAGAAGTAGCTATGTGAAGATACTGCCTTGCCCGAAAGTGGGTTTGGTCACTTATGCACCTGCCCAGACCACATTGCACAGGTTGGCTGCAGATTAAGTAAGACAAAAAATATATATAAATTATAGAGTACTATTCAAAGGTAAAATCATATTCATTCATCTGTCCATCTAGCTCCCCACCATTCACATACTCTTTCATCCATTTATCCACTCAACTTGAAAACAAATATTTAGTATCTATCATGCACCAAGCAATAGGAATTGGACATACATCAGTGATTAGATGAAAATCCCTCCCTATGTAGAAATCACATTCTCATGAAATCTACCTATCCATCTATCCATTCATCCATCATCTCCTATGCCCATTAATTCAATCACCAAGTTCCCAGCAAACACCTCCTATGTACTCACCATTGCACTAGCCTATAGGTAGAAATTAAAAGAGAAAACAAAACAAAATAAGAATTGTCCTTATTTGTCATGCACTGTAGTTACTCAGGCAAGATCCATGGCTCTATGCCACCTGTTTCAACCACTTCCTAGATACCCCGGTTGAACACCTCTATGAAACACGAAATGGTTAAGAATCAGATTGAGACAGGCTGAGAGCCACCAGTTGGAGGACTATGGGTGACTGAAATGCAGGGGCTCTATGTGGAGGGTTGTAAACTTTCCATAGACTGAATAAATATTGTGCCTCAAATAGTTGTGCAACTGTTTCTTGAAAGAGTAGGTATAGTGAAAAATAAAAATGTAATCTCATTAGGGCATCACTGAACTAATGATAGTAATTTTCAATCATTATGTAACATCAAGGTTGGAATGTGGGTAAGGTGAGTGAGACACCAAGGATGAAAAATTTAAGGAGGTACTCATTCTCAAGAGCCTACTGTATACTTGCACAACCCTGATAGTGGGTGCCTCCTTAAATTTGACTCCTAGCACTTCACTTACATCTCCACGTCATGGGCAATATGGTAGGAACAGCCCTTTAATGCACACATTCTTTGTACCTGGCAATGTACTAGCTTTTACAATACCTGACAGTTATCTTACTTAGCTTTTATAATAACCTTACAAAAAAGATAGGATTAACTCCATTTTCCAGAAGAGAAAACTGAGGCTACAGAAATTATATGCTTTACTTAAGGTCAAGGAGTCATGAAATCCATGGAATCCAAGTCTGCCTGTTTTTGAGCAGAGATCCCCTCAAGATGGGTCATGTGACCCAGCATATACAGAGTGCCGTATGAAGCAGGCACCTGATCATGGACTCAGTGAATCACCATTTGCTTTAAGTTAGTGCCCTTCTTCCTCCGTGTATAATTCACTTCCTGGTGCTGCACCCCCCTCACCCCTTATTCCTCCCTGGGCCTCCGGCTTCCTACACAGAGGGGCCTGAGGCTCTTCTCCAGCCCCAAACTCAGATAATGCCCAGTCCTTCCCTGAGCCATTTCATTTCTTTCTCCAACAGCTCCTTGATCAAAGGGACAAATGGATTATAAAAATGACATTTTTTTGAGACTGGCATCTCTACTTCTTCAAAGAGAAAAAGAAAATGGAGAAAATGAAGCCACTTACAGAACGCAGCCAGGTCAGCCTATTATCACCTGGGCTCTATGGTGGCCATAATTGGATGACTGTCTGCCCTGAGGCACAGGGTCCAGTGTTCCTGTTTGGCTTGACCTGACTGGTGTGCAGAGGGAGGCTGCCTGGTGGGTAATTCCTGACATGGGCCATGCAGGCTGGACCTGTGTATGGAAATTCCCTGGGCAATCCCTCTCCTTGTGCTGGACCCTATGTCCAGCCCTTTCCCACCTTGAATCTGAGCATAACGCCGTGCTTGGTGATGGTCCTCTGCAAGGAAGCCAGGCATTCCTGGGCTTCTGGGAGGTGACCTCACAGAGCTGCCTTCCTGGTCCTGGGGTGTGGGAATTCCACCCCATAAACCTGCGCAAAGACCTGTGTCAGGGTCTGTGAAACAGGCATTAATTAGGCACCAACTGTGTTGCACACCCTATACTAAGGCCTTTTCCATGTATTCCTTCATTTAATGATCATCCTGCAATCCCATGAAGAGCTGGACAAATGGGTCTGGCTTTCTTCTTGGGGTGATGCAAATATCCTAAAATTGATTGTGGTGATGGTTTCACAACACTGTGAATCTACTAAAAGCTACTGAATTGTACATGGTGTGCTTTGTGAATTATATTTAAATAAAGCTGTTATGGAGAGAGAGGGAGAGAGAGAGAGGGAGGGGGAGGGAAGAAGGAGGGAGAAAGAGAGAGAAAAAGATATGTTACCAAGAGGAAATCATTTGAATCCATATTTTCTAACTCAAGATCTCAGTCAGTTACTAAATAAAATGTAGTTTACTGTCATTTATTTTCTAATAGGGAAGATAAGCCAAATACTTATATTATTTCGATTGTAGTAAGAAACAGGGAGGTGCTCCGTGGGAGATTAAAGCAGGAGCGCTGAGTTTGTCAGAAATGGCTCATGCACATCACAGATTCATGGTTTTTCTAAGGTGCTCAGTGAATGCAACCCTTCTGCCCCCACGGTACACATGTCAGACCACATATCCAACTCTGGACAGGGGGCAGAGCATAATCATCCAACCCTCACACAGCTACAGTGCTTATTATATGCCAGATACTCTTCTAAAGGTCTCAGATGCCATCGCTTTGTATTCCCCACCACAGCTATTATGAGAGGGCTACCATTTCCTCAGACTTAAGGGTCAGAGAAACGAAGTTGACTCACACAAGGTCATCCAGTAAGTAAGTGGCAGAGCTGGGATCCTAGCCCTGGTTTTCTGGTTAATAGCCACAAGCTCTGCCCTCTGTGTCCGAAGGTTCCTTGGATCTGGTCTCACTGCCACTGACTCTGCTTTGTGCCCTCCTTCCCTGAGACCAAGTTCTATAAGACGGCTGAGGTCACAGCTACCTGTGTGGTGAGTGGTAGCTTGCAGAGCAGGAAGGAATGTGAACGGAGAAGCAAACTCAGGGGAGGAAGGGGCCCTGGCCTGGGCACTGGTGGCCTGGGGTCTGGATGGCCACTAAGTCTCAGTGTTTCTTGCTTTTCCTTGGGCCTCAGTTTGACCATCTGCAAAATGAAAGGGTTGAAGATGTGATGTTTAAGCTCACCTAAGATTCTCAGCCTGAGACCTGGCCCTGCTCTGTGTGTTGTCTCAGGCTGCAC
The DNA here is from genome assembly GCA_004026585.1 of Noctilio leporinus. Taxonomy (NCBI): domain Eukaryota; kingdom Metazoa; phylum Chordata; class Mammalia; order Chiroptera; family Noctilionidae; genus Noctilio; species Noctilio leporinus. The sequence continues at coordinate 237,284 of PVIW01000538.1, forward strand.
TCTGGCCTGGAAGGCTGGACACAGGCTGGACCTACCTGTGGCCTTCCTGATGCTCAGTATCCAAGGAAGCCCCCAACCACACAGGGACTATGCTCCCCAGGAAACCCGTTCAAGCTTGGCTCCATCTCCACTTCCACCAGCCTCCCCAGGAAATGGCTCCTCCCTCCTAACTAGCCTCTTTTGGGATCCACCATGCCTGGCTCATAGGAGGTACCGAGTTATTAATGAGTGAATAAGTGCATGTCTGTACTACACACTTATCAGAAGGCTATAATGGCTGTCTTCTTCAAAGAGCCATTATTTCATCAATACTGATGATTTCCATGCCAGGATCTGTTCTGGACATATTCATGATAAAATAACTGGGGGCACAGTAGAACAAAATGCAACTTTAAAGCTGACTCAGGAAACCTGGGGTCCCCATCAGTGAAAAGCTGTAGCACACACAACCAATCCTGACAAGCCCAGAAAGGGGAGACTAAAAATGCTGGACATAGGACAAAGGCCACAGGAACCTGAGCTCCAGAGCTACCAATAGTACCTGGACGGGGCTAGGTTTGTTTACACCCCCTCTGGGCCAGGCCTTGGCTGGGTGGGGTTCAGACACAGAGATTTAAACCATCCACTTTCCTGTCTGGCTGGACCTGAAACTCTATGGACCAGCACTGTCCTATATGGACCTGGTCACATGTAACATTAAAACGCTTGAATTGTGGCATGTGTAAAATTTTTAAATGTTATTTTATGTTAACTAATTTAAATTTAAATAGCCCATGGTTACTGCATGGGACAGCCTAGGTCTAGACCTACAATACATACAGTGTGTCTGAATAAACCCAACTTTACTTCAAGATCACCTGCCTCTGACTCCACCACTTTGTCCAGGACTGCTTGCAGCTATGTCAGGCAGCCTGGCTCCGTCCTGACCCCGGCTCCAGCTCTGGCACCGGAAACCTGGGCTTCATTCTCAGTTCTGCCTCAAACACACTATCGACCCGGGACAAATTGGTGGAACGCTGAGCTTCAACTTCCTCATCTTACAACTTCATAGGGTTGTTAGTAGGGAGGAAAATACGAATGGAAATTATCTGGCATGTAAGGAAGGGACACGCAGCAAGCACTAGTGCCCTCCTGGGGTCCTTCCCCAACCCAGCTCCTCAACCCCTGCTCCTTGCTCTGTTGGGTTCCCTCATCTGTTGGAATTCTCATACTCTCAACCATCTGCTGGTCCCCCCAGATTCCCACCTGCCTTTCCCTCTTGGCATGGCTCACATCTGAGTCCCTAGCCTGTACTCAGCTCCACCTGCGTCCGCCACCAGCGCCCAGGGACAACTCTTCCCACCTGCCACAGGGTCTGGGGGACAAGTTAGAAATGCACAGATTGAGAGCTGTGGGTGCCGTGGGACATGGCGGCTTAAACATTTGTTGGGATTTTTTTTTCCCTTTTGGAGGAAGGAGGCTATGGTTTGGAGATGAAAGTGTTTAAAACACACAGATCTTGACAAAACAAAGGCAGCCCCTCTTCCTCTACAGTCTCTCAAGTTTCTCCCCTAACCCCCACAGACAAATACTGGGACAGGCCTCTGTGCTCCTCCAGAAAAGGATGTTATGCTGCCAACATCTGGTTTCTTATAACCTCTGGATGCATGAAAGCGAGTCATGTGCATGGTCTGTGGAGACTCCAAAGGGGCCTATGGAGGAACATGAGATCACAGCCCAGCAAGGGTTTTCTTATATTTTGAGAAACAAAGACTTCAGGATAGATTACTTTTTCTTGAGGCAGTGATGGTGTGATGGAAGGAAAAAGCCTCCAAGCTGGGAAGCTGAAGTTACAATGCTCTGTGAGTGCCTGTATGCGCCAGGTATTGGCTTGCATCTTTGGAGACAGGGTGGACACCAGCTCTTCTCTGGACAAGGGAAGGGCCTTAGGGGCTCAGCTTTCTGGCCCATAGGGTGGGGCCAGGACTGACGCCTGCCTCACAGGGCTGCTGAGAGAGAACAGGGAGAGACTGTGGCATTGGAGACTGTCCTGTGGCACAGTTTATTGGTGGTTTCCCATGCTTTCCATTTGCTCTATTCATGGAGACCAACTATTGATCTGATACTCCAATCTGGACCCTTCTTTGAAAATTACCAGATTCAACAAAACACATCTGGCTTGGGGCAGGGAGCCCCCAAGGAAGTAAACGCCAGCCCCAACGATTAAATTACCACTATCCCTGGCTAGAGCTGAAAACAAATTTTACAAGAGTAAACTGCTTGTTTCATCCATTTCCCCCAATGCTTTGAAGACCGGTCTCTTTCCCATTCCTATTTCCTCACTATGGCAAATAGAGATGTTTGGGAAATGAGAACTGAAGATGGAACTCTGAAAACAACTCAAAAAGAACTATGTGACACAGAGTGGGATAACTGTTTGGTTAAGCAGCTGGGTATATTAGGTAGAAAGAAAGACTTAGATTAAAATCCCAGCTAAATCCTAGGCTGGCTGTGGGATCTTGGCCAAATTACTTAACATCTCTGAGTCTTTTAAGTAGCTTAACCATAACATAAGGATAGTGATAACTACATGGAAGGATATTCTTGAGGAAAAAGTAGGGTGGTATATAGGGTAACTAACATAGAAGGTGCTTAATAAAATACTTCCCAAATTGTGTTGAAGAGCATATGATTGCTTGCCTCCCCATCACCCCCATCTTCGGGGAAAGCACAGCTTTTCTGGTTCTCCTCAATCTGCACACCTAGCACAACATTCTTTTCCAATGGGCTCAGTGATGAGAGGAAGATGGAAAGCATTTGGCCAGAAGGCTGACCTCATTAACTCCCACATCTCTCCATCTGCTATCTATCAGGATCCCATTGCAAGAAGGCAGGTGACCAATAAAAGTCCTCCCATTTCCCTTTGTCTCTGGGCCAGTGACAGTGTGAAGTTGTCCACACCTGGGGAGGGGGGGCCCATCAGGGCTCAGCTCTGGCCTTGTGATTCGTAGTTAGAGTAGGGCTTGTTTTCTGGGCTCAGAAAAAGAAAGCTGATGTTCGTTCACAGCCAACTCAGAGGCAGCAGCCAGGTCCAGCTGGCCTCCTCTGTAGGTCAAGGGTGAGTCTGCTAACCAGCAAATAACACTGCCAACACGATGGAGCAGGGAGGTTATTATGCATGGCACAGGGAACTCTGAATTAAATAAGTTGCCTTATTGCCCAAGGGCACTGAAAACATGACTTGATTTAGAAAAGGAAGATCTGTAGTCTAGTTTTTCAGGAACATGCAGTTTGCAGAAAGCAAGCTACAAGGAGTCCACATAGATGGTACATGTTCAACAAATGTGAGCTGTTGTTATTACACCAGTCGTATGCTGACAGTGTTATGCTTGTGGTTGGTGGGACACACGTTTGGCTCCAAGTTTCCCAGCAGCCATCGGGAAATAGCAATCACAATGCGTTTCACCACTCCCAGGGTCTACGAGTGTACCCGGAGTGCCCACCGGGAGCAACCACTATGGGTACTGAAGCCCCAGAGAAACATCTCCCACATGTCCTCAAAGCGGGGAAGCTCTGGTATATAAAGAAAGAGGTGCTCAGAAGTATTCCTGCAGGAAAATGCAGGGCCAGGTTTCTTCAGTTGACCATCGCCTTTACTGATCAGGGTCTAGCGGCAGCCCCGCCTTGCCACCCTTCTTCTCCCTGAGAGGCCAGGACAGCAGCTGAAAAACGGCAGGGAAGGCTGATGGCTACTCCCCACCCCAAGCCACTGGCAACCAGCAGCCATCATTTAGTCTTCCTGTTTTGTCAGTAGAAGAACTACAGTATTGTATTTAATCAACCAATCAGCCGAATAAGCCTCATTACCATTAAAAGAGAGAAAGTAAGCTTTATTTATGCAATTATAAGGCATTTAAAAAACAAAGACATTATTATTAATAGTTGAGCCTGGCAATCTTCCCGGAGTGGTAAAACCGACAAGGGCTTTGTTCTTGAAGAGGCAACACAGCTACAGATTCTTGCCCCCTGCTCCAAGCAGGATGCCTCCTGAATATTCAGGAAGGTTCTGAGGGCCCCTTTGCCTTCAGTGTTTGGGAAAAACAGCAGTAGATGGGGAGGTAGGAGGGGCATACTTAGTGGCGAGCCAAAACAAACAGCCTCTTTGGGCTGCAGCTTCTGTCCTTGTTCTCCATCCCCACACAGATTAAGTGAATTGAAGTTTCTGAGGGTGGGGCCTAGAAATGGTATGTTTAAAAAGTGCTCCAAATTCTTGAACCCAAGCGGGGATTCCCAACCATGGCCTGGTTGCCCTCTGGGTCCATTCTTCCTTAGGTCTTATCAACGCAAAGGGTTTCTTGGAGATTTCTTTTTTCTTTTTTTTTTTTAAATAAAGAGCTCATTTTTTAATTTTTAAGATGTTATTTATTATTTTTAGAGAGAGGGGAGGGGAGAGAGGCAGAGAGGGAGAGAGACCACAATGTATGGTTGCCTTTCACCTGCCTCCAGCTATGGACCTGTCTGGAGACCTGGTTTACAACCTCCTTATGTGCCCTGGCTGGGAATTGAATCAGCGACCTTTAAGTTCTCAGGCCAGTGTCTTATTCACTCTGCCACCAGCCAGGGCCTTCTTTGAGATTTCTGATTCCATGTTCTCAGACCCAAATGTCCACAGTGGACCCATAGGTCACCTGAGGAGTGAGATTGGCCAGGTATGGAAGTGAAGATGCTAACTGTCTTGGACTAAGCAGAACACTTGCCAGATTATATTGTTTTTAAGAGCCTGTATAGGAAAATTCAAATGGCCAAATCCAATGCATCTGCCAGCCACACAAAGCCTGCAGGCTCCCATTTGAGATCCTTAATAAACAGACAGATTCCAGTCCTCTGTAGAGGGCTAGCTCATTGGCCTGTAATGCATGAAACCACATACTCGCCCGTGACACATGCCATTTCTGTCGGACTACACATAAGAAGACCCTGGCACAGAGTGGGCGTTCAATAAACCTGTATGGGTGAATGAATGGGTGGACAGATAAGTATGAATGGGGAATGGGTGAACCCTAGACATTTTTTGATTCTTCAGTTTCACATTGTGTATTAAAGAGGTTAGGAGTCTAGCCACATGTGGTTACTGAGCCCTTGAAATAAGGCCCAAATTGACACGTACTGTGAGAGTAAAATACATAGCACATTTCAGAGAATGAGTGTGAAAACAAGAATTTAAAATTTTCATTAATACACTTGTAGATTGAATGTTAGAATTATATATTTGAATGTGTGTCAAATAAAGTATATTATTAAAATTAATTTCACCCTTATCATTTGAACATTATATTTTTATTAGAAAGTGCTGCCCTGAGTGCTGAGCCATTATGTTTTCTTTTTTCTTCTGCATATGTATCTAGGTCTTCCTTATGTGTGATTTTTTTCCCAACATTTTTCTCCAATAAAATCTATCCTCCTCTCTTCTCTTTTCCTTCCCATCTTCTAGTAGAATGATAATATGAGACATGAAGAGGGAGCAGGGATTGAGGTAAAAAACAAACAACCAAAAAACAAACACCTGTTTTTCTCCAGGGCTTGAAAGATACATTTTTTATTTCCATCTTCTACTCTCTGTCCAGGGTGTTCCTTGTAAATGACCACAGCAACTGTCTCAACCCTCCCCACAAATTTCCTCTGTCTGGATGCCTTTCTTATTTCCCATTCAGGGAACTCTTACTCATCCTTCAAGTCCCAGGTCAAGTGCTGCTTCCTCTGTGAAGCCCTCCTGGTCTCCCATGTGGAGTCAGGAGTATCCCTGTTTGCCTCTTTCAGTGCTCAGTTGATACTGCTATTGTCACAATTCTCCAGAGGGTGTTTGTGAGTTTTCTGGTCAGTGGATCTCTTTCACAAGTTTGTCTGAGCATAAGACTGGTCTACTCTGTGTTGCCAAGGCCCAACTCAAGATCAGACACAAGCTCAATAAATGTTAGCTGGATGGGTAGATGGATGGATGGATGGACGGATGGGTGGGTGGGTGGGTGGATGGATGGATGGATGGCTGTTCTTCCTCAAAGGAAGTGTCTTTTTTCATTCCTTCATCTCCTCAACAAATACTTTCTGAGCACCTACTATGTATCAGGCATCCAAGCACAGTCTAAGCACAGGGAATATGGAAGTGAGCAAAGCAGATAAATGTCTGCTTTCGTGGGCTTCTGTGCTAATGCTGGACATTCCTTTGTATCATTCTGATGCCCAGATGGTCAATGAATACTCACAAATGTTGCTGCTGGACAAGAGGAATGACGATGGGGGAGGAAAAGGAGGGAAGGTGAGTTTCTGTGCTCCAGAGCCCATCCTCCTGCAGCACAGGCCTGAATGTTTGCTACTGGTCTCACTTGGGATTTCCTTAACAGTCTTTACAACCTTTCGTGTACACTGTGTATGAAAGGGTTTAGGAGTAGCAGTAACAGTGCGATAGCAGCTATTTATTGGTTCTGATAGAGACAGAGAGAGCTCTGAATTGACCAAAGCATGGCTTTCACTTTTCTTACAGGCAGAGCAGAAGTGACCAAGGAGATTGGTAAGACTTTCAGAATCATCTACAGAGAGTAACGACTAAAAAAAAAAAAAAAAAAGTTGACACCATGACACTGATTAAACGAAGGGTGTCCACCCCTCAGTAGCACTGAAGTTTGTGGAACAGATATATTATGAGACACAAACCAGGATAGGACAAAGGCTGCCATCACTTAAAAGTGGGCATCTCCTTTGGACATCTTTCAGGAGTAACAAACTCAGCCCATACTGAGAATCAGCTCTGCTCTCCAACCTCAGAGAATGATCCCATCATTTACAGTCACCCCAGCCAGAAACTGGGAGGCAGCCCTGTTGCCTTCTTACCATCCACATATGGTCAGGCATTGAGTCTTGTGAGTTCTACCTTTTATACATGTCTTTCCATCCACACTACCAGCACCAGATCAAGCCTGCCTCCCTCACACACTGGGCCTACTGCAAAGCCTTGCTGATCTCCATGAGTCTGTCAGCTCTTGAAATGGTCCTCACCCTCACCCTACCCCAGTGTTCTGCAGAGGCCACCTAACATATCCAAATCTAAAGGTGAATGTCTTACTATGAGAAGAATGTCAGAAATGTCTCATTGTGCAGCCCACAGTCCTAATACTGAGAGTTGGAAGGATGAAGGCTGATGCTGGGTAAGCTATCTAGAATGATGGAGCGCACTATAGGGAACAAGTTTGGGAGTCAGTTACACCAGGCTTCATACCTGAAATTTGACATCTCCTTGCTTTGTGATCACATCTTTGATTCAAATTAGGTAATGTCATCTGTAAAAGGAGATCATCGTACTTAGCTCCATGGTACAGACTCTCTTTGCCCGCATACTATACACCATCAAGAATATAGACTGTAAGCCACATACAGCACTGAGCCCAGTATCTAGCATAAATTCTCAAATGGTGGTTGGCTGAAAAGATTATTTGCAGGGAGTAGGTGTTTGTCTCCTTAAGGAAGCCTATCATTCATACAGAATCCCCATCCTGGTCCAGATGAGATACTTCATTACTACCAAGTTCCAGATGTCTCTATAACCATCCTAAAATCAACCATGTCTGTGACTGTGCGGAGATACTTAACTCCTTGTAGTGTAACTAAGATGGAAGATCCTTCTTCCTATCATGTGAGGTGCTAAGAACCTCCAGATTTTTTTAGGCTTTGAGCTTCTTAACATCTATGTAAAGAAGGTAACATAATCAGGCATATAATTCCTGGCATTTAAGAGAAAAAAAAAGGTATTTATGAAAAGTACAAACTATTCTGATATAGAACCAGATATTTCTGATATTTCTCCCCTTTGAACTCAAAGACAGAACCTGGGATAACACAGGTGTCAGCAAAGTTTCCACTAATGGGCTGGGTTATAAATATTTCAGGCTTTGTGGGCAATGGGATCTCTGTGTTGCAGTACAAAAGCAGCTACATAGCCAATACGTAAACAAATGAGTATGACTGTGTTTTAATAAAACTTTATTTACAGAAACAGGCAACTGACCCATAGGCTGTAGTTACCCGATCCCTGGGTCATCTAATGACCTGCATTCCTGCAGTCTGACTTTGAACAGTCATTTCACCTCTTTGAAACTTGGTTTTCCCTCCTGAAAGATGGGAGTTACTAGCTGGAGTGGGAACTAAATGAAAGAAGAGTATCGTCAATCTTCATTTGTGGAATATATGCTTACAAATTTTCCTACTTACTAAAATTTAGTTGTAACCTCCAAATCAAAACTCAGTGCACTCCTGTGGTCACTCAGGAACATGCACAGGACTGGGAAATGGAAATTCCCTGATGTACACATTCCCAGCTAAGGTCCAACATGGCAAAGCTCTGTTCTTTTTCCAGCTCCCATACTGTAAATGCTATCCTTTTTGCGGTCCATTTAGTGTCACATTTCACATCTTCATTGGTGATTTTGCTGTTCAAAATGGTCCCAAATATAGTGTTAAAGTGCTATCTAGTGTTCCTAAGCAAGAAGGCTATGATGTGCTTTATAAGAAAATACGTATATTAAATAAGATTTGTTTAGTATGAGTTACACACTGTTGGCTGTGAGTTCAATGTTAATGTATCAACAATAGATATGCTAAAAAATGCTTTTAAACATGAATACACCTGAAAAAATTATGCATCGATCACTGGATGAAAATGTGACCAGAGGCTCACAAGAAACCAACTTTGTATTTTCCTTGGAGCAGTAAGCTCAGGATTCAGTATTTTCAGTGTTCACCACTATTTTATGCAATGTAACTACCAGAAATAATGAGAATCAGGGGTCTAGGAACCTGTTGTCTAAAGTTGTTGTTAACACTAATGCTATTATAAAACTCTCAGTTGAGAACAATGCTGTGACTAGGCTATTGTTGCTAGTTAATCACAATAGTCTTATCTTCTCATGCTGTAGTAGTGCAATTACTAATTAACCATGTTAGTTTAACTCTATTTGTATTAGTTAACAAGAGTGCTGTATTGCCATTATTAAATGGTTGTATCCAAAGTCAGCCTGAGAAAGTGTCCATATCTTTTCCCCTTGACTTCCTGAGGGCAAAATACAAAAAAAGAAAGCCTTTTCACTGCCTGCCTCCCAGGGGCTTCTGTGGCTAGAAAGCAGAAATAAGGGCTCTCTGGAGCAGTGGTTTTGAGCAAAGATGAGAGCATCTTCTCTCTAGAAGGGGAGCTGGCAGGTGCCCTGCCTGGGCCTTGCAGCTGAGCCCGTCCTGGAGAGGACAGGCCTCTTCAGGACCCTCACCTGTCCCGATGGCTCTGCAGATTCTGAAAATCAGTGCCCCCATTTCTTGCTGCCCTGGTTAAAATGCCAGTCAGTTCTTTATTTGCTTTCTCCCAGATAGATGTCAATTCTGGGGGGTTGGGAAGAAGACAATGGCCCATATCTGATTGACAACAGGCTGCTGAACAAGGGGCCTCTGTGGCATGTTTAATGAAAAGGCCACTGCGTTTTTATTGCATCTATTTGATTTTAGAGGGTCGTTTATAAAAACAATTCAACCAGCAGGATTAACTGCTTCTGGGCTTTCTCTTCTCCCTGCAGCTTGGTGGGTGTCCTCTCTCTCCACTTTTCTACGTCCCTCTCCCTCCAGCAGGTTCCATTCCGGACTTCGTTGGGGTTCACAGAGAAGCAAAGCCTGCACATTCCTGCCACAACACCCAGAGGTTCCTGCGTTTGTCCCCACAGCTCCCAGCACTGCCATCCTTCAGTCCAGCATCTCCTTTTGCTTTGCTACCTGCAAGAGCCTCTATCTAATTTTGCTTTCCTCAGTTGTTCACAACCTAGAAATCCCCTCTCCCCTCCCCTCACACACACTCCCCAAGAGGCTTTTGGAAGCCTGTAGGGCAGATTTGGGTTGTTAGCAAAAAGCCAGGAAGTGTAACTTGATGCTTAGTGCCTGGAGCAGTGCACACATAGAACCTCCCCAATGATTTTATTTCCTTTGCCACTGTGTAGCCACCGTGATTTAGTTTTTAGTCCTGCAATCTAATTACCAAATTGTTTGGTATGTGAATCATATCCAAATAAATATGCTATAGGGTATGCAAAAGTAAGTTTACAGTTGTGGGTACATGAAACACAGTTAATAAAGCTATTGTAATAATCATAACCTGCATGTCCTTTTTCCATATCTACAAGTGTAAACTGCAAATCTAATTACCATACTTCCCTACTCAAAACTCTGAAGTGACTTGGTATCATCTGCATGCAATCAAGGGCAAACTCCTCAAGCTTGAGGCCCTTCTATTCCCCTAATTTATCTCTTCACTGCTTCCTATTGATAACAGTTCTCATACATACCTCCAACACCCTTTTCACTTAGATTAGAGCTCTACATGCTGTTCATATCCTCTCTATATTGAGCACCTTCCCTCTCACCTTCTCTGACAAACACCTACTCATCCTTCAAGGTTCTGTGTAGGTATCACCTCCTCTAGGAAGCCCACCAAGATTCTTCCCAGCCTCAGGCTATGTCTCTATGTTTCCCTTGTATAATCTGTATAATTTGCAGGGGAGTTACCCTACTAGATATCTCCAGGCAGAAAGCAGTCTGGATTCAGTGTGTACCAGAGAGCAGGTTAAGCTCCCAATCCAGAGATAATTAAGACATGGTACCAAAGTCACAGGCCACTCAGAAGATAGGTAGAAGCCTTAATTTTAGCAGGAAGTGGTGCACGCTAGGAAAGAAGGCAAAAGAAAAAAATTTAAAGAAACTAGCACGTATTAAGTACTTATTGTATGTCAGATATGTTCTGAAGATTTTATTTTTAATATATATAACAACGTTATAGGTATATTCTGTTGCTGTTATTCTTCATATTTCAGGCAGAGGGATTTGAGACTCAAAGTGATTTTATCATCTGTCCATGAGCACCCTGCTGTTAGGACAAGGGCATGACCAGGTCAGCCTGAAGGCAAAAGCTTTGCTAGATGCAATCTTTGCATTATACCTGAGGTTCAGAAAAGGCTTCCTGGGAGCAGGTGACTCCCTGGCCTCAAATAGTATCTCAGTCTCTCTCCCAAGGACCCCTTCCAAAAACAAAGGTAATTAATTGAAAAGTTTAAGTCCACCTCTGATTTCTGTCCTAACAACAGCTACATTTTCCTCTCAGGGTGCCATAGGCATGGTCTTGTCATCCCCTGGCTCAGCCCCTTTCCAGTCCTTGGATTCTTCCTTCTCTTTGCAAGGTTGCGTTCCAACACAGCGACCCCTGGAGGCCTCCGCCCTCCAGCATGGACAACTGATCCCCTTTTCTTCTAAACTTCTCTAGCAGGTCTGGGATCTGGGAAGGGGAGTAGGGGGATTAAAAAAAATAAAAAATAAAAATAAAAAGGACTGAACTTATGCACAGTCTACTATTTACAAGGCCTTGAGCTGGGTTTTTTTTTTTTTTTTTTTTTTACATAGTTATGTCTTTTTTTAATCTCACTTTGACCTTACACAAAGTACTGCATGAAGCAGGTGTTACCTTCACCCAAAAGAGAAAGAAGTCACCTAGATGTAGCATAGTTGCGCAAGGTCACCCAGCCTGTGAGCACCAGAGTGAGAATGAATCTGACTCTCAAGTCTACCCTCCCAGTGGACTGTGCCTGGTATGGTTCCTTGTTTCCTCCTGCAGGGGCATGTCCGGCCCCGAACACACGGTGCACTCCTTGATGGCAGGAACGGGGTCTATCACTATATCCCTGGCACCCTAGCTGCACTTGGTGTGTAAACATTGCTTATGAACCTTTCATCAAATATGTGAATATGCTAACTGTTCCTGTAGCCTCAGTGCTCAGCAGAGAGCCCTATAGATTGTAGGTATCTAATGAAGAATTCTTTTTTTTTATTTTCTAAAAATTGACAAATATTTTCTTAACAGTGAAGCTTAGCATTTATCATTTCCCCACCCCACCCCCGAAACATATACACCAAGTAGAAGGCAGTGCTATTCTTGCTAACAGTTTGTTGCTATTTTAATGAAATTATTATAAACTTGGTTAACTCCAGGACTAGGTTGAAAGTTAACCTGAACCGACTTTTGAGTGTCATCCTTAGCCCTTGCTGCGGTGTGTGGGTGGCTCTGGAGTTCCAGGTTCAGAAGCACTGTACTGTGATGGAAATGCGAACCTTCTGTACCCTATTCTGAAGACCTGGGTTTCCTGGCCCTGACCTTTCTCTAAGTAGCCTATTAACTTGATCATCTCTGGTTAACCTCCTTATTCCTTAGTTCTTCAAAAAAGCTCTGATGTTCTGTGAATCAGGTCAGAGGGTCTCTCAGGTTTTGGTGAAGATTTTCTTTTTTAATGAGGGAGATGAGTAGGCTTTTGTAACCACAACCCCAAACTTGGCAAGATGCGATTCAGTTCTATCCAACAGGCCCTCAGTCACCACTACTCTGATGGCATCAGGAGCAAGGCTTCTCCTCAAAGGTAGAAATGCAAATTTTGATTCTACAACATAAAGTATGATGAAGAATTAACAATAGCAACTCACCTCCTCCAAATATATTAAGAACTAGCACCTTTCAGGGGCTATCCAACAAGTCTTTCTGTAAAGAAGCCTTTCTGCACAAAGCAATCCTACAGCTGGAAAAGACTTTGGAGAGCTGCATCCAGGGCATAAACTGACCCTTCAGCGCCATTTTCATCTCAGTGTATTATGTAGAGTTACAAAGGTGACCAGTGGAAGGACTGCAAATGTGATCTATATTACTCCTAATTGCAGGTGCACCCTGGGAGGAGGTGGGAGAGGTTGGGTATCAGGGCGCCAAGCCTCCATTTAACACGGTAGGAAAGCAACAGACACTGCGTAAAGCTGATGCATCATTTTGGAACAATTTAAGCAAATACCATTTAATGACATGGAAGCAACCACCAGAAGAACTAAAAGCAAAGATGGTTAAATGTGGTTGTCTCAGGGAACGGCAGCGGGGAGGCGGGAGGCTGGGGAAGGACTTTGCTTTTCGCACAAGACCTTCTGCACTATTTTATTTTGTATGGTGGGGATAGCTTTGATTTTTAGAAAATGAAAAAATATCTGCTCCCCAGGACATTGTCCTTTGGGGAGTGTAGAACCATTCCTATGTTTCAGTTCTGTTACTTCTCAGCCCTGTGAGTTTTGGGGAACGGGATGTGATGCTAATGGAGAACAGGCTGTGGTACATGTTCATGCTAATGGGGTGTGTTACATGTTCATGCTAATGGGGTGGGAGGTGGGCAAGGAATCATCTCTCTAGAAGTGATGAGAAGTATTCAAATGCTTTTAAAAAGCACCATTTCCTGAAAACAGCGATACTCTACACAACACATGATGAAACTGGGAAAATAGCCAGGCATCTTAGTTCATTTACAGGGGAGATAACTGTCAGGTGTCACATCTTGGCTAATTGCTCGGAGGAAGGAACCTGGAAAGGCAACTGTAAAGGGAGCCCAATCCTAGGGCTGGTGTGAAAAGTTTGGATCCAGATTGTCCAGGTGCCTGTGTCCTACACTGCACAGTCATCCTCAGATGACATAGGTTCTCATTATACCCCTGGCAATGTTGGGCTGGGTTCTGAACTACGCATAGATGGCCACGCACAGAACAGGGCTGTGTGGGGTAACCCTAGTTAAGTCCTTCTCTTTCAGCTTTGGTCTCTTTACCTGTATACCTGAATTAAAAATCTCTCTCTCTAGTTTGGGGATTCAATGAGCTAACATAGCAAGCAAATCTCCTGGAATTCTGTAACTTCCTAACTATTTCCTACCTTTACCTGCCCCACTACCTAGCCTGTCCAGGTCACAAGTCTTCAGTGGCCTCTCATTTACTGATGTGTTATGTCCCAATGTAATGTGACTCACAAATGCAAGCCACATTATGTGATTTTCAATTGTCTAGGGCCACACTTTGAAAAAGTAATAAGAAACAAATGACATTAATTTTTAACAATATAGTCCATTTATTTCACCTATAAGTGAAATATGTTTATCTGAAACATGATTGTAACATGAGTCAATCTCAGAAATTTATTAGTGGGATATTTTACATTCTTTGTTTTCATACTAAGTTGCTGAGGTCTGGTGTGCCTTTTACACTTAGATTAGCTATGTTTCAAGGGCTCAACAGCCATGTGGTGCTGCTGACTATCAAGTAGATCATGCAGGTTAAGATCTTTGAGTTCCTACGGCTAACCTCTTGTCACACACTATGCCCCCTGCCTGGAGCATGCCATCCACCACTTCCACTCCACTGTGCTGAGCTAACTTTCAAATCAGGCCTTGAATGTCTCTCTGGCTCCTTTAGCCCAGGGTAAGGGCCTCTCCACAGTACTCTGTAGGGTCCCATTAAAACCGTATTAAATGGGTTGCAACGCTTGGGCTCCTTCCAATCATGCTATGTCTTACCACTGACCCTCCAGTGCCTGAGTGTGTTTAGTACATGCCAGAAGCCCTGATAATACATGTGAGTTTCTGCTAAAAGGAAGTACCCTCAGGCTCTGGACATGTGTCCTCCCAATGGCGGTCCCCTCTCTGCACAACTATGCAAAAGAATACAGACTTTGGAGTCAAGTAGACCTCAGTTCAAATCCTGATTCAACCACAATAAATGTATGTCCTGGTTAGGTCCCTTGACTTCTCAGAGCCTTGGTTTGCCCATTTGTAAAATGGGGCTATTAATCCCTACCTTGCCTAGTCGTTGCACACATTAAACCACTGACGTACAGAACACGGTGAGCACTTAATGCCCAATTGCATCAAATTGAAGATGTCATCGATTACAACTGCATCAGTCATAAGATACAGCACATCTTTATGAGCTACCAAAAAAAGCCCCAACAACAACGCAGTTAAACTATGACACCCCTATGACATGTAAGAGGCAGCCCAATTTCAGAGCAGTTTAAGTGTTGAATTATGTATGTCTTTAAGTGGATGGCATGTGGATGCTCTCCCCTGCCCCCCTGGTGAGTAACTGACCAGCACTCTTAGGTAGGAGATGCTAAACTCTGGTTTGTGCTGAATACATGGCTTCACAAAACCTGGCCTTCCTTGGGAGGTGAGGAATGACTGTTTACTGAGTCCCTACTATGGGCCAGCCACTTCCCTTACATTCTTTTAACTACACCTCAAAACCATCTTAGTAGCCCTGGCTGGTGGCATAGTAGATAAGGTTCCGGCGTGCGAACCCAAAGGTCGCTGGTTCAATCCCCAGCCAGGGCACATAACCAGTTGCAAGCCAGGTCTCCAGCCAGGTCCATGGCTGCAAGCAGGTGAAAGGCAACCATACAACGATGTCTCTCTCCCTCTCTGCCTCTCTCCCTTCCCCTCTCTCTGGAAATAATAAATAAAATCTTAAAAAACAACAACAACAACAAAAAACCCATCTTATTAGGTCTCTTCATTTTTCAGAGGAAGAACTGGCAGTTGCCCTGCTAGCCCAGGGCAGAGCCTGCACAGGCCGGGAGCCTGGCCTCGCAGAGCCCCTGCTACCCCCAGCCAGCCCAGCTGCTCCAAGGCTTGGACCCCTGAGGCCAGTGGAAGCTCCCAAAGCCTTGTCAGCAGCATCCTGTTAATACTCTGTAAAGGCTCTAAACTCTTCAGAGCAGCTCAGGATCAAACCATCAGGCATGAGCTTATTAGGTTTAATGCCAAGAACAAACCTTGCAAACAACAGGTTAAGGAGACCCCTGCCGAGATCTGAAGGAGGAGCAGAGCCTCCCTCCCCCTGGGCTGCAGGCTGGCAGAGCCAGGGATGGTACAGCTCAGCTCAGCTCACTCCAATTTCTAGTGGAAGGGAAGAAAGCATGCTGGCCTCCTCCCTCCACAGCGGCAGCAAGCTTCAGCATTGCCCCAGAACACCCAGCTGTGGGGAGGAGAAATGCTGAAGGGTCCGAGGGACTGAAATGGCCCGTAGGGTGGTGGGGAATGGGGTGGTGTGTGTGTGTGTGTGTGTGTGAGAGAGAGAGAGAGAGAGAGAGAGAGAGAAAGGGTGCTTTAAGTGTAGGGAAGCACCTGAGGTCACAAGGTCCTGAAACTTACAGGTGGAATGTGAACACCTAGCAGCAGAAGACAAAAGACTTAGAGGCAGAAAGAAGGTCCCCTGTAAGCCATGAGGGACCAAACTGGCTCCTGAATTTGTGTGAGGGTCTTTGGGGGAGGTATTGTGCTCTGTCGGGCTTGCTGAGGCCAACATGACAGGCGCTGGCCTTGCAGATTCAAGACACAGAGCTTTGCCCCCTGAATGCTGTTTTCTCTGTAAGTTCAGCCTCCTCCCATGGAGTTGATTAAACCAGGTCATCGACTTTTTCATCTGACCAGGTTTGTACCTGATGCCAGTTTCTCAGGACTCTTCTTTCTTTTTATGTAGCTCTCTCCATCCCTTTCTGTTTTTCCAGCTGAAATCTTTGGAAACCAGGTAAGAGGGCAGCTAGTCTAATGAAGTGGAGGGCAGGGCTAAGCAGGACACCCAGCACCCCAGCCCCTCTCCTCTCATCCCCTGGGGAAACCCTGGCACAGGGCAGGGCAGCAGAGAGGCTGACAGCCACTGAGCAGGTGCTCCCCACTGTGGTATTCAAAAATTCTGCTATAAATTAGGGGGAAAAAGAACATGGAACAGTGGCGGTCTCATGTGATAGAAAGATGGCTGGCTTTGGGTCATTGGGGAAAGCAGTCTTTTTACCTTAGCTCAGCTGTGAAATGACTCCTGCCTTGGGTTCCATTCCAGGTCCTACCACTCATGGGTCATGTTGTCCAGAGTACTCCTCTCCGGGCCTCCTAGTGGGGCTGGCAGAGCTCAGATGATTTCACACTCTGCTCAGGGGAATCCTAAGCTCTCCCCTCCCCTTCTTCCCCAACAGTTCTGTTTCCTCTGGCTTTAGACATTTTGGGTCCCTGTAAAATCACCTGGGAAGACAGACTTTTGTGGCCAATAAGAGTTTGAAATCTGTCAGACCAAATAATCTCCTACATTCCTTCCATCCCTGACATGCTCTGATTCTGAAATTCGCCAAGTGGCAATCTCCTTGTGGGAACAAATAATACCGAAAGAAGTCTCAATGAGATGCCAAGTCTGTATGAGCCGTGCACTTGTCCATGTGTGTGTGTATGTGTGTATGCGTGGGCACACGTTTGCTTGTCTGTGTGTTTTAATCCTTCAACCTAGTTTTGCAATGCCTCTGCTTCTCAGACACAGACCACATGCACACATTTCACCTGCAAAGCTGGCTGCTCTCAGGTTATTTATGAGCATACAGTGCTTGCAGGCAAAGTAGAGCCAGTGTGCATCTGTGCCCAGGGCCCTCGCCATGTGCTGTGCAGTCTGCAGGTGGGGAAGACGCTGCTGTTCCAGGCTTGCAAACAAGCAAACCGGTGGAGAGAAACACAGCTCCACTGGGCAAGAATCCGCCGCCTGGGCTTTCTAACTCTCCTGCCTCCATCCCCTGGATCTTCCCTGATTCTTGCCTGTCTCTCCAAGATGGGAAAAGAATGAAAATGCAGTCCTGTGGCCATTTCAAGATGAGATGTAATGTTAGGAAATCTTCGTCAAAGGGGGTGCAGACTTGCAAAATTTCCAAAGGTCCATTGGGTGAAACTTCCAGATGGAGGCCTGTCTGAGGTCACAGCTGTAGACCCAGCATGAGGGCCAGTAAGAGCTGAGGCTACTCTCCCTGGGTGGTGGGCAATCCCATAGCATCCTGCACAGACAGGCTTTCTGGTCCAGTCCCAGGCTCCGGCAGAGGGGAGCAAACAAAAGGAAAGGCAGACTGTGATTAAATACAAAATAATTTCTATGTCTCTTTAGATCGTGTAGGTTTTACTTAAGGGAGATAATCGAGTTCACATGCTTTTCTGATTACATTTTCACATGCCACCAAAAAATGAGCAGATGAATAAATTGCAAAGCTGAAAGAAAGCAGTAAGTCCTAGAGATCACCTAGTTCGCCTGACTCATTTTAAGGATGGGAAAACTGAGACCCAGAGTGAAAATGCTCCTTGCAGGGAATCATTCCATGACAAGAAAATAATTCAGTCCAGGCCTCAGGCTAGTGGCCATTTCCTTCAGCTTCCAAGGCTCACATTTTCTGTTGTGGCCTTCATTTGGCCACAGAACACTGGGCTAAGAGAGGACATGCAGGGACACAGTGCCTGTGAGTGGAAGGAGTGTCAGGGCTGCCATGTACAGTTTGTCCAGGCTGTGTCCTGCATGAGAGCAGCCACCACAGAGTGAATGTGACGTCCACCCTGGCTCTCACTCTGCTTGCTCAGCTGTGTGCCCTGGTGCAGGGCTGTGGCCTGCCTGGAGGAGGGCCTTCTTATTCTGTATCTCACTTATTCTGTATCTCACAGAAGTGCTACAGGGGCTAGTAGGACTTCCCAGGAGCAGGGCATGTTCATAAGGAAGGACTGGAACCAGGCCCCAGGATGAGTTTATCAGGCAGAGAAAGGGAGAGCAGACAATGCAGAGGGAGGGTGTGCAAAGGGCCACTGTGGGAATCAATCAGTTTATACACCTCTCTGCTGGCCTAGACCCAGCACCCTGTGACACCTGAGCCTCAATCTTGAGCATCTCTAGGAGGACAAGGCCAGGAAAATCCCTACGAATATACCATCTTAGCACAGGTTACAGATCCTGTCCCTCTGGGTCACCCCACTGCTCTATTCCAGTTGCTCTGGTGTTATAGGAACCCTTGAAGGCCTCTGTCACTATCATCCTCCTTGCAACTCTGTGGGGTCTCCCTCCTTCTCCATGGGTCTTTGCTTGTGCTCCCTGACTTCCTGGGGAGGGAGGCAGCCAGCCAACATGAGGAACAGAACCTGCCCTGGCAGGTCAGCTGACAGCAGCCACACCTCTCTTCTGGCCCCCCAACTTCTGCTGCTTCAGGAAAGGGCTGAAGACACAGATTCTAAATATAGGCACAAGCCCCATCCTCCTGCCCAGCTAATATTAGCCCTTTTGTGGAATTCACTGACAGCATTATTCCCTTTTTTTTGGTTGTGTTGGTGGGAATTCTACTTACAGTAAGGTGGGCTGAGCCAGCAAAAGACTGGAGACCACACTGAGCCAAATACAGTGAGGGCTCTGCAAACGGGGGGGCTGAGCCAGATAACGGAGCTCCTTTCCAGCTCAAGATTTATGATTCTGTGAATTGGGAGGCTTGGGAAATGGGGGTGGGGGTGGTTCTGGTTAATTGAATTTGTCAGCTTCCAGATGGAGGGGGTACTAGCATTTGTTGATAATTTACTCTGAGCCAGGGACACTACTAAGGGTTTCAGCTATGTGGTTTTACTGAATCTTTACGGCAGTCCTCTGAGCAGGGTGTTTTGCAGATGAGGGCCCTCAGCAAACAGCTAGCTAGTCACTGTGAAGATGAGATTCGACCCCAGGTCTTGATGACTCCAACTCCTGGCATTTTATCATGCTGTCAGGTCTATTTGCTTCCACAATGGCCAGAAAATTTTTGAAAATGTTTTGAGTATGGTCCATACATTCTCCATATGGTCCATAGTTAGCATCAGAGAAGCAAAGCATTGGACTGGAGTCAGAGGACTTGAACTTTGGCCTGCCCCTGTCAAGCCAACGTGGAATAACTAGTTAAGTCTCTCTGAGCCTCGGTTCTCTCATCTGAAAAGTAGGGGTGCAGATGAAGGAATTCCAAAGGCAGTTTACCCTTTACTCTTAGAGTCTGTATTGCATTTTTTCAGTGGATTCAGTTCTCACCACCCTAGCTCAGAAATGCAACCTGAAAAGAGCATGGTAGGGTGTTAGGTGGGGGCAGGAAAAAAGTGTGTCACTGACCAGGAGGCCCCCATATGCCTTCTAGAGGAGGTTTCAGCTCATTGTCTTGCAACTCCCTTTTACAAAACCAAAATAAAGAGAACAAGAAAAGCTAGTTCTGCCTGAAACAGCATAGTGTAGATAAGGTCCTCTTGGTTTCTCAAGTGCACTCAGAAATAAAAGAGAAAGCAGATTTGAGTGACAGTGTGAGTGACTGGTAATAATATGGGGTGAACATGACTGTTCATCCCATATTGATGGGATTCAGTTGTTCATTTTCCCACTTTTGTTCCAAGGAGAATTTAGGCTGGACAATTTAGGGTCTGGTAATGCCAAAGGGGACAGCAACCCAATTCTCCTAGAAAGGAGTCGATGGAGACAGCTGATTGAGTCCAGATGCGTGAAGTTATATGCACTTGTCTGTCTCCACCTGGAGAAAGACAGGCCGGTGACTCATGACTGTCCACTGTGTTACTGTCTGGCATCTGCAGAGGTGCACCCTTTGGGAAAGTTCGCCTTACTATCAGCATTTTTTATTAAAGGCCCAGGACCAAAGCCCAGACTCCAGACATGGGGGGAAGGCTTTTCCACCAAAAAAGAGTCAGTGGAAGCCCTCAAATCCTTGCCACTTCATCTGTGTTGTATTCAATTGAAGTTAAACCAACACTGCAATGCCATTTCCGGAAATGTTTCCCGGACTGTTTCTGCAGGAAGAAAGTGAGCCTCCACACGGCCTGTGGCAGTCTCTCAGGAATTCTTAGAGCCAGCGGCTCCCGAGTGGCGCCAGCTATGTGTGTGCATGTGAACAAGTGACAGATGGGTGCGGCGACACTGTCACTATCAGGAAATCACAAACAACAGGGTTGTTTTCATGGTGAGACAGGGGTTCTGCATCCATATAGAAACACACAGATCCCACAGGGCAGTAGCACAGGCATGCCAACAGGTGCAGATCCAGGGCCAGCGCATGGGGCCCAGACACAGAGATGCACCCAGCATAGACATCCGGAGACCAGATACACATGCTTGCAGAGTGGACACGTTCACATGCCTCTACACCTGCGGAGTCCCCAGGCACACGGGCACACATCTGTGGCTCAGCCCTCCCAATGCCCTTAGACTTTGGCATTAGAACTAGGGAGCATCGTCCCTCCATGCTGAAAGTCCCCTATGTTAGCGTCTTCCTTGCTAGTCACCGCTTCTGGGAGACTTCCGTTCTAGTGACCTCGGGGAAATCCCCAAAGTATCAATAGGTTCATTTTCACAGCTGCTTCCTAATCACCTGCTGCCCCGAAGATCTTGGATTGGTTTTCCCAAGAAGAAGAAGAATACTGACCTGAGGGACAGCAGACAGTGGTTCTAAGGAGAGAAAGGTGGACAAAGAGATGAAGTATAAGCTTCCTCAGGGTCAAACCTGCTTCTACACTGTTGGATCCCCAAGAGCCCAGCCAGCTGGGAGTCTCAGTTGTGCTCCCTTGATGGTACTTAGTGAGTTAATGCAGGGCTATTTCAGGCCACCAGTTTGCTGTCTTACCTCTCCACTGTCCAGAGTATTAAGTCCATGTTTCTTATAGACCAGCCTGCAGGGCCCTTCTCAACCTAGCCAGAAACCATCTTCCCCTAGTCTGCCCCTCACTCACTTTTCCTGTCCTCATTGCTCCAGTCTCTAGGCCCTTCCATGTCTCAGAGGCTCTGTGCCAACTTTCCCTCTGCCAGGAATACCCACTGTTGCCTTCTGTCTGTTGAATTAGAATATCCCTTCCTTTCCTGCAGTTTTTGTTAATCTTCCTCTCCCCCACCTCCTGCCTCCCATTCAGAGTCACTGCGGGCTCCAAACGGTCCCCAAAGGCCTTCCTTCTTCCCTGCATGTCTGTCTCCCCAGGGTGAGCAGTTCCACCCTGTCCCAGAGCTTGGCACCCAGTGACACTAGCAGGAGATTCAGCTAGGCCACTGTTCCAGGGCCTCACTCAGGCTTTACTGAGCAACTGAGAGTCATTGTTATCCACTCTATCTTGGAAATGAGACTGAGGACCAGAACTCATTGGTTTTGAGCCTGACCTTCTAGTGAGCTAGGAGGAACTTCCAAGGAAGACAAGGTCCAAGGGGTGAGGGGTGCTAAACGGCATAGTCCTAGGGGTGTACATTCCATTCGCGGACACTCTCCAAAGTCTAGATCTGACCTTTGTTACCAAATAGGGTCTCAATTTAGCTTTTCTAGTACCCTTGGGCTGTTGTTTAGGAAGAGGTCCCAAGTCATTAAAACCTTTACTATCCCCAGATGAAGTATTGACTCCTTTAAAAAGCACATAAAAATTTTAAGATCTGCCTCCTAGGCCCTGATCAGTGTGGCTCAGTTAGTGGGGCATTTGACCCACAGGACAAAGGGTCACCAGTTTGATTTCCGGTCTGGGCACATTCCTGGGCTGTGGGTCCAGTCCACAGTTGGGATGCATACAAGAGGCAACTGATCGATGTTTCTCTCTCATGTCGATGTTTCTCTCTCTCTTTTCTGTCTCTCCCCACTTTCTTGAAAAAATAAAATAAAAGATCTGGCTCCTGGGATCTTTCCAAATCATCTTTCATTTCTGTTCCTTTGAGCCCAAGTGAATGACTCTGAATGTGCCAATGGTCTCTGCTCACTGACCTGGCTCTGCTTGGGCATAGAGAGGCCTGACCCACAGGCCCGCTATGGGTCTTTCAGGCTGCCGTGTAGACCACATTTCCTCTGATGCTACTCCTTCCTGAAATTCCTCCCTTCCCATTTCTGTGGCCTTTTATGTCTGTGTTATGGCCACGATCATCCTTGATAGTAACCGCTTGCTTAGAGTTCCCCACTGAACTGGTACTCCTTGGGGACAAGGACTGATATGAATTCCTATCCACATGACCTGACACTTCAGCACAGGGCCTGGCATAAAAAAAAAGGAG
The DNA here is from genome assembly GCA_004026585.1 of Noctilio leporinus. Taxonomy (NCBI): domain Eukaryota; kingdom Metazoa; phylum Chordata; class Mammalia; order Chiroptera; family Noctilionidae; genus Noctilio; species Noctilio leporinus. The sequence goes on from PVIW01000538.1 coordinate 259,997, forward strand.
ACTAATGTGCAATTGCTGGATGAATTAATGAAGTAACTGAAGGAATGAGTGAATAATTGTAATTCAAAGCTTCTCTGCTTTAGGAATGTTCAGAAATTGAACTTCATCTTTCTCTGTACTGGAATGTAGCAAAACTGCTACCTTTCAGGTTGCCATCTCAGACTTGTGTTTCTTGTTCTAAGCTATTTCAGTCAGGAATAGTCTTTCCTCAATTTTACATTGTAAAAAGGAACAAAAACAAACAGTCTACTCTTTTGTTAACCTAGATGCTGAACTGTTAATACTGTGGATATTTTAATTTTCTAGGAGGACAGGAATGATTTCCAGGGGGGTGATATGTTATAAGCATTGACCTTTTTTCAGCACGTGGTCAAGAGGGTAATCTATTACCTGCTTGGGAGTAGAAAGTTTTGCTTCAGTGGAATATTTATCCACACACTTGTGCTAAAATGTTTAAAATTGAAAAAGAACAAAAAGGGGTGTAGGGTGTATGTCCACCCTTGGTGCCTAGTATTAAATGTGTTGTGTGGCATAATGGCATGATTTTTGCTGTCCTACTCAGAGATAAATATTCAGGTTTCAATCCAACATCAAGATTCCAGATTCATAAATTTATCCTATATAAGCACATTGACAAGGCATAGCTATAAGCTATCATAAGCTTTGTTCTAATCACAACTTTTTAAAGTTCTCCAAAAAAAAAGAAAGAAAAGAAAAGAAAAAAAGGAAGCCCTGGCTGCTAATGGCTCAGTGGATAGGTACTGTCCTGAGAACCCAAAGGTTGCCAGTTTGATTATTCCCCAGTCAGAGCACAAAAGTTGCCAGTTTGATTATTCCCCAGTCAGAGCACATAACCAGATTGCAAGTCCAGTCCCCAGCCAGGTCCATAGCTGGAGGCAGGTGAAAAACAACCATTCACTGATGTTTCTCTCCTTCACTGCCTCCCTCCTTCACCTCTCTCTAAAAATAATAAATAAAATCTAAAAAATAAACATAAAAATAAAAAAGGAGGGAGGCAAGATTAACACAAATCCTTCATAAACTTGCAAATAATAAAAAGGAAGAGAACCCCCCTTCCCAACTCACTTTATGAGGTGAGCATTGCCTTGACACCAAAGCCAGTTAAAGATACCATAAGGAAGAAAGAAAATAAAAAGCTACAGATTGATACCTGCTATTAAACAATAACAAAAAATCCTCAGTAAAATACTATTGAACTGAATCCAACAAATAGAAAAGGAATTCTACACCATGACCAAGTGTGTTTTTCCCCAGGAATACAGGTTGGTTTAACATACCAAAACCAATCAGTGTAATACACCATATTAAAAGAAGAAAGGAGAAAAACATAAAGAGATACAAAAAAACATTTGATAAAATCCAATACCTTCTGTGACAAAAAAAAAAACAAAAAACAAAAAAAAACCACTCAATGAATACAAGGAATCCACAACTTGATAAAGGCGATCTTTAAAAACCCCATAGCTAACACTGTAGTTCATGGTGAAAGGCAGAAAGATTTTCCCCTAAGATTAGAGACAAAGTCTGCTCTCACCACTTCTAGTCAACATTGTACTGGAGGGTTTAACCAGCAAAATTAAACAAGAAAAAGGCAGGAATTGGGGTGCGGGGGAGGGCATACAAGATTTAAAAACAAACAAACTAATATACTATTTCTACTCATAGATGGCAAGATCACAATGACCAAAAACTATTGAAACTAAAAGTTGAGGCATAGGTTGCAGGATACAAGGTCAATGTACAAAAATCATTTGTTTTCTATATATATTAGCCATGAGTAATTAAAAAATAAAATCAAGAAAACAATTCTACCTACAATAACATCCAAAAGAACAAAATATTTAGGAATAAATTTTTTAAAGTACAAAACTTTTTTACAAGTGCAAGGCTTTTCAATATGCTATATGCATACTATTAAATGTAAAACACTATATAAAAGGAAAGACATCCCATGCTTATAGATTGGAAAACTTAATATTGTTTAGGTGGCAATACTTTCAAATTGATTTATAGTTTTGTGGCATCACCTATCAAAATCCCAGCTGTATTGTTTTAGAAATTGGTAAGTGGATCTTAAAATTCATACGCAAATATAATAGACATAGCATACCAAAACAATATTGAAAAAAAAAAAAGAATGAATTTGGAGGACTTACACTTCCTAGTTTCCAAACTGATTACGGAGCTACAGTAATTAAGATAGTGTGAAACTGGCATCAGGACAGACATAGATCAATGGAATAGAGATGAGGACCAAGACAATTCAATGAGGAAAAAATAGGGTTGTCAACAAATGGCGCAGGGACGACTGCATATACATGTGCAAAAGAATGAAGTGGGCCCGTGCCTTACACAAGATACAAAAATCAACTTAAAGTGAATCATAAATTTGCATGTAAGAACTAATACTATAAAAGTCTTAGAAGAAAACATAGGGGTAAGTCTTTGTGATTTTGGATTCAGCCATGGTTTCTTAGATGTGATTGGTACTTGAAGCACAATTGACAGGAAAAAATAGATAAATTGGACTTCATCAAAATGAAAAGCCTCTGTACTTCAAGGAATATTATCAAGACAGTGAAAGATAATTCCTAGAATGGGAGAAAATATTTGCAAATCATATTTAAACAAGTGATTGGTATCATATATGTACACACAGACACACACATATACATACACATATATACATATACATATATATATTATATACAGAGAGAGAGAACTCATATCTCAACAATAAAAAGAAAACCTAGTTAAGAAATGGGTAAAGAACTTGCTTAGACATTTCTCCAAAGAAAAAATAAAAACAGGCAATAAACACACATAAAGATGCTGAATATCATTAGTCATTAGGGAAATACAAATCAAAGCCACAGTGAGATACCACTTCAAAGCCACAAGAATGGTTAAAATAAAAGAAAAAATAAAATGTGTTGAAAAGGGTGTGAAAAAATGAGACACTTCATATATTTCTGGTGGAATTGTAAAACGGTGCAGCTACTTTTGTAAACAGACTGGTAGTTCCTGAAAAATGCTAATCACAGAGTCATCACATGACCTAGCAATATTACTCCTAGATGTATACTCAAAAGAACTGAAAATGCATGTCCACACAAAAACTTGGATACAACCATTCACAGCAGCATTATTCATAATAGCTAAAAGCATAAATAACCCAAATATCCACCAACTGATAAGTGCATTAACAAAATGTGTTATGAGTATGTGTGTGTATTGTGCAGCCATAAAATAAATGAAGTATTGATACATACTAAAGCACGGATAAACCTTGATAATATTAAGTTAAGTACCAGAAATCAGACACAAAGGCAACGTATTATATGATTCTATTTATATAAAATGTCCAGAATAGGCAAATCCATAGAGAGAGGAAGTAGATGAGTGACTGCCAGGGGCTGGGGAGAGCAGGGAACAGGGAGTGACTGCTAATGAGTACGGGGTTTCTTTCTGGGGTAAAGAAATGTTCTAAAATTAGATAGTGGTGATGGCTGCACAACTCAGTGCACGTACTAAAAACATTGGATTGTACCATTATACGGAATATGAACTATATCTCAATAATGCTGTTATAAAGAAGCATGCAAGAAAGACTGTAGAGAACGTGAAAAATGGAAACAGCTGACTTGCTAGAAGTAGTGAGATGGAAGATGATTTTCCTTTTTCCCGGTTATGGTTGTGGAATAAAATGTAAAAAGGAGAGAATGAGGGTATAGAAGATGGGTGGTAGCTTTGGAGTCTAGGGCACCAGGGATGGCCATCCCTTACTCTGTAGTTGCTCACTGTGTGCTACTGAGTAGGTGGCTTTTCTCAGGAGTGGCAATACTATCAACCTCACAGAGTCGTGGTGGTTACCATGAGGCCTCACATACCCAGAGCAGATAAACAGCAGATACCCTTAGTGCTCATTTCCTTTGTCTTCTTTTCTTTATTCAAATACTGATGGGGCATCTGTGACACACTAGGGATCTAGAGAAATTAAAAGTGAACCTTGTTCTTAAGAATCTTGAAGTTCAGTGAAGAAGACAAGTATAAATGACTAAAACAAGCTCACTGGGGAGGCTCATAATAAAGACATCTACAAACTGCTTGTTGAACAAGCTACTGCACAGATATATTTGGGAACTTGGGTTGCGAGTTATCAGTGAAGGGGCCAGTCTAAGAAATTAACTCACAGAAGCAAGAATCCATCCCTACAACTCAGTGTGTGTAACCGCATGCAGTCCTCAGAGAGTGCCAGCAGGGGAAGGGTGACCACCCCACTTCATAGGCGAGAAGACTGAGCCCTGGAGGTTCAAGGGAGTGTTCTGTTTTCCTAAAACCAGCTCATGGGGCAGAACCCTTTTCACTTTGTCAGAGCTGCTTCTTCTTCAGAGCAATCAGAGGCTACCTCCCACGGGAAGGAAAATGGGGTGGAGGGTAAAGAATTAGAAAATGAGCAAGGGTTTTCTTCATGTCAGGGCTAGTAGGAGGCCCTGAGCATGTGATCTGCCCCTACCATGGGGTTCAGTGAGAAAGCATGCCAGATGGAGGCCCTAGAACTCACTGAGCCTGGGATGACCCTACAAAAGATTTAATGCATCCCTTGATGAAATAGCCATGTTCTGTAGGTCATCAATGTCTAGTAAACACTTTTCCATTGATCTCATTAAGTAATGAGTTGGGGGTAGGGATACAAAATGGGATATTATTGATAAGAGTACCCACTGTGTCCAGGGCATTACATAAGGTACCTCCTCCACAGCAGGCACTTGAGCCATTATTGTGGCCATTTTCCACGGCGACACTGAGGAAACACTCAGGACCAGGGAGGTCAAGTGCTCTGACAAGGTCACACAGAAAATATGTGTTAGGGTAGTGAGGACCCAAATCAGCTTCTCTTCCCACTCACCAAGGGGATTCTAAATTCCTCTCTGGGCGAAGAAGTCATAGTGCCAAGAGCAGAGGAAAGAATCAACCAACTGCTCATGAGAACTCAGATGCCTCCCAGCATCAAAAGACAGACAGTGGGACCCTGTCTTCCATTTACATTTAGTGTTACAGCACTAACAAATCATCAGCTCCCATCTGAAAGGTGACAGGGTGGGACACCAGTGTTACTGTTCCATCTCCTAGGGCTTAGCTTCCATTGGGCACAGAATGGGAACCTCAACAGGTCTTTCTAACAATAGCCTAAGACCTTGGTTTTGAAGGAGCTGACCTTCCAGCCAAAAGCAAAAGACCTCTATTTTCTTTCCTTGAAGAAAAAAGATGACGGAACAGAGCACAGGCATTGGCACAGAGGCCCAGGGGGGTCCCCAATGATGTGGTCAGACATTTGGCAGCTGGCCAGGAGTCCAAATGAAGTTTCATTCATCAAAGTTTCATTCATCAAAAGCCATAACAAGTCCATTACTTGGCGTCAGTGTCAGCCTTATCCCACTGACTTACAGTAAGTTTGGGATCCCTAAGTCTCCTCACCATTGGAGAGTCTGTGGGATTAAATGAATGGATAGCTAGTAGGCCCAAGGGCCAGGCTGAATCCAGCACTCTGTAATTACCCCATTCAAGGAGAAAAAGAAGAGTTTCCATGCCAGCCAGTGGGGTAAGGTGGCTCTCAACATTCCGCATTCATTCATAACGACCTATGGGATCAACAGCAGGACTTCGTAGAGTTCTCAGCCAGGAAAGACTGAATAAATAGAATGCAGAGTCATCAAGAAATCACCCCAACATGCATACGAAGTCTGTTCTGAAAGTATTGTCCATGTAAACTGTTTTAATTATGTTGACATTGGCTCAACACTTCTGGGATAGACCTCATAGAAGGTACCGAAGAAAACAGACTGACTTTGGGAGCTAAAGGACTTAAGATAAAACCCAGACCTGACTCTTGAAAGTTGTCTCATCTTCAGAAAGCATCATAACCTCCCTAAGCTCCCATTTCTTTATTGGCTAAACACGGATATCATTTCTTATTGTTAGGAAGGCCAGAGGCTGATGAGATGGACATGTTTGGCAGGTAATGTGGAACAGGGTGAAGGAGAGTTGTCTGAGGAGAGCTGATGGGTGAAAGATAAAAACAGAGGAGAGCATGAGCAGGCGTGTTTTAAAAGAGAAAGAGAGAGAAGAAAAGGAAATGAATGATGGGGAAAACTGCATTTAGTCGAGTAAATGGAAAACAATTCAGAGCCCAAATGGAATGTGGTCAGAGGGGATAATAAGGAAAAATATAAGAAAATTACATTTTTCACTAGACATGTCAGGGAAATTGTCTAAGATTTGCCAACTATTCCGTTTGGAAAGAGCAATCATGACCCTGGCGACGTTGTTACACCCCCAGTAATGCCTCCTGCAGATGCACAGGCCAACAGGAGCAAATGGGCTCCTCACAAGCCCGTCCCAACTGACTGACAACATTTACTTGGAGAACTGCATTTGAAAAAACTGAGACCGCATCAGAATACAGTGCTAAAGAGAACTGTTTCAATTAGTGATGCCTGAAATGGGATGTGAGGAGAGGATGGCAGCCTGCCGTCCATATGTAATAGGTGCTGGGATGGTCATCTGGGGCTCAGGCACCAACTTCTGCTACTAGCTGCTGACAGTTCTCAATTGAGTCCTTCTCCAGGAATGGCCTCAGCTTAACACAGCTGCCTCACCCAAGGCAGTCTACAGCTGCTGCTGCAGATGGCAGAGAGGTCAGCTCCCCTTGACTCAAGGCAGGACATCTGAAGGGCCACCCCCAATTCCAGAGCTCTTTTGGAGGTTGGTTGATGCGTTGGTTGGGACAGCACTGCAGCCCAGCTCCTCCCTGGATCCCATTTTACTTCTCTTACTCCTTTACAGGTGCTTATTCTGAGGGCAAGCCCAGGAAGCTTTCTGCACGCAGATCTCTGTGCAGAAAGACTTCTAAAGTCCAGTCCCCAGAGCACAGCCTAATAGATCACATATTTGCCAGTCCTGCACCAGCTATACCTCTCAGTGCCTAGCAAATAGCTCGTTATCACTTACTTACACCTCAATGAAGACTTGACATTAGCCATTAGGAACAACATGTGACCCATCAGTTTTCCCCTTTCCCTGGTTTGTTAGGAAACTTAGAGATAAGTTCTCCATTTTTTCTTCTTGCCTATGTAGAGGTAAATGACTGCTTTAGCCTTGGAGGCGCTCTAATATAAAAATGATGGGTCGATTCAAGTCCCCTCATTTTTAGCCATCCCTCCTCCTGTCCTCTAATCCTGGAAAAGAGCATTTGTTCCTGACTCACTTCTTGAAATTGTTAGAGATTGAAGGTGTCACTGGGAGAAGGAACAATATATGCTAATGGTTCTTGCTGGAATGCTGCTTTTGGCTTAGGGGTATTGTTTTATAGACACAACAACTCTCTAAAGTTATTATTTTCTATGAACAAGATGTACAAAGAGGCTACATGATTTCCTAACTCATGGGTGGCAAACACAAGACCCGTGAGCACAAGACCCGTGAGCCGAATCCAGCCCTTCATGTTATTTAATCTGTCCTGACACCTTGTTTCTACCCGGCTCACTTAACTGTTAAGGAGAAGTTACATTTATATAGTCCTAAAATGACATTTGGCTTTTTGAAGACAACCTTGAGGCTGATGGGGCCCCCAGTGAAAATGAGTTTGACCTAACTAATTACAGAACCAAGACTAGAACCTAGGTTTCTTGACTCCCAAACATATAGATTCCAGCCACAGGCAGAAACTACTTAACTGTTCCCTGCTGCTCGCTCAGGGTCAATGCCTGTTTTCTGGAGAACACTGAAACACTGGAATTAGCTCAGGAGACCTACCCCCTTTCCTTTTCCTGGTTCCACTTTGGCAAAATCCCGGGAATCATTCATATCCCAGATCAAGCACTGAAGAACATTATGAAATCCACTAGATGGTCTAACAGTCTGGTGCCAGAATCCCCACTACAGCCCTGACAAGTGGCCATCTTGTTCCTGTTTGAACCATTTCCTTCCTTGATGGGGAGCTTACTACCTCACAAGGGCTACTCATTCACTTGTTCCTTCATTCGTACAATAGGAATGATATTAAAAGAAGAAAGAAAGCTACAACATTTAAATTAGATAATGAATGCATAGCATATAGTGTAATAACCAGTGGTCAGCAAATAAAAAGATTTTTTCCATTACTATTAGACACAGAACAAGAGAAGAAAAGCATTCGCTTGCAGGAAGATCAACCCCAGCTCTGGACACATTACTTGGAAATTAGTACTGACATAGCCTTGAGACAGAGCTAGAGAAATACTGAGGTTTAGAGTGTGGGCTTTGTAGCCAGACCACCCGTACATGTGTCTGAACTCTGACATTTAGCTGGGTGACCTTGGGAAAGTCACTCTGGGCCTCAATATCCTCCTCTGTAAGATGGAAAGGAAAAAATGTCATCTATCTTGGGTTGGCATGTAAATGCTTAAAATTCTGGCAGGCACATGGTAGAAGCTAGTTGTCACAAACAAGGAAACTGAGGACAGTAGATTGGACCATTTCCCCAGAGTCAAACAGTTAACGAATAGCACAGCCTCCATATGAATCCTGGTCTGCCTCAGTCCCTACTCCGTGCACTTTCCATTATGTGGCTTCTACATTACTTTTTTTTTAAGAAATAAAGCATTAAAAAAAGCAAACACCCTTAAGGAGTTTTGCCAGAGAAGCTCATTTGAGAGTCTTGGGCTCACAAGGGCACAGCTGAGCCTGGGAGCCATCTATGCCCATGGGTGGGCAATAATGCATGCTACCTGCTTACTAAAGAGACGTGCCAGGGGATGTGACAGAAAACACCAACTCTGCTCTCAGTCTGCCATTGCAGCAAAACCAGGGCTTCCACTTTGGCAGCAGTGGAAGAGATAGGCAAATCACCAAGCCCCATCGGCCACCTGGGTTGGGGACATTCGGGCAGCCCTAGGGAGGATGAGGAGCAAGCACAGCCAGCACTTTTCAAAAACAGCAGGACCAGCAGGACCAGCTCTATGCAGCAGTGGCCTGCAGGCAGATGTGCCTGTGTGTAGATGCGAGTAGTACTGGGCAGTGGCTTCCGGCTCTGCACAAAAGAAGGCTTGCAAGCAGGAGTAAAATTCAAAATACTTAACATCTGATATGGCACAGACAGCACCAATCAAAACAGTGCAATGGCCAAGGAGAACAGATGTTGGCTTTGAACCAACAGCAGGGTCATGGGAGTGTGTCCTGGCCAAACATCAGTCTTGACAATGAGGAAGCATAACGTCCAAACAAAGAGAAGAGGATCAGTTCAGTGGGGGTCTGAGAGCCAACAGAGAACTGTGTGCCTGTCTCCACAGAAAGCCTCAGGGAGAATTCCACCAACCTCCAGGGCTCCACAGAGCACAGCCAGACCATTGCTGTGAGGGAGTGCCAGTGTCCTCAAGGTCCAGCTTCAAAGCCCAAGACCGCCACTCCCTTTGGGGTGCACAGGGCCAGCCTCCAAAAGAGAAGAGCTCCAAGTCTCCCAAATGGCATGTCCAGGAATGTTCTAACTGATATATTATCCTGTTGTCATTCTGCATACTTTTCCCTTGGGTAAGGAGTGTCCATCTGTGGTCTCCTAAACAGTTGCTTCTGTTCTAGCACATAAATGAGGGCATCAGCACTCCTCACTGGAATCCCTGAGACTGAGAACACAGCCCGGGGCCATGCAAAGGGAGCCCCAACCCGACAGGAGTCAGCAGTTGGAATCCTAGTCCTGCCCACGCAGCCCCCAGAGCTGTGTCCGGCCTCTATCTCTCCCAGTTCAAATCTGCCTCCCTGTTGCTTAACTGTCAACAAAAGCATACACTCCTACTACCCTTTGGACTAAGTCACCAGGAGTCAATTATTTTGTAGCTGTGAAGCTGCGGTACCATTTCTTTGTCTTGCATGAGATGAAGCTTCACATGATGAAATAAGCCATTGCTCTATGAGGCCTTATGGGAAGGTGCTAGAAGGAACCCCCTCACCCCACCCCAACCTTCCCGAGAACAAGGCAGACCTTTCTGCTTGCCTGGCCTCAGCCACCAGGGGGTCTGTGGTAGCATATTGCCAAGGCCCAAGAAATTCCCCCAGAAAACATCACTGAACTCCTTCACCACAGTTATGCACAGAGCTCAAAAGATTGTCCCTCTTGATGTTGACTTCACCCTACTGTGTCTTATAATTGAGTCTCCTCTCCAGGAAGGATAGCTTTTCATTGTTAATTCTATTGGTGACTTTTCACACTGTCTTTCCTGCATTTGTGACTACAGCCTGCCTCCCAGCCTTCTCCAGCTTCGTTCCTTCTGATGGAAACCTCATGCAGCCCTGGATGAGCTGGCAGGGGGTTTAGGTGACAGTTTCACAGGACCGCACTGAAGGAGCCTGGGCATCACTGTAGCTATGGACATTGGGGGGAGGCCCATCCATCTGGGGGAGGCAGGAACATCGACATAGCGGTTGAATACCAAACTCCTACCCGTCAGCTGGGGCTCCAGTCCCAGTTCTGCCACTTCCCAGCTGGGGAACCCCTGGAAGTTACTCAAAAGTCTTCAAGTCTCTATTTTCTTTGGTATAAAATGGTTATAATAATATCTATATTACAAGGTTATATAAAGAATTAGACAAAATTATACAGATAAAGCACTTGGTGCTTTGCCTAGTACATAGTCAGCAATCAGTGGTTAGCTATGAACACAGCGATAGGGCTTTATTAATGATCATCCTTAAAAGAGCTATTACTAGTGAGTGACAACCATTTATTATTATTTTTTTTGCTAGCCATTGTGTTATACATGCTTTAAAGAGGTCAAAGGCATAAGCTTTTAAAAAATAGTGATATTGGGGCAGGGGGAATGAGAGGAGAGAGAAACATTGATTTGCTGTTCCATTTATTTATGCATTCATTGGTTGAGTCTTGTACATGCCCTGACCGGTGATAGAACCTGCAACTTTGGTGCTCTAACCAAATGAGCTAACTGGCCAGGGTAGGATATTAAGCTTTCTAAACCAGACACCTGAGTTCAAGTCCGGGCATGTTCACTAAATATTTATGTACTGTGGGGCATGATAATACCTTTGAAACTTAGTTATGTCATCTGGAAAATGGGTGTAATAATTAGAAAAAAACCTACCCAAGGTGTTACCATGATGCCTTGCACATAGTAATAGAGCTTAATAAATGTTTTTTACAGCAATGACTAACGGTGTTTGAAGAACTGATGCTGATGGCTCTTGTCCCCAGCACTGGACAGTCTGTCTGAGGACGTTTCAAGGTCAAGATAGCATATCTACTTGGGATGTGTGGCAGGACTGTGATATTTGGCGGTTTATTGGTTTGTTGCCAGTTTTGAGCCAGTGACTGGAGCCGCAGGGACTAGAGGCTAGCCACTTCACTGGAGCTGCTGGCAAGATCTAGGCAGAATGTTCCAAATAGAGCTGGCCCTCCAGGACCCAGGCACAGAGAAAATTGATTGATGTAGCAAGAGGCCAAGTTAGGACTTAAATGCAGACTAGTTACATTAGGCAAGGCATGAGCACCCCACCTGGGGCAGTCTGCTGCCTGGAGCCAGTAGCTTCTGTGCAGACCACAAACACTGACTGCCCCCTCCTGCACACTCAGCCCCATGCCGGCCTGTGTTGGGGTAACCAGGAGGAGGCAGGCAGAATGCCACACCTCCTGGAATGCATTACCTCTGAAAAGGAGCCGTGCAAATCAGAACACACCAGCCCCAGATCTAAGCCAGCACTCAGAGAGGAGCAAAACTGCACAAACCCAGACCTGTTTACACCAATGAGCGTTCCCGTAGCACAGCCCTGATAAGCCTGTTGCTATGCCTGCCTCGTTTCCTGTCACAGAGCACCTTGCCCGGCTCAAGAAAGATAATCGCTCTGGGAACCAGCTTTCTTAGGAGCCCTGGCAGAAGACTGTCAGTCTAGAGTGAAGCCTACCTTTCACCAGAGCTTCTCCTCCTCCTATGTCGGACAAGAGGAAACCCTATCCATAAAGGAAAGGGTTCACACACACACAGTCCTGCTAGTGTGTCAGTGACTGTAAATGACCCTCAGGGAAAGGAAGGAACCCTGGATCTCTCAGCTCGGAGCTCTTCCCAAACAAAGACCCTAAAGATTCCTGCTGTAACTCGGAACTCATAAGTAACTCGAGACACAGGACACTCAGATTCCAGGCACAGTCCCAGCTATCAACTGTCAGTCCTGACACCAGTCCCGTCTGTGTTGAGGTCCAAGCCGGAAGATCAGACAAGCACATGTAGGGGCAGGGGCTGGGGAGGGCAGGAAAGGGGAGAAAGGGCTTGGGAGAGACCAATACAAATAGTAGAAGCTTTTATCGGACCCCAAAGCACAGGGCAAGAGAGAGCTGTGTGATCCAAGCCAGATGAAAGAATGGCTGGCTTCCCTCTTGTAATCAAAGAGTTTAATGATGCTTATTAAAAGCCCATTTCTGGGTCCTGTTGAAAAATCATACCCGTGATTTTTTGTTTTTTGTTTTTTTCATAAGAATTGTCTCCTAGAGAGTAACCACACACACACACATTCCCCGCAAATCATACACATCACACGTGGAGGGGCATCTTCATCATGATGGCCACCATTCATTATATACCCTCATACTGCAAAACAGGAAAACCAGGTCACCCTTTGAAGTTCCTGACCTTGAGGGAGCCCAAGAGCTTCCTGCTCAAGCAGTTGTCTTCCCCACAAACAGCATGGCGTCTGATCCATCTTCCTTTTCACATCTTGCCTAAAGCCAGGCAAGCCTGCCCCAGCAGAAGCTACCAAGAGTGTTAAGATTTGGTGGAACACAACAGTCCAGTCCAGTCACTGCAGAAGAAGGGGGTTGTGTAACCAGGCCCATGGCAGATTCCCTCTGATTTGCTGAATCTCAGCTCCCCTGCCTCCACCCGACCTGGGTGTGGCAGCCCTGGGCCTGAGCCCCAGGTATGTTTAATCTCTGATCATGAGCTAACCCTGTCTGCAAGGCTGCCTTCACTCTCAGGCAGAGAACATTGCTTTTTGGAACAATCCACCAGACACAGGAATGTACCCTCTGCAGATAAGAATTCCTCCCCCAGCACGAGGGCTGTCCTTGTGCTGATGGCTCCAACATACACTGCTGAGAGGCAGAGGATTCAATGTCTGCGCCAATGTTCAAACCATCAGGTAAAACCATTGCTGTGGTTAGAAACAAATGCTTTGAGTTGGTAACTCTGGATTTCAAGGTCAACTCCAACTCTTATTCACTCTGTGGCCTTGGCCGACTCTCTATGCCATAGTTTTCTCCTCTACAAAACAGCAATAACTCCTTTTCATTGAATGGAGTTTTGGGGAAGATCACAAAATGTCCTATAGATTGTAAACTCCAAAGCAGATGTTTGCAATTCTCACAATGAGACAATAATGAAGAAATGGGAGAGCTCATCAATTGGCTTACGCATGCCTCAAGGGCAAAGCCCAGCACAGAGTCTGGTACCAAATATTCTGCGGGAAAAGTCTGAAAGAATGAAGAACAAGTGACTCCATGAATTAAGTGGCTTGCTCAAGGTCACAGAGCAGCTGATGGTGGGACTGGAACCCAGATCCCCTGACCCCTTCTCCAGGGCTCTCTGTTCACACACCAAATAGGCGGGTCTACTGAAGATTCAATGATGTCACAGGCACAGTGTGGGCTGGTTTGACTGAGCTCTACCATTCTCAGGAAGAGATCCAATCCGGGCCTCTCGGCAGGCCCAGGGCACCCCTGAGCCCAGAGAGGAGCACAAGACTTCAGGAGCCCTCAGCTGGTCTTTCCCCAGTTGGGGTTGAGTTACCTCATCTGGGAAATAGGGAAGCTGGACCAGGCCTTCACAAACTTGCTGGTTACACACTCCAACTCAACAGTGGGAACAAACAGAAACTGCCAGAGCAAATAATAACTAAATGCCCAAACAACTCATCTTACTTCCTGGTTTGAATTGCACAAATCATAAGAGTCTTGAGATAATGGACCTGCAGAGATTTGGAGACTAGACACAGATCTTGTTTCAGGCTCACTTTCAGCATTATCACTTACCTGCTGACCAAGTGTCCAAGAGATCACTAGCCCTCTCTGAGTCTCAGTTTTTCCATCTGCAAAACAAGAAGACAATTACAATTAATCCCTGAAGTAAATTGCCTCATAGGTTTTACACTTCATATTGATTACCAGCTACTTATGATCTCAGGTAAGTGGGAAAATTGCTAATGGTCAGGAACTGGAAAAGAATTCTCTCAAAAATGAAGTGTGATAATCAAAAATGAAGTGTGATAATTAACAGTTATATGACAAACAGGGCATAGATGGTGTCTAACCCTTGATACAGAAAACTCAGCCTTCTAATCCTATTGGCACTTTGATTTTTCATAGATGTCAAAATGCAAAATACCATCTCATACCATAAGAAATAGAGCAAGGAAAAATGACACTGCTTCAGTATGCTCACTTCTAACATTTGGGGGTGTTTTTCCAATTTTCCCCTCTATGCATAGACTTTTTCATTTTGCAAAGCAGGGATGATGATGGTGCACTATACTGAAAAGTATCATGCAGATTGTGACCTCCCTCTCTCTCCCCAGTACTGCGCCATCCCTGTGGCCTAAATCATTAACTCCTTTTTATGCCCATGCCTTTGTCAGTTTTCCTAAGGTGTCTCAGGCCCATGGTCAGGTCTCTGGCAGGCTCGGGGCACCCCTGAGCCCAGGGAGGAGCACAAGGCTTTTAGGAGCCCTCAGCTGGTCTCTCCCCAGTTGGGGTTGAGTTACCTTATCTGGGAAATAGGGAAGCTGGACTGACCAATCTGACAGATCATTTTTAACTGAAAAGGGAGGCTTAAGAAAAGGGAAGGAAACTCATATATTGAGTCCCTACTTAACGTGACAGCTATTGAGCTAATAATATCTACAGACACCTCATGATCCTCATAAACACTGTAGGAGATGTTACAGATGAGAAAACTGCCACCAGGTGAGCTTCCAGGATGCCTCCAAGGCCTGCTGCAGTCATTTTGGGAACTTTTCCATAATTTTTGCTATATTGACATCTTACCACTGCTATTATTTAATTTTTCCAAATCAATTCGCATTTTTCCTTAACTTTATTTTTAATAAAAGTTTTGACAGCTTTTTATTCCTTTCCCCCTTCTCTCTATGGTCCAATGATAGGCCACCTTTTGACTAAGATAAACTCTAACATTACCAAATAGTTGCTCACAAATTTAAAGGAATTTTTAATCATGACTATTCTATGTAAAACTATGCATTGTAGGTCTTGGTGCTATTTATTCATACACACACACACACACACACACACACATACAATTGAAATAAATAACTTCTGAAATGTCAGTGTTGGTCCCTGTACCACCCTGCTCCCAGCAGTAGTGCTCTGACTCTCTTGGAAAGAAGGATTTCAGGTCCCTCCCTATGCTGCAGCTGGACGGTAGAACCTAAGTCCGTCACATCTCAAAGTTGAAATAACAAAATCACTTAACACTTACTATGTGTCAACACAGCTACTAGCTGAAGTAACTGGGCTTGGCCCCATTTGCCCACAGCTGACCCTGTGTTCTGGGAGTGGATTCAGTTTCCCCTCTGGCCCTCATCAGACCCAAATTTGCAATGCTGTGGCATCAGGCCACCAATTAATTTCTGTTTCCCAATCAAGGCAGGGTCATTCTGTTCTGTTAGGTCACCAGGTTTTCCATAAAGTAGATCGTACCAATGCATATTTAAGTTCCCAAAAGGGCACTTTGGTAAGAAGCTGCATAATTGCTAAAACCAAGTTTAGAAAATGTGAAGTGAAAGTGATTCTTTATTCAAAGATCCAAGATAGTAACAAGGAAATAGGGCTGATGACATAATACCTGGGAACGCCACTGCCACTGCACAAAAGCATAAAATCCCAACTGAGTCAGGGGCCATGGGGAAAAGAAGCCATGTGAGTATACTGCGCTCTGATCAAAATTGTTGTTTAGCGTATTTCTAGAGCTCTAAGCTTCTGTTTCCTATCATCTGGTTTAAAACTAATTGGCATGACTTTTTTTATGGCCAGAGAGCAAACACACTGAAAGGTATGCAGAATTGGCTCAGGCTTTCTTTTCCTGGACTTCCCCAGGTCTCACTGAATGTGAGCTACCAAACCATGCAGAAACAGAAAAAAGAAACAAACATAACCCTCATTACTCATACTCTGTCCAATGTTACCTCTTCTCTGAGTCACCAACTTCACCAACCTGAGTCAACATGTCACTTCCACCCTTGGGTTCCCTCTGGAAACACCTTAGCTACAGTGTCTGTTATATCGCAATCACTGTCTTCTTTTAAAATAGTTTCTTAAACTTACTCAAGTACGTTTAATATGATCAAAACTCACCTACTGCTAACAATATGATTTTAAGTGCATTTCCTTCTCATTCTTCTTGTATAAATACCCTCACACACAGACATTCACAAACATACATCCAGATAGTTTACAAAATGAGATCATACTATACACACTAGCTTTAATCTATTTTTATATGGTTACATAGATAAATAATCCCCTACTGATGGGCATATAGGTTGTTTCCAATTTCACACTCCTGGTAAAGATACCTTAATACTTTTGTACATATATCCTTGTGTGGTTATTTGGCTATGAACTTGGACTAGACAGCTTACTATTAAAAAAAAATTATAACTGCCTCCCACAAAAGACTGGATCACTTTCAATTTCCAACAGCAGTATATGGACATGCCAATTCCTCATGCTAGCATGCTTCATCTTTTTTTTTTTTTTTTAAATCTTTGCCAATATGATAGGCAAAAGGAGCCAAGATATTTTAATCTCTATATTTTAAATATCAGTTGAACATCTTTTTTTATGTTGCATGCCATTTGAACTATTTCTTTTGAGAATTTCATGTTCATTGTCCTCTCCCCGTTTTTGGTCTGGAGTTAGTCTCTTATTTGGTATTTGCCATCTTATTTGCCATTTGTCTTTTGCCTTGATTATTGCTCTCAGTTTTCTTCCAGGAATCACAGGAAATGGCACCACTGTCTAAATGTAGCCCAATCAGAAAGCCACCTGCCTTGACACCTCCCTGCATGTCACTACCCACAGTCAACGAGTCACCAAGTCCTATCTATCCTATTTCCTAAGTAGACCTTGATTCTCTCATTTTTATCCCCCTCTGCTGTCACAGCCACCACCATTCCTCACCTGGACTACTGCACATCCTAACTGGCCTCCCTGTATCCTCTTCCCTAATTCTCTCACCATCCAGAAGCTGGAGGTTTTTTTTTTTTAATGCAAACTGGATCATCTCCCCTGCCTAAAACCCTTTAATAGCTTCCTACACCATGGAAGATCAAAGTCAAAGTTCATAATGTGCCCCTGTGCCTCACAGGCTACATCTAGGACCCAGTTTTTGCACTGCGTGGGTCTCTGAATATATCCATCTATGTCCCCTTTAGTCTCTGCACTCAGCCACACTGGCTTATTTTCAGATCCTCAAATGTGTCAGACCTCCCAGCACAAGGTCCTGGGTGTGTTGTGCCCTCTCCGTGGAAAGTTGTCTTTGGGCTAATCCAGATTCATCCTCCCATCCTCTCAGCTTCATCACCACCTCCTTGGAGAAACCCTGAGTCCCCAGCCTAAATGAGGTCCACTGGCTGTTTACTGGAGTTCTTCCTTTGTGGCACATCTCACAACTGGAACTGAGTACTGCGTGGCAAAGTTTGTTTAATGAGCATTGTTCTGCAAACTTCATGAGGGCAAGAACTGAGACTCTGTCCAGCAATGCCTACTGGGAGCTCAGCATGGTACCTAACACATAGTAGGTACTCTACAAATACTTACAGCATTAATTTTCTGTTTGAATTAGAATAATTTCAATAACCTATCTAGCCCTGGTCAAGTAGCTGGTTGCTCAGTTGGCTAGAGCATTGTGCTGATACGCCAAGATTGCAGGTTCAATCTCTGGTCAGGGTACAGGCAAGAAGCAACCAATGAATGCATAAATAAGTGTAACAACAAATCAATGTTTTCTCTCTCCGGGGGAAAAGAATTTTTCAAGAACTATGCTCTCTACTCTAGGTTTTATAAATAAGTGAATTTGTGTTATCATACAGAAGGCAGATGAGGTGGAAAACCAGGCTTGCTTTTAAGGGCAGGGTCCCTGGTTTAATTAAGCCTAATCATGAAGGATTGTCACACACCCTTCCACGCAACAACATCAAAGCCTTGGCTATGTAACAACAAGGTTTCTAGAGCGGAAGCAGCTGAAAGGCAAGGTTGATGTCCTGTGCTTTTCTGTAGCTCCCTCCTCTCTTCTCCACCCTGCGTTTTGCCCACATTTAATGAATGTCTCTTAAATGGACTTAATTTTTTGTCAAATTACATAGTAATTATATCTAATTCACTAGCTTATTTAAAATAAATTTGCATTATATGGCATTATCGACTTCATGGCTTTCCCCTCTATGAATCAGTATCTACGTACACGTATTTATGATTATTTCTTCTTAGGTTCTTCTCCGGAATTAAAAACAAACAAACAAAAATGTGAACTGTAGGTCAGAGAGTTTCAGCTGTCCCGGAGCAACATCTCTGCCCTTCTTCCTGAATATAACTGCTCTTCAACTCATCATTTAGTGCAATGAATTTAGTGAAATTTTCTCTCTCCCTTCCCCTTCCTACAGTGTCTCTGGAATGGAAGCCAGAGATCAGGTCAGGGTATGGAGCCATTTCCTTGGCTTAAATTGAACTCTTCTCAGGCTAACATGGAGCACTCCCTTGGACAATAATCTTCAGTTGTGTATAAGCTATCAGTGGAGTTTGGTTAACTCTGGACATGCACGTACTGGGGCAGGGGGTGGAAGGAGATCATCAGATCAGGGTTTACTAGGGCCTATTTTGGAGGGCTCACACACTCATCCATCCTAAGGGTGGTTTAGAAGAATAAACACTTCGCTCCTGCCTCAGAGGAGACTGGGTTTCATTAGGAAAGACAAAACCAGGTGCCATAAATAGTCTTGGTGTTTCCCATGTCTGGAGCATCATCCCCAGCCACTCCTCTAGGTGCTGCTTCAAGATTTCTTTTCCTTGAATATCTCTCGATCTGAAATGCTCTTCACCACTAAAGATCCAAGGAAGCGTGTCTACTGGGGCTTGATAAGTCTTTGTTATAAGTTGTTAATTAGCATTGGCTCTGGAACAAAAAAGTCTGGCTTTGACCCCTGGCTCCATTTCATCCCAGCTGGGTGACCTTGAGAAGCATACTTAACCTCCCTAGGCCTCCATGTTGCATCCGAAATGTGGGGATAGTAAAAGCACCTACCCCTCGTGTTGCTGAATTGCTTATGTGACTGTCACTGTTACCCAGCAAAGGCTCAGTAAATGTTGGCAAATATTATCATTGCTCCTATTACAAGTTTAGTTAACATCGTAGTACTTAGTGTGTGCTAGGAACTATCTTAAACACTTTTCAAATAGTAACTTACTTAATCCTCATAAGCAATTCTGTCAAGTAGGGATCATTTTTTTTCTCATATTGTAGGTGAAAACTGAGGCACTGAGAGGCTAATAAAATTGCCCAAAGTCACACGGTAGATGGCAGAGCCAGGATTCTGAACCACTCCAGCTTGCTCTAAACTGCTAGATTATTAACTATAATTATTACTATGGAATAATTGCCATAATTCTTAGTTATTGATAATTACTATTCCTTTTTATTAATGGTAGGTCTCTGCTCAGTCACACAGGACCCCAGGCAGCTGCGCTGATTAACCGGGTTAGGGCTAACAGGATGTTAGCTCACTGAGGTTCAAGAGGGTCATCTAGTTCCAAGTGAGAACCAGGGTTTTGGGCCAGAAACTAGACTAGAAGCCTAGCGTTGTGAGCTGGGCCAATATGGTGGGAATGAAGTAGGTAATGGGATGTCAGCCTTAGTTGCTCTCTGGCTGGAAAAAGGTACTTGAACTTCCAGGCTTCTCCTACTAGAAAGGCTGATGTTTTGCTGGGTTTCCCTCTCTATCTGGATGGATGGAGTGGGTCAGGAACAGCAGGGCAGGGCGACTCACAAAGTGGGGTTGCAGAAGGCCAACACAGGATTAGGCTCCCTTTCGGGAAGCCCCTCCTGCCCCTGTCCACAGGGTCCCAGGAACCCTGGGCCCTGAAGTGCTTCTTGAGCTCCAAGTAGCTCCTCTACAGGTATGAATGGATGTTGATCTCAGGACAAGATCCATGCTATCTTGTCCTATTGCTATCAGATGTCTGAGCAAGGGGAGCTCTCCTAGGGGACTATGGTATGTCATTTCCAGTGTCAGTGAGTAGATATTGTTTTCCTGGACTTCTGCTGCTGAGTAAAACCTGCTCACTTTAACTTTTTCCAGATATTTCATAGTCAAAGATTTTTTCTTCCTCTTGGTCAGATTTCTTCCTGTGTGTGAAATTGGGTGGCATGAGCAATGCAGGGTGAGGAAGTTGTCCCTGGTCGCAGGGGCTTGGCTCAAACACCCTAGTAACCCATAGTGGCTTGATGGAGGAAGAGTGAAATCCCAGTACCTTACCTGGCCTTCAAAAGACTGGCCATGTCCTCCTCTGGGTCCCCTAATGCAAGCTGGGCCCCAGCCAGGGTCACTCAAGCTGCTTTCAGACTTAGCTTATATTTTGGTGTTATGTGGCAGAGATAATGATGCGTTTTGTTATTTCCCTAAAAACATAGAAAGTCCAAAAATGATCCAAGATGTTGCCTAATACCCTCACTTCTTTTCAACCAGACCCGTGGAGCCATGTGAAAGAGCCTTTTTTAATGTTTGAAAACCATGCAGGTTATTTTTCCTTGGAACACCAACTTTTCCTCTCAGCAGCTTTAGGCTCTCCCTTTCAGCAATGAGCATTTCTGGCTGCCTGCTCTGCGGGTCGGACTCAGACTGGAACTGATGGCCAGGAAGATAGATACAATATTTTTCTGACCCATGTTCAAATCCCCGTTCTGGCCCCAATGAATTATGTGACACAGAGAAAGTGACTTAACCTCTCTGAGCCTCAGCTTCCTCACCTGCAGAATGGAGATCCTTTTCCCCACCTTCCAGGGCTGTGGTGAGAATTCTATGGAACAGACTTTCTCAAAAAACTAGCTGCAGCCTGCAACTCAGTCCAGAATAGCACGCACTGCTTTCGTCATTTCCACTGCTAATGATGGAGAGTAAGACCTGCTCCCAGCACTAAAAGGAACCACATGTTACAGATAGCCTGGTGGGGGTGGTGGGAGGACTGTGATCCATAGTGGGATCCAGTCAGGAAGGAATCAGTTCTACCAGACAGGCTTCAAGCAGGACTCAAGAGCACAGTGTTTGCAAACAAAATAAAAAAGGTCCATGGTAGGAGGTAGGAGATGTAGACCCAACCTGAGAAGAGAGAGTGGCACAAGGGGAAGGGGAACCTCCGAGAGCACAGGCGCTAGGCAGGGAACAGGGCAGGAGGCTGGAAGGCCGCCCAGGCCAGGTTCCAGTCAGGGCTCATCCACCAAAGGGTTTTAAGCTGGGCAATGCCCGGGACGAGATGTCCTTCAGAGCAACCACTGGTGGCAGCGAGGATGGACTGGAGGGGTGAGGCTCGGGCAGGGAGAGCCCTGGACCCAAGGCTGACCCAGGTCCAAGGAGAGGGGGGCTGCCCCTAACTTTTCCTGAGGCCGCTAGTTGCCCCTGCCCAGCTCCTCATCCCAGCAGGACTCGTGACCCAGTGACAAGGTTGTTGGCTTAGCTGCTGAGGCCCTCTCCTGACAAGGATCCTTTGAGGTATCAAATAGAAAATCATCCACCCAAAAACCTTTCTGACTCAGCTGGACCAGGGCATCCTTTGCTGTAGGCCTTTCTGTCCCCAGGCTGTCTCACAGCCCTTGCCTGGAGCCACGGCCAAGGTGGCTGAGATGCTGCCCTGGCCTCAATCAGTTAAATTAATTCAATTCCATTCAGTATTACGTTTGTGCATGAACCCGGGCTCAGGTTTGAGGGTAGGTAGGAGATTGTAACAGACAAAGCTGTGGGCCCAAGGGGTTCATAGTCAAGGGGTCCATAGTCAAAGCTCTGTAACCCAGGCGGAGTGCTGCATGTGTTCAAAGGAGGATCAAGTGACAGGGCTGTGGGAACAAAAGGGACAGAGCTGTGGATTTCCCTCTGCAGAATCAGCAAAGCTACATGAAAGAGGTGGCGTCTGCCTGGGCCCTGGCGGCTAGAGAGGCATGTGTGCAGCAAGGGGTGGGAGAAGGGAATTCCAGGCCGAGGGAGGGCACTTGTGGAGGACTTGGTGCTGACTTCATAGCTGGACCACATGTGATGAAGAGGAAGTGACATCAGGCAAAGACACAGGTGGGGCTGAGGTCCCCCAGGGAGGGGCCTGATGCCACTACTTGCCAGAGGCACAAGAACTACGGACCACGTAAGAAAGAACAAAGCAGTAACTTTTAAGCACCACTGTGCATCTGGCAATGGGCACTACATTAACTCCACACAAAGCCATTTAGTTTGAATTTTATAACCATCTTGGGAGGTATATATTATCACCATCCCTACGTTACAACTGAAGAAACTAAGGCTCAGAGAGATTCCATGAACTGCCCAAGGCTGCAGAGGCAGGAGCGGAGCGCAGATATTTGAAGCTGCGCCCAAGGATCCTCCCCCTACACAATACAGCTCTCTAAAGGATGGCGGCAGATGCTTAATATGCTTCAAACAGCCAAGGAAACAGAATCATCATCACTGCCATCATCTTCATCATCGTCATCATCACCGCCATTGCTGTGGACTCAGAATTTTATTTCGTAAAGGAAAAAATGTCCCAGACATGCCTCATTATAACAGGATCTTGGACAATTCCTGAGCATACATACACATCTAATTAACATCAACAGCTGCCAGTGGTTACCTGGGTCCACCGCCTGTTCACGGTGTGTAAGGAGCTTCCACTGCATGTTCGCAGTAACCTTCACAACAACCCCATAAAGCAGGTGTTACTTCCCCAATTTTACAGTCAGGGCCAGCGGGGCTCAGATAGGCCAAGCAATTTGCCCTGATTATGCAGAGCAGGAACTAGAAGAATGTGTCCAGGCACTCAGACCAGGCTGTCAACCTCAAACTCAATATGCCAACAGCTCAATCTTGACCTCCAAAGGGTCCCCTTCTGCTGGTCCCCATCTCAGTGGCTGACACCCCTTTCCACCAGCAGCTGGAAACCTACTCCACCCCTTGATCCCCAGCCCTTCACTTTGCCCCATGTTAACCCATCATGCAATTCTGCAGGTTCTGACTCACTCAGTCCTGCCCACGGCTCACCATCCCTGCCTGCATGACCCCAGCCCCAACCACCATCATCTCTCTCGTGAGCTGCTTCAGTGGCCTCCCAACTGTTCTCCTTGCATTCTGTGCTATAGGAAATGGGGTTCCCCACCCTGGTTCTAGGGTACAAAGAGTACAGCTCCTGCTGGTAGCTCTGACTCCTCTCACCACATGTCCTGCCCCTTTCATTTCCTCAAACATCCCATTGTCTGTCCTGTTTCAGGGCATTTTCACAAGCTGGTTCTTCTACCGCTCCCAGCTTAGCAGGTCCTTCCTTCATATCTCAGCTCAGATGTCACTTCTTCCCGGAAGCCTTCCCAGACTCCCAGTCTACAGCTGGTATGTACCAGACTGTTGTGCCTGTGATTAAGATGTGGAAACACTTCCACACTAGTTGCTATATAGTTTCTGCTGAAGCTTCTGGATGCCTCCCAACATGACCTGAGTTTTCCCCTGGGACCCTGTGGTCCTCCCTACCACCCAGAGGATACCCCATGGTGCACGTAAGGCCCCCGACTCCTCCTGAGACTTTATGATGGAGGCCTGTGCATGTGCAGTCCAGATTATTAAATATTTTGCAGGTCACTCTGCTCTGGACCCTACACTTTTCACATTTCGTTGTTACATCAAAGTCTGTCCAGGAAAAGTCCAACCATTGTTAATATAATGAGAATGGTTTGTGAAACATCGATGTAACCAAGGAGATTAAACTAGAATGTACACGTATGAACCATGATGATTTCACTGTACTAGTCAGTAGGGGTGGTAGACACTGTTGAATGAGCGTGTGTACTATGTGGCCGTTGCATTGAAAATAACAGTAGAGCAATGAATCTGCACCAGACTTTGTGTTAAGCTTGAATATTCCTCTGTGGAAACGACTTGCATGATTCAGAAGGCCATGCCTATGAGCAGGTGGTGACTGGCAGTTTCATCAAGACGACATACCCATTCGTGCATCAAGTCTCATGCAGAGTTCTTGGCAAAACATCAAATCACCCACGTGACTCAGCCCCTCTATAGCACCCTGTGACTTCTGGCTTTTCCCAAAACTAAAATGACCTTCGAAAGGGAAGAGATTTCAGACTTTGGTGAAATTCAGGAAAATACAACAGGGTAGCTGATGGCAATTGTGAGAACTGTGTGAGGTCCCAAGGTGCCTACTTTGAAGGGGACTGAGGCATCATTGTCCTGTGTACAGTATTTGTTGTATCTTGTATTTTCTTCAATAAATGTCTCTATTTTTCATAGTACATGGCTGATACCTTCCGGACAGACCTTGTATTTATGCATGTAACTGAGTCATGACCTCTGGGAGGGCAGAAAGCCCAGAAGTTAGGCTTACCACATGAAGTCTCAATAAAAATGATCTGAGTGATGTGAAGAATAAAATAAATGGAGCAGTGCTGCTTCCTCCACCTTTCTGTCTGTATCTGCTCATATTTTCCAACAACTTTAGGCACCAGGAGAAAAAGGCAGGGCTGACACAACTGAGCATCAAGAGGGGTGAGGCAGCCGTGGAGGGCCTGCCTGTCCAGTCAGGGTGCGGCCATGGTCTAGCCACCTACAGAAACTCGGGGGACAGGAAGAAGGCAGAGTCCTTCTGGGCTTGATTATTTTTCCTGCTCACTAGCCACTTTGTCCACCTCATAAAGAGGTGTCCACCTCTCAAGTCCATCCTTAGGTCCTTACCAATCAGGTAACACCTGAGTCCAAAAGCTCACCTTCTTCCATGGTGGCAAGACGCCCTTAGCCAGTGTCCCTGCTTTACCTCTCACCCAACTCCATGTCTTCTCCTGCACCGAGCCTGGCTGGACTTAAAAGGTGCTATCCGACCATGTCTTTCATCTGTTAAAAGTTCTGTGGCTTCCCACCATCCTCAAGATACATTCAGACCCACACCCTCATTTCTGCTGTCTTCATCTTTGGGTCCTTCTCTATCTATCCTTCTACTCTCACTGTCTGCTTCTCTCCTTATTCTATTCTTTTTCCTGTATCAATACACATGTTTTCCTTATGGTCTTTACACATGCTGTCCTGATGCCTAGAACTTCCCCAGCTCATTTCTATTTACCTTCTGGGTTTTAGCTTAAAAGGCATATATATACTTTTATAGCTTTTGCTGACTAACCCTAGGCTGCTCATATGGTCCACCGCTCCTCTTTTGTTACACTCAGCACCCATGCCCTACCTGTTCAATGCCTGCCTTGGGCAGAAGCCCATGTGGACAGGGACTGCATCATCTTGTTCTCCTCATTGCTCAGCCTGGTTCCTGGCCCATAGAAAAGGCTCAATCAATATTTGATGAAAGAATAATCAATATGATGAGGCCGTTATGCTTAGATTTTCCCCCATCTCCAGGATGAAGGCTGAAATGTAAATTCTAAGAGTTAGTATAGAGATTTCAGGAAATAGCCAATTAACATATATCCCTTCTTTTGATGTATGGAAGGGGTCTGAAAACTCAGGGGTGGAGCTCTCTAAGGGACCTAAGTGAACTCTTAGGAGGGAATTTGAACTATTAAAAGAAAATAAACAAAAAAGAAATACTAGAGAAAGAAGAAGGAGGGAAGGAGAAAAAGAGAAAATAAGCACTCCAAGGAAAAATGCTGAGTAGGAATGTGCAAGAAAAGACTAATTGAAGATTTACCTTCAAAGGTAAAGGCAGCCCCCAGCTAAACTGAGAATAGGCCACATGGTCCTGGAAGTAGGCATCAGCCTGGATGGACACATGGTCCAGGAAGTGGGCATCTGCCTGGGTGGACTTGGTCCCTCCTCTGACAAGCTCTGGGACCCTTAGGCAGGCATCTGCCCTCTCTACAGCTTGGCTTCCTTCCCTGCAAAACAATAAGAAGTGCCTAGGCACCTAGGTCTGGGGTCCTGTACAGGGATCTGCAGGGAAGAACCGAGGTGGGAGGATGGAGACTATGAGGATCTGTAGGGTTAGAGTTGAGCACCGGGTACCCCTCAGTGCAGCAGGCCTCAGGGGTGCCAAGGCTCAGATGGGGTTTCCAGCCCTGCTCCTCTGGCCCTGCTCCTGCCTTCCTGGGCACCTTTAGCCACCAACTGGGAGACACTGGTCTGATGTAACTGAATGCCAACTGGACAGCACAGGGGCCAGAGAATTGCCTCTGAAGCTGCTACACATGTGGATGCCGTGTGGGTTGAGCTGCCAAGTGAGCACCCCAAGGCCTGATTCTCATGGGCCCTGGAGACCCAGGTAGTCAGGTAACTTTGAAAACATTTGGGATGAGGGTCTTAACCCTTTCTGTCGCGTGGACCCCAATTTGGCAGTTTCTTGAATGTTTCAAAATACATAAAATATAATCCCTAGGGTTATGGTGGAAACCAATTGTATTGAAATGGTTATCAAAATGTTAAGCTGATAACTCTGTGATACAGTAGAATTTTTATTCTTTGTAAGTCAAGGTTTATAACAAGATCTAGAGGCAGGCCTAATAACTCTCATAACCTTGAAGTAGTAATGAGTATAAATGCTATTCTGAGGTATCTCCAACAACTATAAAGGGATCCAAAAATATCTGATTCCTCCTGGTAACAAAGTCCAAGAGACTTCTAATGCTATTGTGGTTTATTGCTTATATTCACAATGGAAGAAATGCTAACTTTTTTTCCCCCAGCCACTGGCTCACATTAAAAACCTCTGATTTAGGGCACAGACCTAACTTACAGAGGAGGAAAATGAAGCCCTAAAGGGGCAGAGATTTGCACACAGCTACCCAGCAAGTGACAGTCCAAGCCAGATTCTAGGACAGACCTCCAGTGGCTTCTCAGCCTTGCTCTGCCCACTTTGCTGAGCTGCTTCCTAAGTGCGTGATTCTCCAAATCCCACTGCACAGGAACATGGTTTTACTTCCCTGAGCCTAGGTTTCCTCATTGGTAAAGCAGGAGCAGCCACATGCAGCTCTGCAGGCTGCTAGGGGAATAGGATGAGGAAAGGAACAAGAAAGGGCCTTGGTACACGCATAGCACTTCTCAAAATCAGTAACTTATGAGTACTGTTACACACTGCCTTATGTGAAACCTAAGGATATGAACCTTGGGGGTCCAGGGTGGTAAACCCAAATGTCTTTAGGAGTAAGACAAAAAGGAGGGGTGGGCACTGTGGCAAACTCAAGAGCTCATGGCCCCCTGAAAGCAGCAACTGCCATTCAGTACCCATGGGGGATGCCACCCAGGAAGATGTGACCCCAAGGTTCACAGAGGTGAAATGATGGACCTGTCTATAGTGCATCTGGAGAACCATGCACTGGGAGAGCGGCTCTCCAACGTGGGTGGAGCAGGGCCTCGTGTTGCCTAATCTGACCTTCTAAGAGATGATCAAAATCTATATTTTTTGCAAAGTATCCTGGCTTTTATATTAAATATTTTGATATTTAAAACAGACTTGGAGCCCCAAAACATATCTGTAGCCTGTCCATTTGCTGCCCCTGGGGAGTATAGGTGGGGAAGGAGATGGAACAGGTCAATATTTCTCATTCAGGCCCAGAAGGTCCTTACCCCCTTTCCCCAGGAAGACAGATGGTGTCCACGCATTCTTACTAGGGCAGCTAGGATCCCCCCAACAGAGACAGCTGGTCATAAAATCATGTTCCTTCCCTCTTGATGCTGCAAAGCTGCCTTGTTTTATTAATGACCCTGACTTGTGTTCACAGTACATCAAGGTAAACAGAGACACTTCCAGGGCGGGCCATGCAGGCAATTCTAACAGATGAAGAAACAGGCTCCCAATATAAATAGGAAGGGAAATCGACACAGATCCAAGGCTCCTTCATGCTAATTTACAGGCTCTGAGCCACGGACGTGGAGAATCTTGGACCATTTGGGCTGGAAGGGATCTCTGTTCAGAAAATGGGAAAAGGCTTGCCAAGAGTGGCATTCATTATGTGAATACTCCTGATTTCTCATCGCATCAGTTTCCTCATGTGAAAACATCAACAGAGCCACTCAGTTTCTTGAATGGGTCAAGTTCTCTTCAGCCCAATGCTGCAGTTCCACTATTCTCTCCTATGTCTGGCTGTCTCTGACTTGACCTTCAGGATCAGCTCGAGTGCCTTTGGGAACCTGCCCTGCCCCTATCAATTAGAGCACCTGCCACAGGACTGCTACTATCGGTATATGCGTCTGCCCCTCCAGCCTCAATGACTCTAGCTCTGTCACTCAGAGCCCAGAACAGGGCCTGACACATGAGAGACACTCTATAAACCTGTGTTGAATAAAGCCTGGAGCAATGCACAGTGGAAGTCCATCTGCAGTGTCATAAGATGACAAAGAAAGACTATAAGGGGAAAGCTCACCACCACCTTCTTGGTATGACAAACGGTCCTAAGTCTAGGGTCAAATAGAGACTTTGCACTTATAACACCAAAGACCAGCCAAGATGCAGGTACAGATGGTTGCCCTGATGTAACCATGGTTACTTTGATCATCCCTCTTGCAAAGAAATGAAGGAGTAATCAAAATCATTCCTAAAAATGCATATATGCCAGGCTCCACATAGGACACTTTGACACACTGTCTCATTTAATTCCCAGGAACTTGTGAAGAAGGTGATATACTGACTTCATAGTTTACAGGTGTGGACTGAATAAAGCCAGGCTCACCTTGGCAGGAAAGTAGGACTGAAAGCAGTCTACACGTCTCCAGAGTTCTTTCCATCGTATCAACACCCTCACTGTCACGACAGACTTCCTTCATCTTACCTGGTCCAACCATTGCTATACCAGACATGGAGCAGCAAGGGGTGGAGCTCTGAAGAAATCACTTCCCCATCCCCACCCCAGCCCTGATATTCCAGACCTGCCATGGCCACAGGTCTGGGGGCTTGAGCCATGGTGAGGTCTCTCTGAGAAGATGAATACAATGCATCAGACCGAAGGGGATCACCATACTCCTCTCCCACCTCCCCAGCCACTTCAGCCATGGAGTAGGTAGGAGGGAGAGGGTATCTTTGGAACATTGTTTACATTTATATGTTACCTATAGAAGACTTTGGTTTAGAGGGTGCCTACTTGGAGACAGAAGCCCTCAGGCTCATCAGTTCCTTCATCAGTCTTCTATTATAACTGAAGCTGCAGTAAGATGGAACACAAAAGGAGGTGTGTGAATGGCACAGCTGACATGCTGGACACCATTCGGACTGCCCAGTGCGTGCACAGAGCATTCCCAGCTCATAACTGGACAAGGTGCTGAGTCCGACAATCAAGGGTACATGGAATTCTCTGTACCCTTCTCAGCACATATATGGATAAGACAGAGGCTTGGAGTCAGAGAGACTCAAGTCCCCAGTTCACCTAACCTCTCTGACACTGGGTTTCTATGCCCCGATCTCCACAGGGCTTCTGTGGTGATGATCAAGTGCAGAGACATAGGACAACTAACCAGAACAGTGTCTGGCACGCTGCATGCTGATCTCTTGGTTCCCTGCCACTGTCACTTGAAAGCTGTTGGGGACTGAGTGCTGAAGGCAGCAGCAGCATGGAGGAGGCCAGAACAGTGGATGTGCTATTTATTTCCTCAGGTTTGGTCTACACTGCATTGGCCAAAATGTCTGCTACATTTTTTTCTGTACGATGGCTCTAATTATGCTCAATTGTCTTTAACTTCATTTAAAACAATTTTGCCCTGGCTGGTGGCACAGTGGATAAGGCACTGGCCTGTGAACCCAAAGGTCACTGGTTCAATCCCCAGCCAGGGCACATAATCAAGTTGCAAGCCAGGTCTCCAGCCAGGTCCGTAGCTGGAGGCAGGTGAAAGGCAACCATACACTGATCTCTCTCTCCCTCTCTGCCTCTCTCCCTTCCCCTCTCTGTAGAAATAATAAATAAAATTTTTAAAAGTAAAACAAAATTATGTTGAATTGTGACAGCTGTCATATTAGTGTGCATTTTTAAAAACTTAGCCCATTGATGACTTTTTGTGCAGCCATTTTAATATTGAAGATGGAAGAAGATATGCAACAGTTTCAGTGTATTATGCTTTATTATTTCAAGAAGGTAAAAATGCAAGAACAGATTTGTGCAGAGTATGGAGAAAGCACTGTAACTGATGGAACATGTCAAAAGTGGTTTGCGAAGTTTCTTGGTAGTACTGGCATTTTGGCCAAAGAATTCTTTGCTGCGGGGCTGACTTAAGCATTAGAAGATGTTTAGCAGCACCCCTGGCTTCTACTTTCTAGAAGCTAATAGTGGGAGTCAGCTGACAGACTCAAAATATCCAAATCAATAGTTATTGGTGCAAATGAAAAATGTATCTTTTATTTGATGGAAAAAAACATAATGGACTTTTTGGTCAACCCAGTATTTTGTCGATTGGGCTAATATTTTACAAGTCCACAACATAGATAGAATTTTATGAGCCCATAAAAATCCTCAGAGTGAAATAAAATTTGTTTGCCACTATCTTTCTTGAAGACCAAAGCCCAACACTTGAGCTTAACTTCCTGGGCTCTCTGTAATCAAACTGGCCAAGGTCCAGTTTGGTGGCTTCTAGGTAGGTCTGCTGACTCTTCTCTCAGTGTGATCTATCCATTGCTGCCTTTAAACTTTTGCTCATGTTGTTCCTTTTCTGGAACAATTCAAACCCTTCCAGTGGCTGCTCCCCACCCATGTAAGAAACATTTCCCTGCAATTCAAGCCCCTGTTGCATCTCCCTCCTCAGAATCCCATGATGCTCAGAGTAGCTGCCCATTTGTATTCTTTTTTCCTTCCCTGAGACTGTGTTACTTGGCTGCAAGGCCCTGAGTGAGTCTTTGAACCTTTAAGGTCTCCACATACTCTAACATAGAGGACAGCTCTTTCAAGGCTGGAACAGTGCAGATCCTCACCCTGCTGATTCCATGTAATTCTTCCCCATCCTTCAGTGCCCACAGTGAGTGCTTCCTCCCCCAGGAAGCTCTCCTTGCTCCACCAGACTGGTCTTCATTTCTCCTACCAGCAACTCTTAACAGTGCTGCATCTGAATTTTTCTCAGGGGACATATCACTTCCTGCCATGTAGTCATGTATGTGGCTGGCTCCTCAACACTGTGAGTGCATGAGGGTAGGGCCTTGTTCTGTTCACTGCCACCTCCCTGGAACACAGCACATAGAATGTATTTCACTGCTTATATGTCAAATAATGATGATATTAATAATAATAATAAGAGTAGAAAACAAGACCTAACACTTCTATTACTATGCATTATTGTGAATGCTGAACATATATTAGGTTATTTAATGCTTTACATATATTAAGGTTACTGAATGCTCACAGCCTCTCATCAGTGCTCCCATTTTTTAATGAAGCGCCAGAGTCATAGAGAGGTCAGATAATAGGCCTGAGGTCAAGCAAGTGGCAAAGCTCCCCCCTTGAATCCAGGCCCATGACACTAGCAGAGATGATCTTAACCACTGAGCAATACCACCTCTGGGTTCATTCATCTTCATATCCTCCGTGTCTTGCAAAGAACGAGGCAGTCAGCAAGAGCTCAATTAGCAAGTGCTCCCAGCACCCCTTCATTGGAAGGCTGCCGCCAGACATGGTGAGACGCAAGATGGGAAAAGCACCTGGCAAAGCCGGGACTGCCCCGTGCCAAGCCTGCTACGAGCACATTCTGAAGTGGGCAGTTCTCTTAGGAGATGCACCAGCCCCCACCCTCCACAGCCTTCCCTGTTAGGGCAGGCCAATTCATCCCAGCCTGCGAGTCTAGACTTAGAGCCTGTGTATGTTGTTAGCACCGGGACTAGCTACCCACCTATTTCTATTGCCATTATGGCTTCTACACAGTCCATTTGTCTTCCAGAAGACTCCATCCTTTGGCACCATTGGAAATAATCCATCTGTATGGCTAACGATGCTCCTGGACCCAGAGCTAAAAGGCGAGGAAGTGGATCCTGCATCATCCTTTCCTGGCCTCAGCTGTTTAGGGAACGAACTGCAATCCCCCTGTCATACATGCAATGTTAACTTTTCCACAGGTTCCAAAATGGAAAGTGGGGCCCTGGTACTTTAGAATATGACTCTAGATCCAAGTGAAATCAATATTTTGTTTATTTATTCCCAGACCTTATGCAAAGGGACCATGACTCTGGATAAAGAAAACCTGAAGCTATGAATCTAGGTATCCCCACTGTACTGCTTCACCAGAAAGCACAGTACATTACAAGCACCAGATGCCACCGCCCTCCATCAGAATATACTCCGTGTAATGCTTCCTAAAAGGATAATCCTCTGCTAAATCCTACCCATTCATTCCCAGTGTTTGCTGGTAACAGACTCCAGGAAGCCAGCAAACTTGCCTCAGCTCTAAATACATTTGCTAATGACTCTTGTGTGGAAAGAGCTTTGTTCCCGCTGATTTTAAGTCTCTGGAAATCAGACTCCGAAGGCATTTCCTTTGCCTTTGTTTCACATAATCCTGCTTCTGTCCACTTGATGCTCTTCCCTATACGTGTTGGGTTCCAGCGGGTCCCCGTCCTCCATGAATGATGGCTTCTGCCTCAACAAATGGCCCTCCACCCATCTATCACTGTGGAGCTCCAGCCGCAACAAGAGGGCCCTCTGCTTCCCTTCCTGAGCAGGCAGAGTGATGGCCCTGTCCTGGACTGGCCTCCCCCACTCTCTCGGGAGGGCTATCTAGCCTGCTGGCAGCTCTGGGGGTGCAAATACAGGCTGAGTCTCTTCCACTTTCAGTGTGAAGCCCTCTGGTCTGTGAAGACCCCACTTAGGATTCCCTCTCCCAGGTGGCCAATCCCTGCAATCCCTCACCTTCTTTGCTGCAGCCCCAGCCTTTCTTCCAATCATGTCATCCATCTCTCTGCTGAGCTCTGAGAACCTAATGAGCTCATCATGCTGAGTGTGCTTTGCAAATGCAGAATGGGCAGAGCCATTAAGGGGGGCTGTCTGTGGTCAAAAATACTGGGTTCAAATCTGACTCACCACTTGCAGGCTAGATGACCAAGGAGAAGCCACTTAACCCTCTCTCAGCCTCGATGTTCCCAACTGCCAAGTAGAAATAGTGATGCCTGTCTCACAGTGTCACCATGAAGCTCAAGTGGCTAATGAAGGTGATGGATGTTAATTGCTCAGCGCAGTGCCTGGCAAGCAGAAGGCATTAATGAGGGGTCTTACTATTGAAAAATGTAATAGTATAAGAACATTAATAAGAATTCTACATTCTCCCTAAAGCTCCAGGACAATTGATGGTGGAGAGAAATGAATTCAGTTTACCTGTGGCTTTGTGTCCCCCTTGACAAAAGGTGCTGGAGCTGGAGCTTGAGAATGCTGGGGTGCCAGCTCCGAACAGCCCGGCGTACTCAGACCAAGGCCAGACTCTGGCTGTGCCTCTTGCTGTGTGTCAAATTGCTAAGCGATTTGACCTTTCTAAGCCTCAGTTCCTTCCTCTGCAAACTTGCAATAAGTAAGATCTACTTTGTATAGGTCCATTGTGAGTACTAGTGAGATAGCAGGGAAAAAGCTAGTCTTTAGTGCTAAGGAAATTTTAACCAGTTATGTCAGTCACTTATTCATTAGACAGCTGCTGCCCAGGCTTCATACCCAGAGAGTGCAATTTAATTGGTCCAAGGTGAGACCTGGGCATCGGTATTTTGCAAAAGCTTCCAAGGTTATTCTAATATGACCAGAGCCATGAAAGACTGGCCTGTTTGGGGGAGAATACTAACACAGAAATACATTTAATAGTATATGCTTAGGTCTCCAACAGAGTCATGTACAAAGGGTGAGAGGAACACACACAGAGGAAAAAAGGCATTGCCTTATCATTTAAGCTGAGTAATGGTGTAGGCATTCACCGGAAGGAGGGGCTGAAGGAAGCTCATTCTGAGACTTTTCTGGAAGATCCCAAATAAAGGCAGAAGTGCAGTGAGTCACCAGGCAGGACCTAGAGCAAACCAGGGCAACCAGGAGGGAAGTGACAAGAGCTGGGCTATTTCTTGTTTGTTGTGTTTAACTTTATTTATTGGGGGTGGGGGGAAGAGATTGAGAGAGAGAGAGAGAGAGAGAGAGAGAGAGAGAGAGAGAGAGAGAGATTGTTGTTCCACTTATTTATGCATTCATTGGTTGATCCTTACATGTGCCTTGACCAGGGATTGAACCTGCAACCTTAAAGTATTGAGACAATGCTCTAACCAACTGAACTATCTAGCCAGGGCTGGGCTATTTCTTATGAACAGAGCTATTTGGGGTCCCCCGCCCTAAACTCTATGCCCCCCAGTCCTTGGCTGGGACACTGTTCTAAGGGCTTCACCACTCAGACAGAGAGGACAGAGAGAAAGAGTTAATTTTGCATAGTCAGGCAGCCTCCATAAAGTTACCCCTCAATGGTGACACATGCCTTACAGAGAGTTCAAACACTTGGGGAGACTCAGGTTTGCGGGTTGGTGGGAATGGCCTCCTGTCCATGGTGCTGAATAGTCCCCGTGTTGCAGAACCAGGCTGTTCAAAGTGGGATCTGTAGACAAGCAGTGTCAATGTCGTCTGGGAGCTGGTTAGAAATGCAGGATTGTGGACCCCACCCCAGTCAGAACCTGCCACTTATCCAGTCCCTAAGTGTGCACACTAAAGTCTAGGGTGTTCCGTTCTAGGCCAGTGTTTTCAAAGCTGTAGGTTACATCCCATTTGGGAGTCAAAAACTTACATTGGCTCATTGGAAACAGCATTTTTAAAGAAAAGAATGGAATGGGACAGAAAAATAATTCTAAATGTCAGGGTTTATCCCACCTAAGAACAAGTCTTGTTATTAGAAGTATTAATAACGGAGCAGGATCTAAGAAGTCGTTATTCCTATGAGTTGCATTTTAAACAAAGTCTAAAAGCCACTGCTTGTTTCTCCCACTCCCAGGACATGGGTAATTCTCATCCAATATCTCCCAGGCTTCTGAGCCCAGTGAGGAAACAGAGTGTTGGAGAAAAGAGGGTTATACATCAATAGAGAGAAGGAATGGGAAGCTGAGACTGGGCCTGCTGCAGAGGTATATGCTGAGAAATCACTGGGGATGGTAAAAAAAGAAAGTAAATATATAAATACATGGATATATGCATCCATACATAGCAGAGGGGGACTGGATTGAGTGTTATTGTCTGTAAATTTTTAGAACGAACATTGCAGTGAGTCTGTATTTCTCAGTTTATACAGTTGACGTTTTTATACCTGAGAACTCCCTCACCTCTCCAGTGACCTGTGGCCACCAGTTCCAGAGAAGCTGGTGGCAGGTGGAGAGAGGGGAGTGCCCATGACTTAAGAGTCAATGGCTCCTCACCAAGGCCAGGTTCCCCACTTCTTGCTACCTACCAAAGCATTTCAAGGCACAATAAAAGAACTTTGAAAAGAAAGGAGGCCTTTGTAGAATGCACATACATTTTGTTTACTTCAAGAGGTGACAGAACAGAATGTCAATAGTAGATGTGACACTGATTTTTCTCTCTCAGAAGTGGGCAATGGGAGTTATTAACCTCTGGCCACATGTCTGTTATTTCATTTATTCACCAGTGTCCTACATTCTGTTTTGCTGAGGAAATTGGTGTCTAATGGAAGATAACAAAAAAATGGCTTTTAAAATAATTTCTTCCCAGGCTAGTGAAGTGTATAAAACACTGAGCTCCATATTCCCACTTGGGGAAATTCTGCATCAAGGCCATGGTGTGAGACAAAAGTTTGTTATCACCCACGCATGGTTTCGGTTTCTAGGAAGACACAGCTCCATGTATCTAAACTTGCCCTTATCCTGCAAAACAGCAGAGTGAAGATGACCATCTCCTCTGTCAGGAGCTATGATAAGGACAACCTGGGCAGTTTTAGTTTCTTTTTTAAATAAGCCAATGACAAAGTAATAATGCATTTCTACCATTTATAAGACAGATTATCTTTGATGCAGACAGGGTACCTAAATTTTTAGGGGCATTGTAAGTCCCTCAAACCCCAAGTTACTTGGCATGACCCTTATATGGAAAGAGGGCTGCTAATGCTTGCTGGTAGTCCAGCATTCTGTTCCTGGGACTTCACAGTTTTATCTTCTTTAATACACGTGGCAATCAATGGGATGAGTATTATAAGCTGTATTTTCAGAGCCGGTCAAATGAAAGCTCAGAGATGGTTAGTCCAAGGTCACAGAGCAACCTCATCAGAGCAACATGACCAGAGTCTGAACTCCAAACAAGTCTGGTTTCAAAGTTCAAACCAAGTTGGCCAAGTATGAACTTACTCAGCTGCTTTTCTGTCTCAGTTTCAGAAACCCCAGTGTTTCACAATAACCTTCTTTCCCACGCACTTCCGGTTGTTTTCCCAAATTGCTTTCATCTCCCTGGGCCCTGTACCTGAACAGACTGATAACCCCCAGGTTTTGTCTGGCTCTATAGGGACTGCCCTGTGTGGTAGCTGGTCACTTACAGAGATGGGTGTCTGAAAAGGGACTGGCTTTCCACAGTGGCCTAAAATGAGTGAGACCTGCTTCCCCTCTATTCAGCCAGTGATTTTTATCAAGAGTCAAACAACATATGTATACTCACTCTAAGTGGGGAAACAAGTACAATTCAACTTGAAGGCTGGATTTCTTCAGTATCACAATTAAAGCATTTCTGAAACCAGTTCATGCTTAGCGAGAAAAAGTCCCATCTGAGAAATAACATTGGAAAAAAAAAAAAAAAAACCTGATCTAAATACAAAGATAGTCAATTTAACATAACAGTAATTTCTCCAGGGCTTCCCTTGTTCCCTGCACTATGAGGAGGTGGGGTGAACGCACCAAGGCACCTTAACATCGACTTGCACCAGGCTATTTAAGATATTTTTTACCAGTTGAAAGAATGCTGAAAATTTTGAGTGAGATTCAAGCAAGAAGGAACACATTTCAGTGTAATACAATTTTTTTCTGACCATCAGCACTTGTCTGACAATGAAATAGCCAACCTTATTAGTGAGCTTTACCCAAAGGAGTGCTGGTAAACATTTAACAAATGGCTCTCCAGGAAAACGAAACAAAATAAAGAAGCCCCAATTTGTAGCATTTTCCAATTTCTTTCTTGTAAATTCTCCTATCATGGCTGATTTACTCCCACCACATAGGCAAAATGAGTATAAGTGATCTCAGAAGCAACATATAATATAGTACAATAACCAAGAAGTGGTGAGTGTCAAGTATTCATTCCCCTTATCTTTCATACACAGGGTAGGGCAAAATTACGTTTATAGTTTTGAGTACCAGAAACACAGTTCTTGTATTATTATTCATTATTGCATTATTTTCCATATAAACAACTGTAAACCTAGTTGTGCCCCATCCTGTGATTTATTTAAGCCTAAATTTTAGTCATTTAAGTTTAATAATAGCATGTTTAGTAAGTGTCTCACAAAATCCCTGGAGAGTGAACAATCAGTTCGCATAAGCCAGAACAAGGGGTTCCACAATTCCCCAGAACCTTCAGCATAGAAGAGGGGCGGGCAACCAGGCTGGGCAGCCATCTGCCATGGACACGATTATCTGAGTCTTTAAGCAAGTTTTTAAACTCCTCCAATTCAGACAGCAGCAGTAGTGGCCACAGTTACAGCGTCATTGCTGTGGCACTTCAATACCTACTATATGCCCGTGACAGCGCTGCAAGCTTTGTGTGCATTGTCTCATTTATCTTGACTGAAGCCCCATAAGGTAGACTGAGACTAATATTGTAACAGAAAATTCAGCAGGGTGTAGGAGGTTTAGCCATAGATAAGGGAGTTACTTAGAGCAGGCTCTGTTTTCCCACGCCAGGTCCCTCTTCTTTGTTCCCCATTTGTGCTGCCCTGCCCCCCTTGCTTCTGTATTTCCCGGCCAACGCACCTGCTCAAGGCCTTTTCTTTACTCCCCGTTTGTCTCTGCCTCTGCCCACTCCCCAAAAATATATAAGGGGAAGGAGACCCATGCTCGGGACCCAGAATTTGGAGACTGACTCCTCTGGGTCCGTGCGCGTAATAAAGTGCCTACTTTTTCACTCATCTCGGTGTTCTGCCTGAGTCTGTTCCCGTAACAATATCACCCCCATTTTAGAGATCAGGCAATTAAGACTTAGAAATATTAAGTAACTTGCAAAGAGTCACAGAATGGTAAGTGGCAGTGCTGAAAAGTTTAACTCCAAATCTTTTTTCTTAAACTAGGACATTACACTGATATTGTGAGAAATGCACTAAACTCCTCTATTATTCTTCAGGGCAAAATGATTTGTGAAGTATGGGAAAGAAGAGATGGGCTCTTCCCAGTCATGACTTCAGAAAGGTTCGCTCACCCTTCTAAATCCAGAGACCTAACGTCAAGCAAGAGCACATAGATGGAGCGTTTAAATGAACAGCATCTTCCTCTCTTTTGAAGCAATAAACTAACAACTTCAATCTGCAGTTTAGTACATTCATGTGAAATCACCATCTTCATAAGTAAAAAAAAGTCAAATATCTACAACTTAAATTTTTTCCTGAAGAGAGAATTAATTTCAACATACTGGAAGAACTGCTAGCAACGTGCAACAGGATCTGAAGTTTTGTGTCTCTGTGCTAATAAATGACAAACTCTATTTCCTTTAACCAATAGTGACAGGAGAATAGTACAATTAAACTAGACACCCAAGATGAACAGGGCACCATATTTCTGCATCATTGAAGTGAGTGCAGACATCTTGCCCAGTATTGACCACCACATTCTCTACTGTTGAGTAAACTAGCATACGATCCCACACTAAGCCAACAGACTTCCAACCTGTCTCATACTGAAGCTCTGTCCCTATTCCCTGAGCCCACTCAAGGTGAGCATACCAACAGGGCACACAGTTGGCTGATAAGATGTTCCTACTGGTAGAAGAGGCTCCCCTAGTAATTAGTAGGTGAAAAGTTTGCTCACTCCCTCCATGCACTGTCCACCTACCTTCCACTATGATGAAAGGTCCCAGCAGGGCAAGAAAATCTAGGTTCACCTTTGTTTGGTAGGACAGGTAGGGTTCCTCTCTGCAGCCTTCTACCTGCGGTAAAATCCAAGGATTACAACTGAATGCAAGAGTTCGCACTCAGTGATTACCTGCAGAGGTTTCGGTCACCTGCTTAGCCAAGATCCCTGGGCTATGCATCTCCCTGCTTTTTCATCATGCCTTCCTGGCATAGAATACTAAGCACAGCTGCATGATGCAAACTGCCTCAACTGAGGGCAGGGCGACAGCTCCTACAGCAGCAACAACTGGCATGTGGGGAGGGCTGCCTGGCTCTTGGCCTGAAGGCATTTCCCTTTGAAATGCATCAAAATTCCAGTGAGAAAAAAAAATAACCATTATAACTTTTTTTTAGTACAACCAATGTGACAGTTATTGCCAGTTATTTCCTCACAAGCAGCTCTTCAAGGTGACTGCGGCTATCCCACTTCCTGGATGACAAGACTAAGGCTCAGAAAGGTAGAGAAGCATGTCCAGCCAGCATCACACTGCCAGTGAGCGGCAGAGTTAGGTTTTAAACTCATGTTCATTTATATCCAGAGCTCTTATTCTAGGCACATCGCAAGTCTGCCTACCCAAAGGGGGAAAAATAATTACTAAGGACTTGCTTACTCCAAACCCATAATGAAGTAAAATAATAATGAAAATAGCTAATATTTACATAATGCTTCCCATGCTCCAGGCACTGTTGAAATTCAGATTTTTAAATCTTCCCAACAGCCTTCATTTTAGAGATGAATAAACTAATGCTCAAAGAGTTTGTACAACCTGTCCAAGGTTATGGCTAAAGACTAAGTCAGGTGCCTCTGTATAAATGCCTCCCTTAGCATTCTCTTATCCATCTTGAGAAAGACGTGCTGGCACCCCTGATCCATAGGCAAAGAAAGGAAGGCTTAGAGAAGTTAAGAGATTGGCTCAGAGATACAGCTAAGAGATTGGCAGAATTTATCCTAGTCATGATTACATCTTAGAAGTAGGACACTGAGTGTAGAGATCAGCTCATGGTTTGCTATCTGTACATCCTTAGACAAATTACTTGGCCTCTCTGGGCCTCAGTTTACCCACGAGGATAGTGAAAGGCTTTTATCAGCAGCCTCCTTTCCATCCCTCCAGCCTTAGCTGAGAGCCTCTCAGCGGACAAGAGGAGAAAAGTGCTACCTTCAGACTCAACACATGTGCCTCGCCACCATCCAGGCTGTTACATTTGCAGGCAAACAATCAGCCTCAAACGGTTCCCAGGTTGCTGCTCAATGCTCCTCCTTGGAGCATGATCTCATCTGTGGGGCTGTGGAAAGGGTGCATGCAACCCTGTTGACAGTACGGCATCCCTAAAGATTTATCAGAGCAGGTGATGTAAAAGAGTAGCAAGACATCACAGGGAAGAGGAAGGGGGTTCACTGCTCAGCTCTTGCTGGGAAGAGGGAGGTAGGCCCTTCCAGAATGTAGCATGTGATCTGTCTGGGCTCCAACAACTCGGCGGGGCTGCCTCTGATGACTTTCTGTACCACCGGAGAACAGCCCAAAATAGACCATTTAGGAGGCGCTGAATGGGACAACAGAAATTCACAGGGCCT
The DNA here is from genome assembly GCA_004026585.1 of Noctilio leporinus. Lineage (NCBI taxonomy): Eukaryota > Metazoa > Chordata > Mammalia > Chiroptera > Noctilionidae > Noctilio > Noctilio leporinus. Next base: position 300,897 of record PVIW01000538.1, read on the forward strand.
GTCGATGTCTCAAAGCCACATGAAGATGGAGACACTGAGTGAAAAATCTGTCTCAGCACTTTCCCCATCTTAGTAGCTGGTTTGGAGCAACCAGCAGCTTGAGGTATTCAGAGGCTTGCATATGAATTTCACATTAACAAGGACCATTTGGCTTGTCCCAGTGCATGGTGGGAATATCAGGCTGCTTGGAAGGGAAGAGCAAAGGGCAGATAAGGGCACCCTGGGTCTTTGCCAAAAACATGCCTATGTGGAGCCTGGAGATCAACGGGAAATCAGTTTCATACAGACCTTCCAGGGTTGTGATTGATATAAATGAGAGGTATCTGGCCCTTGATGAGGTATACAATCCTGCTGGCCTCACCTATTTTCACCTTCCCTGCATCTCCTTCTGCCACTTCCCCTCTCGTGACTTGACCCCCACACCTCTGTGTCTCAGCACCAGCTGCTCCCTCTGCCCAGATGATCCCCCCCATCCTATGCTCTGCTGGCGAAGTCCTACCTTCCCTCTGGCTTTTTCAAGTGGCACCTGACCTGGGCAGCCTCCTGCCAATCATGGGCTCTCAAGCTGCGCTGTGCAGCACAGGGCCTGTGCTGGGAAGAGTACAATTGATTTCCTGTTATGCTGTCTTTACATCCTCATTTTTAAAAGAGGCTTTGCATTTTCCATGTGCACTGGGTACCCCAAATGAGGAGGCTGGACCCACTCCCCACTGGGGGCTGAGTCAGCTGTTCTCCCACTGTGGTCTCCCAGCACCTGGTTGCTCCTTGATGGTAGGACCCATCATTGTTCTCAGTTGTTTATATCTTTCCACCTGCCTGGTTGCCCCCAAGTAGGTTATTTAAACAGTTAAAAGGGATGCAGAAAAGGTACAAAATAAAATCCAAAAAATAAACAAAGCAATAAATAATAAAATCCAACACAACCACCACAAATAGCAATGTGGCTTAAGCTGGTAGTAGGTAAGAAGGAAAAAAGAAAGAAAAGAAAGGCAAGTAACCAAAATTAAGTCAAAAGTGAGGTTAATTTTCTTCCCAGAACCTCCTCAGCTTTGGCCCTATATTCTCTACAGGGCCCTAGAGGGCAAGTGAGATAGACTTATTCATACATTTCAGTGGTTCTGAGATAGAAGTATTTCTTCTACACATTGAAAAGAGATGAAATTTCTCTGAAGAGCTTTAGCCTGGTATCTGCACTGTTTCCTAAAACAGTCATGTTTGAGGCAAAGCATGTGTGGGGGAGAAGCTTCCACGGCCTGTGCTGGACTAGCAGATGGGCCCATGGCTCACAAAGGGTTAAGATTCAATTGGCTGTCATCACAGCCCCTTACTGGGATGCTTGCTCATAACAACCCTCAACGCAGGCTGATGGAATCTCCACAAAACACAGTCTACACAATAAGTCTGAACACTTTGGCACTGAGAACTTACTATTAGCTATAATGGGAATATTTGTGCATGGGCCCTTCTCTGAAGGCAGTGGCCTTTCCCTTCCTACCTCTGGTCCCAGGGGGCCAAAGCTCAATGTATAATGGGCATGTAGGAAAAAGGGCCAAGTAGCTGGACAGATAGCTGGATGGTTGGACAAATGAATAAATAACTAAGTGTACTGAACTTCTAACAATCCAGCTAGAGCCCTTCAACTCCAGCACTGGACTCCTGCTCAGAAACACCAACCACCCCCTGGCTGCGTACCTGGCGGCAAGTCTGGGGATGTGGCAGCAATGTGAGCCCTTCATTAGGCCCCTGAGCTTCCCTCTAGGAAAAGCCTTCTTGAGACTATGATGGCCAAATTAGGCTATGGTGTCCAGTTGTTTGGTCAAAGACTAAGAGGTTGCTGTGAAAGTATTTTTAAAAATATTTTATTTATTCTTTTTAGAGAGAGGGAAAGGGAGAGAGGCAGAGAGGGAGAGAGACATCAATGTATGGTTGCCTTTCACCTGCCTCCAGCTATGGACCTGGCTGGAGACCTGGCTTGCAACCTGGTTATGTGCCCTGACTGAGAATCAAACCAGCAACCTTTGGGTTCGCAGGCCAGCGTCTTATCCACTGTGCCACCAGCCAGGGCCTGAAAGTATTTTTTAAAAGATATGATTAATATTTACAATCAGTTGACTTTAAATAAAGCAGATTACCCTGCATAATGTGGGTGGGCCTTGTCCAATCAGCTGAAGTTTCCCAAGGAAGAAGCAATTCTGCCTCAAGATTCAACCTAGAAATGCTGCCTGAGTTTCAAGCCTGCCTTGCAGATTCTGGGTTCAAGACTGCAGCTCCAACTTACTTTAACCTCTAGTCTATCAGCCTAGTCTATGGATTTTAGAGTTGCCAGCCCCCACAAATTGTGTGAGTCAATCCCTTTAAAGAAATCTCTCTCTCTCTTTCATATCTGTCTAGGTGTTAGTACTGCATTCTTTAGGCTACAGGAGGCCCCGGATGGGGTTTGAGCCAGGTTTATATATACATATGGAGAGAGAGAGAGAATCGCTCACAGGTCTGTCTCTATGAGAATACACCCATGGGCTCCAGAAGCCCAGGAGAAGTTACATGACCACACTCTGCAGTTCCCACCATCTTTAAGGCAGCATGAGAGCCAACTCCAGCAGGGAATGTTCACACCAGGGTGGGAGTGGGGTGGGGGAGAAGTGGGGTTGCAATGTGAAAGTTGGGAAACAAAATTGCTTTGTGAACTCATGAAACATGTGCCTGCTTACATATCTGCGTGCTTCTCCTGTTTCCACTTTGGGTCGCGCACCTATTATTAACCACCACCCTCAGAAAGGAAGCGTGCGCCTCCTCCCAGGAACATACTTCGGGGGTAGGGGGAAGACATCTTAATATAGTGTAACCAAGAAATTTTTTTAAAGTTTCACCTCTTTGAAATAGAACCTGGCTCAAAACCCATCTAGGCCACCCCCACCCCCTGAAGAATGCAGTACCAACTCCTAGACAGATATGAAAGTCTTTCACAACTAAGGCCTCTGATTGCCTTTCTACTTGGCTTCCACATAACCCAGCCAATCAGGCCACCAAGGTGAACCCCACGGCCTTTACCGTACCGTGCCTTTGCTGCAGTCACCGCTGCCTCCATGCCTTCCCTATCCTTACCCATCAGTGTCCATCCAGTCCTCAAAAGCTTCCTTTCCTGCCAAACCACTCTAAAGACCCCAATCCACAGTGACCCCTATTCACCTGAAGTCTCCTAGGTTTTAGCTCATTGGCCACTTATTGTACAATATCATGTGACACACTGTCACTTTCTTGTACATTTCTCATACCTACCTTCCTTCTGTCTTGCTCACTGCCACACCCAGGTCAGATTCTTCCATAGCAACCACATGCCAGGCATGGGATTCCTAAGCAACTCTTCTCATATCTGAATCCCAGCATTTGACTGGAGGGCTGAGGCTTGTCTTTCTATACTCAGCTCCCTCAACTCCCCGTTCTCCTTCCCCCAGTCCCTGAAGCCTTTCCATCTTTATCCCTACGACCCAGTGCTATGTATACAGGTTTTTGGAAATATCTATTAACCATGGGAGAACTTAGGAAAAAAAACTAATAGATTGGTTTTTAAAAAGCTGGATCGTAAGCTTCTAAGGGCAGGGCTCCATCCTAGGTAGTTTTCTCTCTTCCCTTTAATGCTCTGGCTGCAGCAGATGTTCAATAAGGGATATGAGCTGTTCTAAGCTGAGCTCTGCTCAGATCTGGATACTTAAAACAGAACATTAACCTTCACAAGCATGCAGGCATTGCATGCCTACCCTGCCCCGCCCTGAGCCTTCTTAGCAAAATGAGGTTAGATAAGTCAGCTGGAAGGTGAAACAGAAAAACTATGTTGACCATTTTAAGTGCCACAGAAATCAGCAATTTTAATGGGTAGGGCATTTCTACAGAAATAAAATCCCATGTTTGAGATGGAGGCCATGGGTTTCACCACTGAATGATAGTAAAGTTTAATTTGCATCAATGGGGAAGGTCTAGAAGTCAATTACCTTTCATTTCATTCCTCCGCAATAAATAAAAGTTTAGGGCCAATAGCAAAAGTACTTTGGGAAGGAGCAGTTTATAATCTATTAATTTATACATCACCACCACCACCACCACATTCTTTATAAAACATTCATATAGGTTAGCTTACTGACTTTAAGTCAATCTCAATTTAAAGTCCACAGGGAGCTAAGAAAACCATTATCATTCCCATTTTACAGCTGAGAAAACTGAATCTTAGTCAATTTGTTCATTTTGCCTAGAGTCACTCCCATATCTAGTAAAGGCAGAGTCATAATTTGAAATGAGGTTTTTATGCCCCACTCCCATTGCCCCATGGCCTTTGCACAAGACTAGACTTACTTAAGGAACCAGAGGAAAAGCTTAGCCTGCATCCAGGTACCTCAGAGGCCTCTTAGTGTCTCCAAAACAATTCCACCACTATCTTTGAAATGCCACGAAAATAGGAAAGCCCCTGAAAACTAAAGGTTTGTGGGTTCTGCCTATAAACTGGAAAGAGAAATGTTTCCAGGCCACAATTTCAGAAGTGGATGCTTCAGTGCACTTAATGACAGCTACATGACCCAATCAAGCCCCCTCTCACTCCGAGGGACCCACGGGTACGTAAGCATGGGGAGATTATTGGAAAAGCCTCCCTCGCAAGACCTCTCTTTCCCTTGTTTTCTGGAAACCAAACATTCCTCTTTCTGACCCATCCAAACATGCAGCCAGAGCTTCTGCTGCAATGCCCCAGCTAAGCAGTGATGGGAGACACCCTCTGTGGAATGCTTTCTCTTTAAAGACAGACTCTCATGCTATCATCAAATATGGACTAAGCACCTCTAATTTCCCAACTCCAACAAAAGGCTGTGTAAAGCTTTTGTTTCAGTGGAGAGATGGTAAATTAAGTAGTAAACAGAGGACCTAGGGAGCTATTGAAAAGGACTCTGGGCAGGGGCAAGGGTAGGTAGACTAGAGGATTTGTATGCTTAGGGGCAATGGGTGGTCAAGAAAGACTTTTCAGAGGAGGTGGCTTTTGAAGGAAGGCCCAGCCATGCAAAGACCTGGAGGCCGAGTACTGGGGACAGCAGAAGAACAATGTTGAGGCAGGAAGAGGTTGGCTTCTTCCAGTTGCAGTCAGCAGGCCCGTGAGTCTGAGGTGGGGTTAGCAAGGGAGACAGGGAGATGAGATCATAAGTTGGCAGAGCAGGTAGGGAAAGCTGTGCTGACCTCAGGGGTTACGTTTTTATTCTGAGTGTTCTGGGAAGCTAAGGGAAGGTGTGACAGGAGCTGATTTACCATCTTTAAAGGTCTCTCCAGCTGCCTTGTAGGGGGCAGAGGGCAGGAGGGCCAGCAAGGGGGCTGAATAGAACCTGCTGAATGAGAGACGATCATAGCCTAGGCTACAATGGTAGAAATGGAAATAATGAAATGTGGAGGGATCTGGGTCATGGTGTGTTGATAAATGTTTAGTGAGAGGCTCTCAGAGGGAGAAAAAGAGACCTGTTTGCCAGTGTCCCCAGTGTAAATACTCCCACCTTGGCTGATTCCAACATGACAACAATACAGGCTGTAATAGTAGGAAGAGCTGTGCCCAATCAACTCTCAAAAGTTGAGGGAACCCTGGCTGATGGCTCAGCGGATAGACTCCGGCCTGTGAACCCAAAGGTTGCTGGTTTGATTCCCAGCCAGGGCACATAACCAGGTTGCAAGCCAGGTCTCCAGCCAGGTCTGTAGCTGGAGGCAGGTGAAAGGCAACCATACATGGATGTCTCTCTCCCTTTCTTCCTCCCTCCCTTCCCCTCTCTCTAACGATAATAAAGAAAACTTTAAAAAAAGAAAAGTTGGGGAAGCCAACTCTGACTTCAGTGCACACACACTAGGTTCAGGGGAAGCCATGACAGCACTTGCGAGTGGGCTGGTGTGGGCTGAGGGAAGTGGAAGAATGAAGAATGACTTCTGGAATCTGGAAGGTGTGTCCTGAATCAGTGGCCTCTGTCCATTCCCCAGTCTCCTGAGTTCCTGAAAGCAGAAGGCTATGGGGACAAAGGCCACTCACCAGGCTGAGGGCTCACTGGGGGCTGGCCCTTGGCCTAGTCTTCCCTGTCTCAACACCCAGCACGCAGCCTGTGCACAGGTGGAACTTAATAAAGAACAAATGCAAAGATGGGTCACCGCCACTTCCTCTTTTGCAAAATGGGAGTGGCAACGCTCTCCAGCGGTAGCTGTAAGAATCAAATTGGAAGTGATTGCACAGCTACCAGGATCAAGAGCTCAGGGTCCCACAGATTACATCATGATCCTCCCATCAACCCTGTGACATTCACTACCCATTTGACAGACGGAGAAATGAAGCTCATAGCCATTAAGCCATGCGTCCAAACCCACTGAGCTAACATGTGGCAGGGCCAGGGTTCAAACCACCCGAGGCAGTCAGACTGGCTTCCTCAGCTGCTGAGGCCACCCCCGCCCAGGGCAGGTCAGCTTCAGCGTTCTCACCATGAGCAGCAGAGGCCACACACGGTGTCAAGGACACGTCATCCATGTCTGCTTTGCCAAGTTCTGCAGGCGAAACGTGCCAGAGTTGGGAACCAGATCTCTCCCCGCTCCTGACCAAGGAGGAGGGATAAAGAAGCCCACCCAGAGCAAAAGAGCATTTGCTTGCAGTGTTCAGGATGAATGATTCAGAGTAAGTGAAAGTAGGGACAGTGGCATGGCTGCCCTGTTGGAAAAAGCCCTGATTGTGCTCAGCACAATGATGAGTGTGTTCCCCTGGCGGAGACAGGCTGACCTGTCCCTGACTGATAAGTGGGGTATTTTTTACCCCTTGGCGTGGCCAACATTTTTTTCCCAGGCTGATAGAGATCTAGGAGCCCAGGCAGGCCTTGGGGTCAGTGTCCCAAGTAGCTGGACCCACTCTTAGTTATTCATGGGCTGCGAGCAAGTTGCTCATGCAAGCTCCTGGCACCTCTGCTCGCTCACCTGTAAAAAGGGGACACACCAGAGCCTGACTTCAGAGGGCTGTGGTGAGGATGGACGGGGTGCACAGGGTTGGATGAGAGGAAAGCGGACATGCAAACCACATCCAGGAGCGTTCCCATGCACCTACCGTCTAGGACACACAGTGCAAGCAGTTTAGGCAGGAGGGAAAAATCCCATGACTGCCTTCTAAGTGTTATGCAAATGTGAACGACACATTAGTTCTCTCTCTCACCCAGGAGGAAAGCTGATGGTCCTGGTCAATCACAGTGCTTCCTGCCACCAGGCAGGAGGGCATCATGGCCCGCCCTCCCTCCAGTCAACCCACTGCAGTGGCGCTCCAGGCAGAACCCCCATTATGCCACACAATGTTTCCATTTCCAGCAGCCTCTGCTACTCATGTGGAAAAGACACTTGTTCTGATCTCACTGTTGTCTGTCATTGAGGAAGGTGTCAGGTTTGGGCGCTCATTACACCACAGAGAAATCCCATCAGCCTAAGGAGATGAAAATTTGCATAACAGGATGCTTTGCTTTAACAATAATAGGTGCCATTTGCTAAGGGCTTACTCTTGCCAGGCACAAATATGATCCTCTCACATTCGGTAAAGTAGGTTTATTATGTCTACCTTACAGCCAAAGGAATGTGATCATAGAGGTTAAGTAACTCACCAGCATCAACATAGCAAATATGTAGCAGAGTTGGGGTGTGACCTATAACAGCCCAACACCAAAAGCCAAACGCTCCGCTGTCACTCCAGGCTGTCTCCTCCCATGTATGAGTGTGTTGTTCACAGATGACATGCTAGGTTGCAAGGCTAGATGCCCAGAATTTAACAGTGGGGGCTGAGGGGACACATACATGTCACTAGAAGCTAGGAAGCAGGTCTGGCCTCCATTGGAAAGAGCCAGCCTGAATTGGTAGGGAGTGTGACCAACTGGAAGAACGCCATAGCTCAGCTCTCGTTGACCAGTAAAAATGAGGGCCCCGTCAGCATGGCTTCATCTTTTATTAAAATAAATTGAACAGCCTGAACTTTCATGTGAAATTTCAAACACACACACACACACACACACACACAATAGGCCAACATTATGCAGGCTCACCAAAATCCGTCTGGGGGCTGGTTCTGACTATGAGAGAGCAACTTGCAAAATCTCTGCTGTTGCTTTACAGCTTATAAATACTTTTCACACCTATTGTCTCATCTTCCTTAGATATCCAATGTTGTTGCTCCCCCATTTCACAGATGGATAAATTGAGATTAATGGCTTAGAGATTATTGACTATGAGAGACCTTGAAAATACAATCTCTCTCTCTGTCATCCCCCTTTAATATCCTATAACCTCAGCTTGCACACCTCCTGCAAGGCCAGATCAGTCCTATGACAGCAACCTGAGACATATTTTAAACAGTTTTAATCATGAGAAAGTCACCTGAATCTGTCCGTCCCACTCGGCAACCCTGGAGGTATATTCCATTCCCCTCCCATATGCGACAAGTTTTGCCAACCACCAACAATAAGTACGAAAGAGGAATAATGCACAATTTTCACTGAACACTTCTAGGGCAGTAAGCTCAGTGTTTAATACTCAACACACATGTTTTCATGGAAACCTTATCATAGCACAGCACAGTAGGCTTCCTATCATCATGAGTAACTAAGGTGCAAGGACTTGTGGTCATAGTTGGTATCTGACATACAGGGAATTCAAAATGAAGTCCGCCTGATTCCATGGCCACATTTCCTTCCATCCTTCCCTCCATCCATCCACTCACCCATCCATCCATGCAACAGATATGTTTTGAGAACTTAGCACTCACTGTTCTGGATACAGAAGGATACAACTTTCCACACCCCTATACCATCTCACCATTTTTTTCAGGCTGAGACACCTGAGCTCTTTCATCTGATCTTTACATGGTTAGTTTCCAGGACTTGTCCCTTCCTGAACTTATTGGTATCAACATGTGTCAACACCTTTATTATAATTATTGCCCCAAACGGAAAGCAATCTTTGAATAGCATCTGCACAGGCATCTGGCTGGAGGTGTCCCCTCCCTGACCTGGGCTCGCTCCTTTTGTTGATGGAGTCTGTGCTCCTGTCAGTGTTCCTGGCAGCTCTCCCACAAGCAACGTTTCAACCAACACCATGAAAATTGTTTTCACCGCTACAGCTACTAAGCCAGGTGTGGTCTTGGGATATTGAGTTTAAAGACCCAAGAAAATTAGAACTACACCGAACACCTATGGAGCCAATTTTATGGGCTAAGCATCTTATAAATGTTCTAAAATTCACATTACTAATTCCATTTTCCAGCAAGAAAAGTGAGGCTCACTTGCCTGTGATTATCCAGCCAGTAAGTCATGGAGCTGGAATATGAGCCCCAGGCTGGCTGGCTTACCTCTTCCCAATGGGTTTCACATTCATACCTGTTATATGTTCTTTCCTTTGAATGGTACTATTGCTTTGGACTATTGTCTCTGATCCAATATCCTGGTGACTCTTTCCGCCTTTCTTAGCACAAAAAAATGATCCGTCCAAGTCAGCTATAGTTTCTAAGCACATCGATGCGGACGGAGCACGGCAAACACCATTGACTACCTAACTGGGCTTGTGGCAGAAAGTAAACAGTGACGGCCCTAACAAAAACAAGTGCCAGAACCATTGAGCAGATCCCAGCTGCCTTTCATAATGAGCTGCTGCTAACCAGGAGAATGCTTTACAGCCTCACCTGTGGCCCAGCAGGACTTAGGTGGACCTCAGTGTGGTCCCGTCTGGAGGTTGTCAACAATGTCTCTGACCAAGACTGCCCTGGCTCGGGGCTGACTCCCCTAACCTAGGCCAGGTGACAGGATATATCCATGGCATGAGACACTGAAAAGGAACTGTCACAACCTCCAACCTGGAATCACAGTGCCTAGGCTCCCTTTCCTGGACCATTTTCCCTCTGTGCCTGAGGTACTTTCTAACACAAGATCCTGTTGAAAATCTTTTCCTGGCTGCCCATCAGCTTCAGGGGAAAATTCCACTCTCACCTGATGCTTATCAGGTGAGATAAGCATCCAGAGGAATGTTTATGCCCCTGAGGAAGTTGGCTCAGCAGTGTCTCCAACCCGCCCTAGGAATCAACTCTACTTTGTAGCTTAACATTTTCCAAGGTGGGTTCCAAAAACCCTACTCTTAAAAGATGGTCTAAGTGTCCTGAGAAGTCAGTATATCTATGAAATGCTACACATGATTTTATGATCTTGAAAAACCACAACGAACATTCACATGTTACACGTGGCTAAAAAGCCCTGTTTCCTGTTATGAAAAGATCTATTTAACATTAAGCCTGAATTTCTTATTTGGTGACAGAACCCCTTATCTGAAGAATACCCATTAAAATCCCAAGGGAGGGATTTTTTGATGAGTTGGTGATGTCACCAACTTTCCACTGTGTTGTTTATGCCTTTAGGGTATAGCATTATGCAGTAACCCTCCAACAAATACCTTATTCTTCCATCACCACCTACAAAGCTCTTATTCATGCTTCAAAGCCTGGTTCGACTTACAACTCCTTTGAAAAATATTCCTGTAAACTCCAGCCTTGATTTTGTTCTTGCCTTGATAATAGCACTTATCGTAAGACTTGTCACAAGTTGGTCTCTCCGAGAGGACAGGAACCAAGCCTGACTCTTCTCTACAAACACCAGTGTTGGGTACAGTTCATGAACAGTGGTCCACAGTCATTCTGTGAGGGGATATGTGTTCATGAGTGAATGAAAAAGTGAACAAGTCTGTATTCATGATGGGGATGTGATTCAGCCTGGCCCAGCTGTAGAACCCAGCCAGGAATCCAGCCACTATGACTGAGTTGGGGTTGGCGGTGGGGGCTTTTCTTGGCAAGGCAACATGATCTTAAGGCAATGACTGCCCCTCTCAAAGAAAGTCAATAGGTCACTTCAAGAAGATTTAAAATAGATGCCCTCCTGCTACATCACTACAGTTGCTAGGAAACAGCTAGTTTGCTGTAAGACAGGTTGGTTAGCATCATGGAGAAGACACAAACTAAGAAGTGGTCTTAGTCTCTTCTTCTCATTCAGCCCAGACCAGCCATCAGCACATTTGCATCAGTGTCTTGTTTAGTTTTGGAGGAAAGGCAACATTGGAAGGATTAAAGACCTGCAGATGCTTCTCAAAGGACTTGAAAAAGAGCTTCTGAAGCATAGAAGTGACTCTCTAAGCACCAAGACCACAAAGGGATGCACTTAACTCCACCTTAGTCTTTCACTTAGGGCTTTTGTGCATCTCAACCTGGGAGTAGCCTGGAGGTGACACAGTCTGGGAAAGATTCATGTTCAGAGAGAAGGAGGGAGCTCTAGGAGCCTACTACTCCCTCCCCTGACCTTCGATGATAGAAACCCAGGCACTGGAGTAACTCATTCTACCTGAAAGATTGGGAGAGGCTTCTCAGGGCTTTCCAAGTGCAAGGAGGAATCACTAGAGTGTTCTAGGATCAGGTCATACATGCTGGCTTCCTTTCAAGGGGACAGCCTTAGGGGTCACTTCCTCCAGCAGCCCTCTGCTGACTCCTTGTCTGAACTCCCAGAGCAGAGTCTAGGTTCCCTCCTGAGGATTATCACCAGTTCACAGATAAAGAACCTCAAGTGTAGAGTGATCACACACTGCAAGTGATTGAGAGGTCAGGACTGAACCTAAGTCTCACTGACATACAAGTACGTACTATGACATTAGCTAAATCTTAACTAAACAGGAAATAAACCAATGTAACTTTTCTTTTTAAAGATTTCATTATCTTTTAGAGAGAGAAAGGGCAGGGAGAGAGGAAGAAAGGGAGAGAAACATCAATGTATGGTTGCCTTTCACCTGCCTCCAGCTATGGCTGTGGCAGACCTGGCCACATGTGCCCTGGCTGGGAATCAAATCAGTGACCTTGGGATTCGCAGGCCAGCATCTATCCACTGAGCCATCAGCCAGGGTCCAATGTAACTTTTAATCATGGACTTACCCTACTATACGGAAGAGTGTCTTGAGGGCTGGGAGGGCAGCATGATTTGTCCACAGAATCCCACAGTGTCATCATGGAGTCTGGTCCAAGATCCTGCTCTGCCACTAACTAGCCATGCTGTTTTGAGCAAACCTCTATCCTCCTCTGAGCCTCTAGCTTCTGCTCTATTAAATGGGGATAAGAAGAGGCATCCTGTATGTCTTTAAAAAGCATAACACACTGTGTAATACTCGGCACACAGTATGTGCTCAGAAAAAAATTGGCAGGTTGAACACTTGTAAGCTATTATTGCAATGCATTGAGAAGCCCAATGAGCCAGGATTGAATTCCCACATAGTTCCTACCACTTGGAGCAAAATCTTAATCTCGCTAAACCTCATTACTTGAATGGGGATTATAATAGCCCTTGATAATATTGCTATGAAGATGCAATAGATTAAGGTATGTGAAGAGCCAGGCCCAATAGGGATGCAACATATTTGAACTTCTTTCCACCCTTCTTGTCTGCCTCTAAAACCACTGGGAGGCAGAACTAGCTTGCCAACTGCCTGTCACTCCTGTTGGCCAGTTGCCCAGGAGGCCCCCAGTTCCTGGGATTGGCCAGTACCCATGGTGGCACTTAATCACCCCCAGCAGGGTGAGACAAACTGTAATTTCCAAAGCTGAGGCCTAACCCCACTCAGGGACGCAGCATGGAGCCACTCTGAGAAACCCACATTCAAGGCACAGCCTCCCCAGGCCCCAGGCCAACACAATAGCTAAGGGAACTGGGAGGTTACCAAGCTAATCGTTACCCGATTAAAGCAACTGGCCTAAAGCCAGCCTTTGAAAAGTTTAAATTCTATCAACTGTCTACAGTGATTCTGATGCCTCACATCTGCGCAGCACCTTACAATTTACCAAAAGCCTCTGCAAACAGTATCCATTCGATAAATCCTTGCCATGTACAGGGAATCAACATACTAGTCATTTTCTTTAAAAATCTCATGTAATGGTGGAGGCAGCCTGAGAGGAGCAGGTGTGTACCAGATGTGTTACGGTGGCTGTGCACCAATACCACCTACCACCACCCACAGCCAGTCATGTTGTGTGCCATGTGACCTGCAGCAGTCACAGCTCCGTATCATGCCAGATACAGATGGGGTGGGCACCAGCCCCACAGAGGGTCCAACCCTTGGCTGTCCAGTAACCTGCAGTTTGTCTCACTTTAATTTCTCCTTTGAGAACTGAGAATTGGACTTGGGGAATAGGCTGGGTAGTGTGCAGAAGGAATAATAATGAAAAGAAGTATCAGGTTGTTGATAAAGGCAGGATGGCCAGTTGGACCTTTGCCAAGTTAAAGCTTTGTGGGACTACAATCGATGGAAAAGCAAACAAACATGGGTAAGAAGAGAGGAAAACAGAACAGAAATGCAGAGCGAAGTAGGGCCACTAAGAGTGAGACCTGTGGACTCCTTAGCATCTGACAGCTCCCCATTTTTGGTCTAATGCCCTTATGCATTGAGGTTCTTGCCTTTGGACTCCCCAGATCTCTGCCACCTTATAACTCACCCTTTCCCTGAGTTAGCTTGGGTGAGTTTCTCTTTTTTACAATCAATGACCCTGAGCAAAACGGTTCAAAGGAGGTGCCCTTATTCTCACTCTGACGACCAAGAAGCTGGGACACAGAGAGGTATTGAACTTGTTGGCTTCTCACAGCTAGATCAGCCCCTATCCCAACTTGAGGCCAGGTTCTCAGAATGCACGTGCTCTATTCTCTCTCCACTGGACTTTTCTGCTTTTCAGGCTGTAAGAAGCTATGTAACTATCACGGAGTCTCAGAGGCAAGAAAAAATGATACTAGGCAGACAGATATTGTGACAATCTGTGTATCATCTATCTCTTCCATTAGAATGTAAATGCTGAGAGGGTGGGGACAGTGTTATTTATTGCTTTCTCCCCAGAGCCTAGAAGAGGGTTTGCTGCAGAATAAATGCTTTAAATTGTCAAAGGAATGGCCAAATCAATTAATCAGTCCCAGGACTTTCCGGCCCTGATGGGAACTAGGGAGGTTTGCATATCCTTGTCCACAGACAGCAATAAGTGCTGCTTCATGTGGAATTCCAGATTCTTCTGGGGAAATTTTTCCACTTCCTTCTCCCTTGGGAATTGTTTGTGAAAAGCAGCTGCTGTCAGTTTGGGTTCGGCTCTGGGTCAGCTCTAGGTAGGAGTAAGGGAGAGTGAAAGTCCATCGAAACCTTGGAATGGGCTGGCCTCTGACTGCCTCCCAGAAGCAGATACAGGGGCTCCTGCCACAGCATCTCCAACAACTGACCTCTGCCCCTTCCCAAATTGCCACGTCAGGGAGCAAAGGATGGAGATAGTCCCTTGCACCACAGGGCCACCCTGGCAGGTGAGGTGTTGACCTTAAACTAACTGTGACTTCTTTTCCCTAGGCCCTGGCTTAGGCCTCAGGACCTCACACAAGCACTCTAAACTAAACAGTGGAGTATGGAATGAAAAGTGTTCTGGCACGGGTCTAGGGAGGCATGAATTCCAAATTTGCTGGGTGACCTGGAACTAGTCGCTTGATGGCCCTGAAACCAAAAGGTCTGAACTTGGTGAGACCCGGGTTCTTGTCTCAGCTGAACCTTGGGAAGGTAGCTGTAGCTGAGCCTCAGTTCTCTCAAACCTGGGAGAAGACTCCTACCATCCCGCAGAGAGTAACAGCAGCCTGCTCACGGCAGTCAGTGGGGCTGTTGATTCAGGCCAGCATGGAAGTCACTCTGCTGATGGACTCACCCTGCTTTGGGGCCGCAGGCCCTGTGCTCAGCATTGAAGTGGGAGATGATGGCGCCCTGCGTGTAATCCTTTTCAAACCTCACACATGACCCCGTAGCAGAGCTGGGGCTTGTTGTGCTGGGAAGATCCAGGAGAGCCGGCTTCTCCCAGACTCCAACTCCAGGGCCAGGAGAAAGACAGCAGGCCCAGCAGCGGAGAGCTGCACTGGCTATCCTGCAAATCCCATTCTATGCGCCAGCGGAAAAGCACGCAAGCTTCAACGGGCACGTGATACGTGTGCCCACTCGCCAGCTGGGTGACACAGGACAAACCAACTCACGTTCTCGGAGCTTCAGTTTCCTCCTCTACACCTGCTCTACCTCCGCCAAAGCATTGCCATGAACATCAAACATGGCGACAGTTCAGGAAAGTCTTTGTCAACCGAAAATTTCTATTCGTTGAATACCATTCTTTTGTGGTAGGCCGTCACACAGACATGAGCAGAGAGCAAGGGCAATGGGCCAGGTACGGAGGTCAGCAGGCAGAAAGCCCTTAGTGCCTAGCTACAGGCAGGACTGGGAAAACAAGGACCTCGCCGCCCCCCAGGTAACATTTCCCCCACTCGGATCGTAGGTTATGCGGTTCAGACTTCCTAACCTTTCCCTCTGGAGAGAACATCTAGGCCTCAGTTGTATTTCAGCTCCAGACCCAGAAAAACAGCAAAATGAGGTGGGTGACTCTAGGACCAGAATGGCAGCGATGATTAATGGCCCCCTGCCCTGGCATTGACCTGGAGACCATGACCCTAAAAGGGAACCTGGAAAAGCTGATGAATATCCTATTGAAATCCTCCCCTAAACTCTCAGCCTTTAAAAACCCTGAAACAACAAGAACCTAGTATAAAGGAACCATGGACATGGACAACAGGTGGGATTGACTTTGGGGGGAATGGGTGGGTGGGGAGGGGGACAGAGGGGAGCAAAAAGGGAATGGATGTAATACAACAACAATAAAAATAAAAATAAAAAAAACCCTGAAACAAAGGACTTAACTTGTGCTTTCCCTCCTGGGAGCTTACTGGTGCCTTTCCTGACCCCATTTCTGCCCTCACAGGCCCGCATCTCCTACACTCTAGGGGATGGCATGAGATTTGCAGCTATAGAGCAATGGGAAGTGGTGGCTAGTCCTGGGCTACCACCCGGAGCCCATCTCCAAGGTCCCTTTTCTGACTTCTCCCTGAGCCAAAGCAGCCCTGCCCGGGCCTCTCCTATTGCTTCTTCTGTGCTAAGTAAGCCCTTCCTCATTTTGTTGTCCTGAGTGTGCCTTTGCTGTGGCCAATAAACTTTTGCTGTACAGCACTTCATCTCTTCACTGGTATCTTTCTTTCAAGAACATAAGCACCGAGGTCTCCTCGTTTTGCTGGTAACACTATCACCAGGTTCAGGAGCAGCTCTGCACGCTCCTCACCTGGCATCAAGTTCAGGGGCACCTGCGTCGAGCTGCAGCCACCAGCACTTACTCTGCTCCCCTCTGCATATCTCTTGCACCCTGGGGGCTATTGGACACCTAATTAGAACCCTTCTCTCAACCCTGTGGAACGTAGGTTACTCTCCCCATTTTACAGATGAAAAGGCTGAGATCCAAGGAGGCTGAGTGAATTGCTGAGTCACACAGTTGCCTCTATGACAGAGTAGGGGTTTGGGGGAAAGAAATGAAAGGCAATATTGGAAAAAGAAAGACTGAAGAAAAAGGGAAGGTGGGAGAAAGGGAGGAAGAAGGATGGAGAAGAAACAGCAAAGAGCAAGAATAAATCACCCTCCTTATTTGAGGCCCCTGTGACATATGACATGGAGGGGAAGCTGGCAAGCTGCTCCCGGTAGAAGGGGTGGGATTGGAGGCCCCCCACCCCAGCCGAGCCCACTCCCCAAGGCCCAGGGAGGGACAGGTCAGCAGAGCCATTCAGCTGAGCTACAAAAGCCTTCTGCTAGGGTGGTGGAAAAACATTACAGGAGATTTCCTCAGGCTTTAGAAATTGCTGAAATACAGAGGCCGCAATGGAAGATGAAGTGTCTTACAAAGGAGGCTCTGAATGGAATCAATTTCCCTGGGCCGACTTTTATGTCCTATTGTAAGAAATTGAAAAATTATTTCTGTGGGATTGTCGCTTCGCCAGTGCACCTCTCTAGGAGAAATTGAGAAGGAAAGTGGCTTCCAGGAAAGAGCTGCTGGGGCTCAACCCCCATCACCATCGCTGGGACTGATCCTCTGCTCTGTGGCTTGGGGGCTGTTCCGATAGGGTGCGGGAGTCAAAGGGGGTGGCCGGGAAAAGGAGACAAATGTGACAGCCCCAGGGACTGCCACGGGCTCCTGAAAGCCAGACACAAATGCCACCGGATGGAACATGATACCCCTGAGGCTGGCTAGACTAGGCCAGTGTGGAATGTCAGGGCTCCCCCCGACAGGACGTCACATCGTGGAGAGGCCACCAGCAGCTGCTGCCATACCGCACATGTTTGCTTCCACAGTCCCAGCATGAATGGCCGGCCGCCCATTGTTCTTTTCCTCACACCCACATTGGTTGCCATGAACTTCTCACCTCTTCCGAAATGGGACCGTCCTTCCTTCCATGCTTTGATGCCTTTGCTGAGGCATGTTCCTCCATCTGGAATGCCCTTTGTGCATGCCAGTCTGGAAAGTGCCTCCTCATTCTGTCAGAACCAGCAGAAGTGGGCCTCCTGACAGCCCTGTTGTGGGTGGGGTTCAGTCTCTGTCCCCTGGATCGGTAGCCTGAGTAACGCCCCTCACCTACAGAAAAACTCCATGTGTAATTCTCATGGCCTATGAACATATTACCTTACATGGCAGAAGGTACTTGCAGGACCTTGAGTTTATTTTGGATTATGTGGGAGGGACAATGTAACAACGAGGGTCCTCATGAGAAGGAGGCAGGAAGATCAGAGCAGGAGGAGATGGGAAGTAAGAGGCGACACTAGGAAGAGGCCAGAGATCAAGGGATGCCGGCAGACCCTAGAAGATGACAAAGGTGAGTAAACAGGTTCTCTTTTTAGAGCCACTAGAAGAGCCGGCCCTGCCAACACCTTGATGTTAGCCCCGGGAGCCTAACTTCGGATTCCTTACCTCCAGAATTGTAAGAGAATAAATCTGTGTGGTTGTAAACCAGCAACAGGAAGCTGATGTGCCTGGGCAGGGTTCACGCTCCCTCCCCAGAGATGCCCCAGAACTCCATATTTTTTCCCAAATAACATACATTGAGTGCTTTCCCTGTGCCAGGCCTATTGTGAGAGCCATACATCTATGAACTCACTTAATCTACCACACCACCGCCCCAAGTATGGTTGTCCCCATTTTAGAGACGTGGGGACTAAAGCCCAGAGAGATTAAGCAACTTGCTGAAAAAAATTGTACACACTACCTGTATGCGACAACTAGAACTAGAACGCAGGACATAATGTCTGGTAGTCATACTTGTCAGTCACTTCTGCTAGAAAATAGGGTTTCAGGGTAGGAGTTGGGTTGTGTCGAGGTTCCCTTTGCCTGGTCTAGGCCTGGTTTAGTGGGGGTGCCAACAACTCTGGGAAAGTAAACATCTGAATTGGGGCTTTCCAATCCCATCCAAGAGCTCTTTTTTGGTTTGTTGAAGCCTGTTGTGTGAAGAAGTTAGAAGATGGGATATCTGCCCTTGGAAACAAACTTTTAATTAAGCTAAATTTTGTATAATAGCTTAAAGCACTTTTCATTATTGTGCACTTTCTAAGAGCTTTCCTTTTGGGTGGCCTGGTAAAGTGGAGGGAGTCTAGGATTTAGAGTCAAGAAGCCTCTAAGGGTATTCCTTAACCCTCAGTTTCTTCATCTATAAAATGGACACAAATCCACTGCTGAAAAGTGGCACAGGTGAGCACAAGTAAGGATGTGGTTCTTGCACTGTCCTCTAGGCCTCAAGACAAAGCCGTGCAGCACAGTGGTCTTGCTCCGCAACCGCAGACAACACAGCAATTCCATCA
This sequence comes from Noctilio leporinus, assembly GCA_004026585.1. NCBI lineage: Eukaryota > Metazoa > Chordata > Mammalia > Chiroptera > Noctilionidae > Noctilio > Noctilio leporinus. The sequence continues at coordinate 319,656 of PVIW01000538.1, forward strand.
CAACGTGTATCCCGGTTGTCTGTCCTAGGAACCACAGGGGCTGTCCAAGCTAAGTGCTGCCCAAAGGCAGATGACAAAGGTCATCTCAGACTGAGATGATGGGACAGTTTCCCAGAGAGCCAGCCAGTGACTGTCAAAGACACATGCGACTCTGATGGACAGGAGGGCATGCGGGCTGAGCAAAGGCACGGAGGAGAGAAGGGGAGGCTCTGAGAACGTGGGAACAGGGGACTTGGGGCAAAGACCTCAGGCTCCTGTAAGGCCTGGGAGCTGGATTTGAGTGGTTAAGAGGGGTGAGAGGTGGGAGGGAGAGAGCAGAGTGGGCGCCTGAGAGAACAGGGGGGCTTCTAGAAGGCTCTTGTCAGACAAGCGCTAAAAGTCCCAGGGGCTTCCATCCCTGGCTGCACAGAAGAATCATGTGGAGAGTTTTCAAAATCCCAGTGTTGAGGCTACACTCCAGTCCAGTTAACTCAAAGTCCATATAGGCGGAGCCTAGGTGTTCAATATTTCAGCAAAGCACCCAGGGGATCCAAAGGAAGGGCAAGGCATCTGAGCTCTAGGCCCTGGAGCCAAGGCCAGGAGGCCACCCGACAGTCAGCAGGACTCCAATTTGGCTAATTACCTTCAGCCACTCTCGGTGCTGTTCAGCTACTTCCTTCCCACCTTGTTTGAGGATAAGCTTCCAATGGCCTCATTCCCTGTGCAGCCTACAAGTCTCAGGGACTTGGTGGCCCTGTCCAGAGACACTCCAGCCTGGGTAGGAGCTGGGAGGGGTGGGCACCTGAGGCCTCAGCACTCCCAGCTCAGCTTCAGGATCACTAAGGCCTCTCTGTGCCTGACCCCTAGCATAAGAGGCCTGGGGACAAGGGGCTAAGAATGGGGGGCTGGGGAGGGGGCTTCTTCCTCCTAGACCCTGGAGAAAGAAATAGCATTTACGTAGCACTGGGTTTGTGCCCAGCACTGCACTAGGCACTTTCGATGCATGCTAGTCAATGAATCCCTGTTACATCTCATGAAGCTGAAGTTTGAAATCATCCTTTTCTACCAATGAGAGCAGAGAGGCTCCAAGGGGGGAAGTGGCTGAGCCTGAGTTTCACAGCTGGGTCATATCAGAGCTGGGTCCCATGCCCAGGGCTGCTGGCTCCAGATTCTGACCTGTGACACTCAGGGTCTCAGTGTCCCACCTGTGAAATGGTGAGAGCATCATTTCCTCCTTCACAGGGTTACTGGGAACAGTAAAAAAAAAAAAAGCATATTCACCTATGTGTAAAGTAACAAATAGAATGTTAAGAATTCAACAGATGCTTGATAAAAATGGCCCTGATTTACTTTTTTAAAAAATGACTTTATGCTAATGTGTAGGTAGTGTGAACAGAAAGCATAGCCAACTTTGAAAGAAAAAAAAAACAAAATGGACTGACACCAGAGTATTCCTTTTACCATCTCCACTTTGATTCTTCCTCTCCAAGCTCTCTATATTAGCTTGTTACCGGCGCTAATTAGCTTTTGTCCTGGCACCCAATCAATAAGAGGATGTGTAAGGTGGGCCCTCGGGGGAGCTCAGGGTGCCAGGCGAGGCAGGGCTTCTTCCCAAGGCTGATGCCTGGGTCCATGGGGACCTTCCTCTCCCGAGCCTGCCTCCCCTTGTGGCACAGAGAACACGCGTGAGGTCCCCAGCACCCCAGACACTGCCCGGCTGCACTGGGCACTGCTATTACTGTCTTTTTTTCTTTTCTTTTCTTTTTGATATTCAGTGTGTTCTTCCCATTTTAAGCCTTTCTCCCATCAGTAGGTATCTTAGATCCCACTCTAAGGAAATGGGTTACAAATGCTCTCAGAACTAAGTGCCTGGTTCAGAGTAAGTATTTGTCAAATGTATGAACATGTTAAAACTCACTTAGACTGCCTAAGTCTCCCAATTTACAAACTTAGTACCCATGAGTTTTTCAGTCCTTACTCACATGAGTGGCCATCTCATCCAAGGGCAGGGGAAGGTCAGGTCAGGAGGCTAGGAGAGTCTGACCTGGGCATGCACCTGGCACTCAGGCAGAAGGGGAGGGGCTGAGAGCAGAGCCAGGAAATGAAAACAAAACAAAAACAAACAGGTTCTTGTGAGCCAGTCTCATAGTGGTCCTGCTGCCCCTGCACTGAGCTGGCTGGAACTGGGGAGGGAGCAGGAACAGATCACATGGGAGGGTGTGTTAAGACACCCTCCAAACGGGGCTGCAAGTGCCTGGCCACAGTGAACTGGCACTCAAGTCTTTGAAAACAAACCTTCTCTTTGACCAGCATTCAGGAGTGCAGACCCTGTTGAGGGTCTTGGCATCCTGCTTCACCTCCTCCCACTGCACCTTGAGCTCTCCTTCTGACCCTTCCACAATGGCAATATTTCATTTTTCTAAGAAAACCATCAGCCCAAGGCAGGAAGCAGCACAGACCGGCCACCTTCCCAATTCTACCTAAATTTTCTACCTAAATTACCGAGACAAATATTTCAGGAAATTGCACTTGGCTGGAATGGTTGGGTAATTCATTTTATTTACCATCTAAACACACTTGAGAGCTGAGATAGATTCATTCAAGTTGCTGCTTCTTAGTCGGATGCAATTCACAGTAGAAATCACTGCCATCTGAAGCTTCCATAACTTCCAAAGGGTAATGGATTTTTTTCAGCCCATCTTTCTTCCCTGCTCATATTTGCTTGAGGATTCCAAATGGAATCTATTTACTGTAATTACTGTTCTAACTGCAGCTCACTTGCAATGCATCAGGTTAATGTTAACAAGATACCCAGCTGATGCTGGTAATGTGTATTCATTGTTCAAACTCTTTACCCACCCCCTCTGGTGTTGTCTCAATTCTGACTTAGAACCCAAAGGGGAGGGAGCAAAGCCAAGCAACACAGGTGCTCTTTTTTCCCCCTCAGTTTCATTCTTCTCTAACGCCAGGGACTTTTCCCTCCATGGATAGGTATTGTTCTTGGATTTGCCTACTCCTGTATTTATATGGCATTATTACAAATGTTATGTTTCATTTAAATGCTGATCTACATGCTGGCCCTCCCTCAATTTTTTTTACGTTGTTGGTGCCATTAAATTTCATATTATTTCACTGTTAATGATAAGAAATAGGATCAACAAAGGTCCAAACAATTTGCAGGACACATTCCTCCTATGTATCTCTATAATAACAAGGAAAGTAATGGCCCAGCGTAGCAAGAGCCTTCATTTCTTAGTTATTGGGTAGTTTTATAGTCGTAACTTGGACCTATGGAAAAAAAGCATACACACCAGAGGAAATAGGCTTCACATTCTATTATCATCAGTTATTAACAATATGAGTTTAGGTGCACTTGTCTCTCTGAACTGCATTCTCCTCATCTGTAAACAGATAAAACTACTACAAAACAAATCACATGTTGGAAAGGCAGTTGCACAGAGTACAGATGCTTAAATATCTGTTATTTTACCTTATCAATAATTCCAATCATGCAGCCAGATCTCTGACCACAGCCCACATGGGTATGACTGAATTATAGCATGGTCTATTTAGGACTTCCAAATGGACTTACTGAGCTGGAAGGACCTTAAGACATGAAACCCTCACTGCTCAAAGTGTTATTCACAAATCAGAAACATCAGCATCATCGGGAACTTACTGAAATACACACTCCTAGGTCCTCCCCCAAGGGGGAAAAAAGTTCAATTATAACAATTCCATGGAGTTAATAGAGAGATTCCCCTCCAAAGTGCCCAGAATACCTGGTTTCAATCAGACGGACCTAAGAGAAGCTAGGAGGAGACATTCCCAAATTAAACTTCAAAATCCATCCTGGCTAATTCCATCATGCAAGCATCTGTAATCCTCCAGAGAGCACCTTACCTTCCTCCCAACAGTGAAGATCGTTAAGCATGATGAAAACAATGCTGTTTGTTGATTCAGGTAGGGGCGAGTCTGAGGCAGACTGCTTTGATGTAAGTCAGGCATGCCCTTGTAAGTCTTCTTTCCACCTAGGTTACCTTTACCTGTGTATAGAGGAGAATAATACCTACTCCCAGGTCTGTCTGAGAGTTAATGAAGACAGATGACAAGGTGTGCAAGATGTCTGGCACACTGTAAGCACTCAATCATGGCTGTGGTGGCAGCAGCCTTAATAATAGTAATAATGCGTGTGCAGGAGTGGGAGGTGTGAGCTGGAGCTTCTGCCACCATTGCAAAAGGTGTTCCCAGTCCCTGTTCCCAAAGCCAAATTCTCAATCAACACTCCTGTCATTACAGAAGAGATAAAAGAAGAACCAGAATATTCAACTTCTCTCCCTGTCTCCTGGTCACCTCTGGAAGGCCACACAACCACTAACATCACTTTCCTCATCTAAGAAATGGACAGGATAGCATTTCCTCTAGCTGCCTGGGGGCTGGAGGGAAGAGCTCACAACATAAAGCATCTGAAACTGATTTGCAGCCCAGCGGCCACACAATGCCAGTTGAACAAATGTAAGACTGCTGTGATCCCTGCTTCCTCCTAGGCCCCTGCTCTCATGATTGCTCTCATCTGTTTAGTCTCCTGCTTCTCTTTCTCCCTTTCCCACCAAAGCCCCTGCTTTTGCAGAGGCCTCCATTACTGCCCAGGTCCCTGCAAACTCCACCCAGGTTCTACTCTCCCCCACTTCAAACTAATTTGTTCATTACTGGGGATGAACTTAGAAATTGCCCTTTCTCTTCCAAAATATGAGGGATGGTGGGGGGAGGGTCCTTTAACCTCCATAAACCTCCCGTAGGCCCCACTTCAGTCTGCTATGCACATGAAGCCTTCCGATCTGTTCCCCACCCTCTCCCACCCCAGCCCACCACAAATGGTGCCTCTCCACTGGTCCTACAAACTCCAGAGCCCCCTTGAATCTAACCATTATGGCTTCCTCTCCATGTTTTAAACAAATCATTTAAGGAAGCCGGAAGATGCTGAGATCTAAGGGCAAAATGTAAGGTGGATTTTGACTCATCTCAACATAGTGAACTCGAAGAGAATGAAGAGAGACTGAAGTGACCGGCTAACTTGAGGTTCTTGCCCCAACTCAATGAGGGGCAGAGGGTTGGGAGCCAGCCTTAGCACTTCCTCCTCTGAGGATCACAATCCCAAGGCACTTGGCCATCACCTATTTCCAGCTCAGGCCTGCAGAAAACCATGCTCTCAGGTAACCGTGGGACTCTGGCAAGTTGTGTTTCTGCTCTTGGGCTCCTGGGCCCTGTAATTCAGTCAGCCTCTCTTTCCCTGCCCTGTAAAAAGAGAGACTCATCTCACAGTTGGTGTGAGAGTTAATGAGGTAAAATATGTGAGAAGCAGCTGGAAGGATGTGGCATATATCAGATGTCTAATTATTACTGTTCCCCTCACTTCGCTTGAGGAGACTTCAAGGGGCCCTGTCTTCCCAGGATAACTGAACAAAACTGTTGCTTGAGCTTTTGTACTCAACTATACTCATCAGTCCTAAACAGAGCCATTCATTTGTGTCCTATATATTTATTGACTATCTCATCTGCCCTGACATGAGGCTACATGCTAAGGATATAGTGACGAGCAACATGACCATGATCTCCAGTCCCATGAAACTCTAACCGCAAGCACCCGTTTCTCTTGAAGGACCCTCCCAACCCTGCAGTCAGTTTAATTGATGTCCGGTATCAAAGCAGAAGGAGGGGCCAGCTCATGATTGTAATTAAATTCTGGTTCTATTACTTGACAGCTATGTGACTGTTGTAGACTCAATGCTTATATTCCCCTGTACCAAATTCATATGTTGAAGTTCTAACCCCCAATGTGATGGTATTTGAAGAGGTAATTAGGCTTAGATTAGGTCATGAGGGTGAACCCTCAAAATGGGATTAAAGGTCTTATAAGAAGAGAAAGAGAGAGATAATATCTCTCCCTTTCCACATGCAGGAAGGAAATGCCATGTGAGAATATAGTGAAGAGGTGGCCATCTACAAGCCAGGAAGAGAGCCCTCACCTGAAACCAGACTTGATCTTGGACTTTCTAGCCTCTAGAACTGTGAAGAATACATTCCTCTTATTTAGGTCACCCAGGTGGTATTTTTTTATGGCAGCCCTGGCTGACTAATAATGAAATTATAGTTACGTATCTTCTGTATGACTTAGTTTCCTCATCAGGCAAATGGGCATAGAGTTGAAGTGAGGATAGGCAGATAAATAATAGTATGAAGTACTTAGCCCAGGGACTTGCTCAATAAATTAGTTATTTTCCTCAATGTGCCCAACTGGAAATGTAAATTACAGAGTGACAGAACTGGGAAGGTTCACATCAGCCTCTCATTGCATGGAGGAGGTGAGGCTCAGAGGGGAAGGGCTGGCCCAGGTTTACTTACTGGGGGAGAGTCTATGCTGGGTTCTCTTATTCCTGTTCCAGGTTTATTCCCCTCCACCACCCAGGGAGAGCCTCATCCTCTCTCCCCATCGCCCATCTCAGCATTGTGCACATCCCTGACACTTAGCACACCCACTTGAAACTGTCACCTCTCTCACGTGATGAGTGGCTGCTGCGTGAGGTTGCTAGGAGATGAGGATCCATCACTGAATTCAGCACCTGGAAATTCTCTTAAATTAGGTTGTTGGCATTCTTCTTTTTGAAGAAAATCCAAATAGAGGGAACAAAATTCTCACTCACGTTCGCCTTGAAAAATGCCATGGGAGGAGTCAAAGCAGTGCTAGAGTGTGAAACACATTTATAATCATAGCCAAATACCTTTCACTGGCTTTGCCCATTATGGTTTGCAAAGCATGTTTCCATAGACTATTGAGCTGAGAATCTACAATCATTCATTCATTCATAAATACATCATAAGCAACTTCCTTGTACCAGACACTAGTCCAGATACAAGGAGTTTAGCAGTGAAAGGCACACTGAACCTTCATGGGGTTTATGTTCTAGTTGGGAAAAAGGCTATATGTAAATAAATAACATGCTTTCAGATACTGGAAAATGTTATGAAACAAAAAATAAAGCTATAGAAGGGGAAGGAGTGCTGGGGTAATTGTTTTAAGTAGCCAGGAAAGGTTCCTCTGAGATGTTGTCCAGGCAGGGATTATTGATATCGCTAAAGGAATGACTGGACCTTCATTTTATACATATGAAAACATGGCCTAGACTTATATAGCGGGTGAATGATGAACCAGGATTGGAATTCAAATTTTGTCCATTCCAACCTGTGACAATGCCAAGTCTCACATCTGGATCCAGAAGGCCAGACCCAGGGACAAGGTGAACTCGGTCTGTCCCAAGAATTAAGCTCCCATGTCCCATCCAATCACACTGCCCGCTCTCAGTGTGTGCTGGCCCCGGGCTGGGCACTGAAGCTAAAGAGAAGAAGCAGATGTGACCCCTGCTCTCAGGGAGCTTCCTGGCTTGTGAGGAATGTAATACAAGTTCACATATAACTGTCTCTCATGTTACAAAGCACATGTCTACCCCAGGCTGTCCAGAACGGAGCTGCCTGTCCAGCACACATGAAGAAAATGCTCTCCAATCTCCTGGTCTTCCCCTCTTTACTCAACAAACACATACTGGATGCTGACTCCAGGTTGACCACAGCAGGGATGGCCTGTATGTACTGTATCTCCACCACTCAGGCATCTCTGCTACTAACACTCAACTCCCTGACATCATCTCCTGCCTGGAATAAATACTATAACAGCCTCTGAACTTCTGCGTCTGCCCTTGGCCTCAGCCATCTCACAGCTTCAGTATGTTCTCCACTCAGCAGCCAGAGGGACCCTCTTAAAACATTTACCAATCCAGCATGCCTCTGCTCAGGACCCTCCCATGGTCCCAGATTTATTCTGAGCAAAAAACCTAATGTTTACAGTGGCCTACGAACTCTACCTGATCTGCTCTGTTTTACATCTGGGACTTTCTTTCTTTCTTACTGTTCACCTCCTCGCTTCCTCTCATCAACCACAGTGGCCTCCTTGCTTTTCTTTCTGCACACCAGGCAGGGGCCCACCTCAGCCCTGACACTCGCTTTTCTCTCTGCCGAGCAGGTTCCAGGGATCCACAGGACTTGCTCCCTGACCTTTAAGTCTTTGTTCAAATCTCACTCTTTCATTTTACAGCCTCCATCCCATCTCTAGCCCAACGTTCCAAATCCCCAGCTTTTTCTCCCTGTCATTGGTCACCTCCTCGTAGGTGGTACAATGTGCTCACTTACTTTGCTTATTGCCTACCTTTCCTTACCGCAATGCAAGTCCCATTCAGAAAGATTTTTATCTTATTTGTTTCTATTCCGATGGCCTGGACAGTGCCAGGCATTTAGAAAGTGCCCAATAAATACCTGTTGAGTAAACAAATGGATGGACAAGTCACCTTCCTCAATCCAAACCTACTTCCCCTTTGACATGCTTTCTTCTGGTAATGGTGTGGTCACCCCTGGCTCAGTGCCATAATTCAAGAAGCCTTGACTAGAGCCACAGAGTTGAGAGCCCTGTACTGGTACCATGAGAACAAAGTGAAACCTGGGGATCACTTCTCACGGCTTTTATCCTCGACTCCAAATTAAACCTCAGCGTAGTTTTCTAAGTTGCAGAATCAAGATAATGTCTATTTTAGAAAACAAAATAACATGTATAAAGACTCCAGGAAAAACACATGCGGCATAGCAGATGTGTAATAAAAAGTAATTCACCCAGCACTGAGCTCTGAAGAATCTTGCAGGGAGCACTGAGGGGTACAAAAGAGAGGCAAATGGCTAGGGTGACCCTGACTGCCAGCATACATTTGGTTTTAGCTGAACACCCACCTCAAACACCATCATGAGTCATGTGCACAAGGGGGAAGATGGCAACTCTCTAAGGCCACAGAGCAGGCGAGCACCCACAGAGCCCTCCCCCTTTCTGTCTACTGGGCCCCAGGCATGCCCAGCCTCCCCCCACCCCCACCCACCCAACCAGCCTCCTCTCTCCAAATGGGCTCCTCATACCGGTGCTTGGGCGACATCTGTGGGAACAGAGAGAGCCACAGAGCATGACTGCCTGCAATTAATTGATTTGTGCAAGTTGCCAACAGAAGGATGTGCACAGCCCCCACAGAAGATTAGGAGTGGGTGTTCCAGGCAGAGAAAGCTGGGTGAGTCAAAGAGGCAGGCCGGGGAAAGTCTGCCCCTTGTTCTCTCTGCTGGCCTGCTGGGTTGTCCCACAGCAGCTTCCCATTCTGGCCTCTGTGAGTTTATTCCAAGGGGAAGAAGTAAAGAATGAAAGGAGGGATCAGGAATTAGGCAGACAACAGGAGACAGAGGCGTAGAAAGAAATATACAACAAATTAAGATATTTGAGCATTCACCATGAACCAGGCCCAATTTCTCTCTCAAGAAGTAAATAAGAAAAGGGCAACATGAGGGAAAGGGAAGTGGACCATAGAATGAGGTGGGGACAGCCCAGAAAGATGGGCCAGGCTGGTGTCCAGACAACATCAGTTCCTAAATTTGGGGAGAAACCTATCTCTGAGTTAGGGGGGACTAGTGAGAGGAAAAGATTATGGAACAATCTGGGCCCTAAATACTTCTACAGCCCTGACCAGTGTGGCTCAGTTGGTTGGGCATCATCCCACAAAGCAGAAAGTTGATGGTTCAATTCCCAGGAAAGGCACATGCCTGGGGTGTGGGTTTGGTCCCCAGCTGGGGCAGGTATGAGAGGCAACCAATCAATAATGTTTCTCTCTCACATGGATGTTTCTCTCCCGCTCTGCCCTTGTCTCCAAAAATAAAATTTTAAAACTTTAACATTTGACTTATGGGCCTGGGAGAAAAGATGAGATGGCATGAAGGCAGGAGGAAGCAATGCTTGCTGAGGGTAGGAGGAGATTATGTGAACACACATCTCCCTCCCTAGACAAAATCATCTCTGACATTCCATGATCTTCTGTCTCAAGTTAGTTTAGTTTACTTTACATTTGTTTTCTTTGGGGGTTTCCCTTCCCATCAAATATATCTGATAAAGCATTGCACAGGGAGCACCCCTGGTTGGTGATTTGTAGGGAGGGACAGTCTCCATTCTGATGGTCAAGTCCAGGGAAGTTTTTCTGACCTAAACAATCTTGTTCAGACTGATTTTTAATGTGGTTATCAAGGGGGGAAAATGGTCTTTGCCGTGAACCTGACATACTAGGCTCTGTGAATTGCTTAGACTTCCTGAGCCTCATCTTTCACTCCATGGAAGAGCCATCCTGAAGCTGTGACCATCTATCTCTCATGCTTCATGGTTTATAAATGAGTCTGACATGCTGCCTGGTACATGAAAAACACTTATAATCAATCAGGTAAATCAGAAACACTGTAAAAGTAGCGCATAGGTTATGTACCTACTTCAAGAAAAGTTACCAAGGATCAACAGATGACCATTGTGCAATTAAAATACAAGAATAAGGGAAAAGGGGAAAAGTGAAGAGGACATTGTAGTGCAATGTTATACAGCAGGGCTTGGCAATTTCTGGCAAATCCAGCCAGCTGGTGCATGAATAAAGTTTTATTGGCTCACAGCCGTACCCATTTGTTTACATCTTATTTAGAGCCACTTTCCTCTACAAGGTGGAGCTGGAGAGTTCTGACAGACACTGTGTGACCTGCAAAACCTAAAATACTTTTCATCTCAGGTCTTCACAGGAGAAGTCTGCCCACCTCTGAAACACAACCTAGACGCATCACTTTTTGTTGGCAGTGGCTAAAGCCAATACCTGTTATTTGTTAACTGTGTGACTTTGTTTTATCCACTCACAAAATGGGTTTATAAAAACAATTTCTCAGCGCTGGCTGGTGGCACCGTGGATAGGCACCAGCCTGTGAACTCAAAGGTCACTGGTTCGATTCCCAGCCAGGGCACCTAACCAGGTTTCAAGCCAGGTCTCCAGCCAGGTCCTTAGCTGGAGGCAGGTGAAAGGCAATCATACATTGATGTTTCTTTCCCTTTCTTCCTCCCTAACCTTCTCTCTAAAAATAATGGATAAAATCTTTAAAAGCAAAAAACCAACCAAACAAAAAATACTGTTCCTCAGACTGAGAATTAAGAAACAAACAAACAAATAAATGCAACATAAGGTAATTTGTGCCCTTTTTGACACAAAGGAAACTCTTATTAAATAGCATCTCTGTGACATCAACATTATTTTAGCAGATGCTGTTTGTAGGATATAGAGACGTTCAGGGAAGGCAAAGCTGGTTGACAAGCTGTACCTAGTGTTCTGACAAATAAATTCCAGGGAATCTCAAAGGAAGGTTTGAGATGAACATTTAGTGAATGGTACTCCCTACCAAGTTCATATTATTTCAACTGTGATTCTCCTAAGAACTTGGTGCTATTTAATGAGGAAGAATGCTAAGACTCAGTGAGGTCACGCTGAGTTATTTAAAGCCAAAGAACGCAAGCCCAGCTCTGTCAGCTTCAAAGCGGAGTCTGTTGTGTGGCTGAAGGAGCTGCTAGTATGTTATAGTAGCCTCCACTGATCCATGGGGGATAGGTTCCAAGACCCCGGGTGGGTGCCTGAAAGCCCAGATAATACGGAACTCTCTACATACAGTAAGTCCTCACTTGACATGGTGCATAGGTTTTGCAACTTTAAGTGAAACAAGGTATAAGGAAACCAATTTTACCATAGGTTAATTTATATAAACATGAGTTCAGTTCCTGCAGCATCTCATCAACATTATATTGAAACAACTTTGAATGAATCTATGGTGAAGGAAATGATCTCATTCAATGACCTGTTATATAGACTATGTTTTTTTCATATACATACATATTAATGATAAAGTTTAACTTATAAATTAGGCACAGTAATAGATGAACAATAGCTCATAATAATATAACAATTATAACAATATACTGCAATAACATAATAAGAGCTACGTGAATGTGGTCTCTCTTAAAATATCTTATTGTCCTGTATTCACCCTTCTTCTTGACCTGTGAGATGATAAAATGCCTTACTAAGTTGAGAACTTTTTACTTTTTCACTTAAAGAAGCACTTTACAGCTTTTCTTTGACATATATGAATTGCCAGCTTCACTCTTGTTGTGGATTGGGGTCATTATTGAGTTAAAAAAGGGTTCCTTGAACTCCAACCAAACAAACTAAAAAAAAAAAGCTGTTTCTTAGATTGAGAATTAAGAAACAAACAAATAAATGCAACATAAGGTAATTTGTGTCTTAGGTATTTGTTGCTCAATACCTAGACCATGGATCTGACCATGAAGATGCCGACAACTACATGACAGATGGGTGAATGGGGAGTATCTGGGGCATGGAGACACTGGACAGAGGGATGAGTGACATCCTTGAGTAGGCTATTAGGGAGAAATGGCCTGAGATTTCATTGCACTACTCAGAATAACTTATGAATTGTTTACTCCCTGAATTTTCCACTTAACGTTTTTAGACTGCCATTGACCATGGACAACTGAAACTTGAAAAGCAAAACTACAAATAAGGGAACTACATACAAAGAAAAAGAATTAATGGTGACACAGTAGCCTGCCTCCCAATACTTTAGTCTTTCCATGTACAAAATTTACAGTAGGTTTGGAAGAAAAAACCAGGACCATCCATCTGTTTCTTTTCTGATTGCATGCTGCTAAAAATTAAAGTTTCAAGGATGCATGATTATTTTCAATGTGAAATGTGTCCAAAACAACAAAACAAAGTCCAAAAAGTTCTTGTCTATTCTATAAGTTGACACGAAGAAAATAATGGGCTATATGCGCAGAGTACTGGTAAGTTATAAAGAGTTTTGACTTGATTTTATTTAATTGTTAAAAAAAAATCACATGAGGTAATGATAGCCAATAACACTATATTAGTCTTGTGATCTGCTAACAGGTGTGAACCCTGAGGGGAAAAAACAGACATCTACTAAGAAGGGCTCCTGGTAGTTAAGTGGGCTCAAATAAAAAAGGCAGAGCCTAGCAGCCATTTCTACACAGGGACCGCTAATGCTAGCTATACTTTGCCAAAAAGTCTGCACTGGACTGAGTGCCCTTGTGCTGAGCTTCCTGCCCTCTGGGCTGAGCTGCCTTCCTTGAACTCACTGTCTACACTGTGCTTCTGCAGCTGAGCCAGCACTCCTAGAGGAGTTCCTGTAATCTTATTTCAACCAGGAGAGCTGAGGCTTTCCCCATCAAATCAGAGCAGCACAGCTCTGACCAATCAGAGTAGCTCTATACTGACCACCAGGGCCATTGGAACCAATCAAACTATGAGGATTTATAGTCATCATTTGCATAAGGATGGACCAATCAGGGACCATGGGTGGGAACTTCTGTCCATATAAGCCAGCTCCTCTGAGGCTCAGACAGCCTGCAGTCCTTTCCCACCTAAGGAGCAACCTAAGGCCCGTTGCTCCAGCTGGGAGTGGAGTGGAGTGGAGTGGAGTGGAGTGGAGTAGAGTAGAGTAGAGTAGAGTAGAGTGGAGTGAAGGTGAGATCAGAGCTGCCTAATTGCTGTGCTGTTTTCACAGCTGTTTGCACTGTATCAAATTTCCCTCTGCCCCGCACCCCAAACTGGGGATTGCTGTTGGCCTTGAATTGGCTCCAATGGTTGACAGAAGATAGATGTTAAAATCAATTTTAAGAACTGCCCAGCCCCACCACCACAGAATGGTAATTACACAGAGGTAACTAGTGTGTTACCTTGCTTGTGGTGATCATTTCACAAGGTATATGTAAATTAAAACATCACATTTTATGCCTTAAACATACACAATTTTTAGGTCAATTATATCTCAACAAGCTGTTAAAAAGTAACTTATGATGCAAATATAGAAATAAAGTAAGATTTAAAATGAAAAAGTAAAGCTCATGGAAAGGTAATAAAAACTTCATAAAAATGTGAAAAATATCATGTGAGGATGATGAGACACATGCTGTATTTTTCCATTTTGTAGAGAAGGAAAATGCAAACTGAGAAAAGTGCCTTAGCCAAAGTCACACAGCCAGTTGGCTATCAACAGAGCTTTGGCTTGAACCGGAGTTATCTAAGATAAGAGTGATGAATCACAGGGCCTCAGCAGAATCCATGTTCACAACCGAGTGTTTGTCAAGTTGAGAAATGAAAATCACTTTGATTCATTTAGGAGCCAGAGTCAGAAACTAGCAAGAAAAAAAAAATTTTTAAAGCATTTTCTATCCCAGGGGGTCTGAAGGGCTCAAGGCTGACAGAATTTCTTTTCTATTACTTACATCCACAGCTTTGGAAACCCACAGAGTTCACCCGGGCAGGGTGCTGTGAGCCACTGTGGGGGTCTCACTGGTGGTCAGCATCACTGGATAGGACACGTGTACAGTGCGGTGTCAGTCAGCTGGTCCCTGCCTGGCACCTAGCCATGCATCCAGGAAAGGAAAGAGAACTTTGCCTTCTGTATTTAAACTTTTTTCATCAGGAGTGTTATGTAGGAGTTAGAAGGGGGCCCTGGAGTTCTGAATTGAAGTCCCCTAACTAGTTGAGGCTTTAGGCATGTGACAACCTTCTCCACTCTCAAGTTTTCCATCTACTAAAGAGGGATAATAAATATTTCCATGTGTTGGTTTGCTGTCTGGACCAAATAAGCAAATGCATGTGAAACACTGTCCCAGTACCTGGTGTAGAGTCACTACCAATACATGGTAGTTGTCACCACCCCAACCATCACCAGTACAACACAGGGCTACACTGATGTACCTGTGAGAAAAAGAGTTCTCATGGGGCTGCTCAGGTTCACAGTCTGGTTCTACTCACTATTTGACCCAAGTTAAGCCACATAAACCCTCTGAGCTTTATTCTTCCTTCTCTGTCCAAAGGCAATACTAAGCCCTGTAAGATCTGTTCAGTGGGGTCAAAGAAGATAATAGATATGAAAGGGCTTTGTAAACAGTAATGCAGTGTTCACAAATCAATGTCATTAGCATCACCACTACTGTCAGTCCTGAATGATAGAAGTGTTATTGTATTGGGTAAGGAAATAATTGGCAGAATTTCCTATTCATTTTTACATTTCATAGAACATCATCCTTTGCTTTTTTAGTGTGTGTGCCCTTTATTTCATGATCTGGTGCTTGTTCTCAGCAATCATCTCTACACTATATATTCATAACAGGTATTATAACAAGAGCTATCTTTTTTGAATGCCTGTTGTATCCCAGGAAGAGACTCTTCTTCCATGACATCAGAATGCTGCTGGGAAAAGGTGTTACCTTCAGTTCACAGACCAAAAAGAAACCCCCCAAACAAAAAACCATATGCTACCCAGGCAGAGGCCCTCCCCACCCACTAGCACCTGCCCCTGTAAAAGCCAGAAGACAGAGCAGATGAGGTTTGACACGGTGGGCAGTCCCTTTTAAACCATCCTACTAAACAAGGCAGTAACTAAAACAGGCCTTGGCTGCAGCCTCTTACCTACAAGTTTCCAAAGAAATGACATGCTTCCAAATGCTACACCCTTTTTTAAATGTCCCCAAAGCCACACATGTTGCAGATTTGGTTCAGGATATTTCTCCTTCTGTCCTGAGATCACTTTCATCACCAAAACTGACATCAGTCTGACCTGAGTGATGGCTCTGATAAAGATACAGAGAAGACGCACACAGCCTGGTGGGGACTTGCAGAGGGCAACTCCAGCCTAGGTCCCAGGGCATAACTTGAGGTCATTCTAAATGTCACCTAGAGATGTCCTTATCCCCATTGAGCACCCCGGCTCAACCCAACTATGAGGACTCAAGAGTTGAGTCCATCATTCTTGCTCTTGACTGTCCTGACAATTCCTTGGCAATTTCTGATCCATGTTTCAAGGGGAAAATTTAGACAGCCATGTGACTATTCATATGGCGGAATCATAAATGCTATCTTGTGGTATAGCAGGTCCTAAATTATTCTAGAAACTATCACTTTACACCAAATTTGTCCATCTTTCCAAAATAAAAAGAGGTAAATGAATGTAGCTGGTGACTTTTGGGGGTGATCAAATGTATACCTGGTTGATAACACCTAAATTCTCTGGCCCACTTATACCAACAAGTACCAGAGGAGTTTAATGTGTCCAAGTGAGTATACAAAGTCCGTCTAGTACGTATCCAGGCATGTAATATGAAAAAAATAGACAGTTACTAAAGAAGATACAAGAAACATTGTACGTAGGACAGTGACACCTCAGTCCCCTTTAAAGTAGGCACCTTGGGACCTTATACAGTTCTCCCAATCGCCACCAGCTGCCCTGTCCTATTTTCCTGAATCTCATCAAAGTTCTGAAATTTCCTCCCTTTCAAAGGTCATCCTAATTTTGGGGAAACCCAGAAGTCTCAAGGTGCCACACATGGGCTGTAGGGGCTGAGTCATCTGGGTGATATGTGATGGATGAATGGGCGTGTTGTTATGATGAAGCTGTCAATCACCAGTTGCCCATAGCTGTGGACTTCTGAATCACCAAACAGTTTCTGCAGAGAAATATTCAACCAAGCTTAATGCAAAATTTGATGCAGATTCATTACTCTGCTCTCTCATTTTGAATGCAATGGCCACACAGCACACATGCTCCCTCCATGGTGTCTACCATCCCCACTGACAAGTACAGTGAAGTCGTCATTGTTCTCACATGAGCATTCCAGTCCATTTTGCTTGGCTGCCAGGTTACATCGATGTCGCACAAACCAGTTTCATTATATTAACAATGGCTGGACTTTTTTCAGATAGATCTCATATGTTTATAGGTAAACAGTACTATAAGATATACACAAAAACACTCAATTCCTAAAAAATCAAAACAGCACCTGTATCTGATGCGTTAGGTCACCTGAGAGATAGGCCAAATGGAATGGAAATGTTTCCACTTTGAAAGGTTAACACAGCAATTACCAGGCTCAAGCCTGATTTACCATGATCTGGGGCTACCTCCAGAAATAGCCCTCCGTCACAGCACTCCCATTTTCCAGGCTTCTAGTCTCCAATAAAATCAGGCTTATCATCACGGTAGCCCTGCTAGATGAAGAATCCTCCAGAATGCCTTAGAATTATTAGCTCTTCATCCACTTAGCAAACGCCCCTCCTCCCCCTGAACACGGGGCTGACACTTTCAGGAAATTAAATGATAAATATTTAAAAAATGACCTTTTGCACAGTGCCAGCTGTGTAAATGCCATATTACATTGTGTTGCTCAGAGGCCCGGAAAGCCCTGATTTGGGGCAGCCTGTGAGAGGCAGGTCTCTCCCCAGGGGCCTCTGGCCAGATGGGGAAGGCTACAGTCAGTCCAGTCCAGTCTGGACGGCGGGGACTCGCAGGTTAGGAAGCAGAGGCAGGAAGTTCTATCTGGTTTTGACAGATTTCTGTCAATCACCACAGACCAAATGAAAAATGCTTATATGACCACGGAACAGGATACATGATTGTACACACAATATAATCACAAAAGTACCACACCAAAGTATGCATTTGGAAGAAGCTGCATTAAAAAACATTGATGTTAGTGGTGAAGCTATGGGTTTCTGTCTTCCCTTCCCTCCCTCCCTTCCCTTTCCCACCACCCTCCCTTCCTAACTTTCTAACTTCTTCTCTTTCTCCTTCCCTCCTTTCACCAGATAAATACTAACTGAACACACACTGTTGATGATAAGGCAGTAAAACAAAGCAAAAACCTTTTATCCTTCAATGTGCTTTGATGTTTCACAACAATTTTTTTTTCACAACAATTTTTTTTAAATAAAAAAGCATATTTTCTTTTTTTGGCATAAAATTAAGTATAAGTATATTAATAAAAAAGAGCCGGTTGTGAACCTTTATAAGACAATCAGGGAAACAGGCATTCTGACTGGACAGCTGATGCTATTAAGAAGTTCCTGGCAGTAAGTAACAAATGGTGGAGGTTTGGATTATTTTTTAAGGTGTGGGAATCTTTATTTTCTAGAGACATGCACTGAAGTATTTCTAGATAAAGTAATATAATGTCTGGGATTTTGACTCAAAGAAATTCACTCTCTAGGTGTTCGTAATTATTGAAGCTGAGTGCTGAGTACATGGGGGTTTATTATGCTAACTTCTAATTTTGCATAAGTTTGAAATTTTCCAAAATAAGTAGAAAACAAAACAAACATGTTATATAAAAATAAATGAGCCAAGTCTACTGGGAAGTGCTGTGGCCCTGAAATTGGGGGTGAGACTGAAGAAAAACAGGGTAGGTACCCAAACGGAAAAGAGAAAAAGACTACAGACTGGACATACAAAAAAAAATTAACCTCCCTTTACTTCACTACAGATGAAAATTATCTTCATCACCAAAGTTTCTTCCAACATAAAAAATCTCTCCTGTAGGCAAGTTCTTCATATGGAACCCAGTCTCTTCCTCAGTAGGTCCCCACTGCACTTTGTGCAGTTTGATGAGAATATTTATCCCACCACACTATGGTCCATGTATGTGCCTTACTTCTCTGTTAACCCCAGGAGGGCAGACATGACATCCTCCCATTCCTGAGTCCTAGTCCTTCATGCTGGGCTGGACATCCAGTGAATGCTTTGTTAAACTGATTTCAAAAAAATCCTGATACAATTTATAAGTTTTAAAATGTTACCCCTAAGCCCTGGCTGATGTGGCTCAGTGGATTGGTGCCAGGCTGAGAACCCAAAGGTCACTGGTTCAATTCCTAGTCAGGGCACATAACCAGGTTGCAAAACAGGTCTCCAGCCAGGTCCTTAGCTGGAGGCAGGTGAAAGGCAACCAGACACTGATGAAAGAAAAAATTTAAAAATGATACCCCTAAAAATTTAATAACACCTAATAGGTCAAAATTAAAAATGAATAGGCGCATTTTTTTCCACTTCAGGTTAACATATTGCTTCTGCCTATACAAAGAACCTCTCCCTTTTCAGCTGCAATAGGGATTTGTCTGTGGCCAACTTTGTAGTTAATTAGCAAAGAGCATAATATGTGCCATACCATGCACCTACCCTCAGAGTCAAGGAAATAAAATGTAGCTTAAGGTTGGCATTCAACTGCAGAAGCAAATCCCAATTACAGTGACCAAGCTGAATGCCTCTGTTTGGGATCTCACTGGCTGGACGAACTGTCAGATGTTTAGCCCTCTGAAGGCCCAATGCTTTTGAGACTTGAAGGGTATCTTTGATGAATCAACAGTCTTTAAATGAGACTTCTCATTATTTATAAGATATCATCTTAAAACAAAAAGGGTAATTTCTTAAATTTAATTCTTTAATGACTACATAGTAAGATGTACTGCAGGAAGCTCAAGCCATCATGTCCCAAATGAACTAAGAACTGTCCCCAAGTGATTTCTTTGTCTCTAAGTGATTACTAAAATGAGGCAACCACCCCTATTAGGTGGCATTCCTCACCAGGACTGTCGTGCCCAGTCTCTGCTAAGCCTTCTGAGGCAGCAGACCAAACTACCACGTCTGCCACAGCCTGGCCCCAGGACAGGGCTGCTGGCGATGGACCATGTCTGCAGCCTAGTAACTATCAGGCAACCTGTGGCAAGATGGCATTGGTCTCAGAGCCCAGATGTCACATCCAGATCATAGTTAAGGCAATTATGTCAGACTTTTGGAGTATCATGGTATCTTTAGCTAACATGGATCCTACATAGTTGTGGAGTAAAATTTAACTTTTATCAGGTTTATGAGTTGAGAGTGCCCATTTTCACCAGGCCTCCAACCCAGTCCTCTGCTGAACTTGTTCCCATCCCACCACAATGTCAGGCTGATATCATTTAACTGTGAACAAACCAAGCCATTGTCAGCTTCAAACCCTTTCATCTATCCTCATCCATTCATCTCCTTTCTCTGGGTTCCAAGACTTGTGTCTGCCCTTCACCCCTAGTCTTAGGGTGGTAACAGCTCCCCACTGTTGCCAGTTGCTGGGAACTTCACCATCCCCTGACAAGACCCTGTTCTTGCCCACAGCTCTGCAAGGAGTCCATTCATTAACCCTCTGCAGCCACTCCACTGGAATGTGCCGTTTATTTTCTGCAGAGACCCTGGTTGGCACAAATCAACTACTTTGGAAAAAAGAATGCAAAAGGGGCTGCCGCTCTTCCAGATATCAAACCATGTTACTTAAACAATGCGTTCTAAGTGAGGGGCTAAAAAACAATACATCAACAGAGGTCTTGCATGTGTGGGGTTTGGTTCTTACTGGAAGTGACAGTTCAAATAAATAGGGGGAAAGAGCAGACCATTCAATCAATGCTGTCAGGACAAGTGTTTGGCCATGTGGAAAAATAAAACCCATACCGTACACACTGGACACACACTTACTTACAAGGGAAGTCTAAAACCTAGGCCCTGAATTACTCAACACTTAGCACATATTCAGAGAGACTCAAAGAATCACAGAAGTTGCCGCAACAACAGATGTAGCTCAAGAGATCATGTGAACCAGATCCCTGTGTTTAGTTAAGGAAAAGGATCATTGCCATTTAACAATGAAGAAACGGGGAGCCTACACTGACTGAACGGTTTGCCTAGTTTCACCTAATAAGCAGCAAAGGGGACACTATCAGGAGGACCTGGTCTCACACATCGTTGAACTTGAAGACCAGACCCGTGACTGCTGGGTTTTGCACCATTTCCCCTGGCATCTCAGTTTCGGGTGCTGACTCCCGAACACAATGGGTACAGACAACTGCTACATGTCAGCCATGAGGGCTGGAGGAAGAATAATACCTGTTGACCAGGAAGTTAATTCTACAAAGTGTGCCATCTAGCAGGTACTGTACACATGTAACTAGTGCACTCTAATCAGGGGAAGGCATGCACTGCAATTTATCCTTATGGACCAAAATATAATGGAACAAAACTGAAGGTATTACAATGCATAAAGCACTTGATGTGGAAGTCTGATGCTCTTCCAGGCAAGGTGTTCATTTCCAGAACAAATCCCTACACTTTCTGACATCCAGTCCTGGGGAGGAATGGGCACCAAACAAAGAAATGCCCGGAGCAGCTCTTCAATAGCACTAGAAATCTGTGGGAGACAGTCTAGCACAGATTTAGAAGCCAGGCAGACGTGGGTTCAAGTTCTGCTTGGCTAATTTGTGACTTAGTAACTGCCTAAGTCTCTCTTAACTCTCCAAATCAGTTCTCTCACCAGTAAGAGGATGAAAGTATCCCATAGGGATGCTAGCACACTGACTGAAATAAGATAGGTAAAGTGCCGGCACACACTTAGCAGTCAATGAGCTTGAACCATTACTATTAGACTGAGTTCCTTGTGTGGCCCATTGTCTGTTCCAAACAACATTCCCAGGGGAGGGTTCTCAAACACTAGCGATAGGGGTGCTGCTGAAATGAGCCCACTGGCTCTCGGAATGCAGCCCTGATGGGTGTCATTAGCTTTGCACAGATTGTTATTCCTGGAATCAAATCAATTGACGATAAATTAAAAGTGTAACATTTCACATACAAATACACATTTCCAATTTCTCTGGCACAATAAAAAGTGTGGTGACAAAATAAAATTACTTGTACTCCCTTTTGGTGACAGTGAGCTGGAGTTGAATGACAGTGGCAGTGGCCCTCCTTAGAAGGGCCACGTGGATTCTCTATTACCATGGTCCCCTCCCAGGCCACTCCCTCCACCTGCCTGATCCCTGTAGACATTTGAGACTGGGTTTCATCCTGACATGAAGCGTTCTTTCCCACACCTGAAAGTATCTATGAGGCCTGTCCTGAAAGTATCAGCTGTGCAAATTTTTAAAATTATATTGACATTAGCTCAATACTTTCAGGACAGACCTCAAGTATGTAGATTTGGGAAATAACATATAAATCTTTCTCAGAAGGGAACTTATGATGTAATGAACATGAATTTTGGAGTCTGACCTGAGTCTGACTTACGGCTTTGATACCTCACAGCTGTGTGACCTTGGTACAGTTTATTTCTAAAATGAAGTTGTCTCTGCAATTGGCCCTGCAATTCACATTTCCTTATCTGAAAAAATAAATATCAAGTACTGATCATCCAGGGTTGGTAGGAGGATTAGATGAGGCAATGGGTACAAAGTGCCGAGGACAGTGTCTGGCACAGAGCCGATGCTCAGTAAGATGTCATCGGAATTATTATTTGGGAAAAAAAGTAGAGCTGGAGGACCAAGGTAATGATAAACTTATGAACCCTTTCACATCATTTCACTAAGTTAAACTAGAAATAATAAATGGTACTTTTTTAAAAAGGCTATTTTGTACAACTTTTGATATAACTTGCCCTATATATTTCATTTTCCTATACCAGTCTATCTAGAAAACCCCAGGGTCCTTCTCCCTCAGTATTTCAACAAGATGTCTGTGACTTTCTTTGCTTAGTTGCGAATAGTACATAAGTCAAGAAATTCTTCCTGGGTCTGGTCTTTCATCCTAATGATTTTGATGTTTTCACCTTAAGCCACTGGCTCCCACCTTCCAAATTCCACTGTGTTTTCTGAGGTAAAAGGTTACTTTGGTGATTGAGATTGAAAAATGCTTCAGGGACCCATATTTTACCAAAGTGACATTACTGAGGAGTGTATTTTTTAAACACTCCCCATGCAACAAAAGGCTGCATTATCTTAACTCTGGCCATGGAAATTCTACTCCCTGAACACACACGTGTTCCATGGCTACATGTACCAAGACAGTGCATTTGCTGGGCACTGCAGATACAAAAGTAAATGTGACAGAAGTGGTCACTGTGCCCATGAACCACATGCACTCACCTGAACACATCAGAACCTAGTTACTGTTCTTACGTTGATTTCCTCCTATCTGTCCCATGGGCCTGACATGGATGGCAGGACCTTGAGGTAGGGAGTGAGGGCCCTCTCCATCTCTCTCCACTTCACCCTTCAGCAACCTTACCCCTATTTTCTCTGTCCAAGTCTTTCTTTTTTCTAGTAATCTCCATCAAGAGTAACATCAAGTTTCATATGAGGCCTATCAAGGAAGAGTACAGTCATTGTCAATATATAACAAGAACGGTTTGCACAACACTGATGTAAGCAGGCATCTAAGGAGAGTGGACTGGAATGTGCATGCGTGAACCATGACAACTTCACTGTACTAATCAGTGGGGGTGGTAGAGGGAGACACTGTTGAGAATGCCTGTGTACTCTGTGGTTATCGTGTTCAAAATGACAGAGCGAATTGAGCAACAAATCTGCATCAAATTTTGTGTGAAGCTTTAACATCTTCTGCAGAAACTATTTGGATGATTCAGAAGGCTGCAGCTATGGGAAACTGATGATTGACAGCTTCATGGCAACAACTCATCTGCTCATGCATCACCTTTCATGCAGAGTCTTTTTGAAAAACATTAAGTCACCCAGGTGACTCAGTCCCCCTACAGCCCAGATTTGATGCCCTGCAACTTCTGGTTTTTCCCAAAACTAAAATCACCTTTGAAAGTGAAGAGATTTCAGACCATTGACAAGATTCAGGAAAATATGACTGGACAGCTGATGGCAACTGGGAGAACTGTGTGAGGTCCCAAGGTGCCTACCTTGAAGGGCACTGAGGCATCATTATTCTATGTACAATGTTTCTTGTATCTTGTATCTTCTTTAATAAACATCTCTATTTTTCATATTACATGGCTGAATAGACAGACTTCTGGACAGACCTTATACATCTAATTAAAGTCCTAACAGGTGTTGGAAAGGTATCGTAAAAATATGAATGAGGCAAAATTACTAGTGGGAACTCAAGAGGTAAGTATTACAATCTTAGTATCGTAGATAAGGGAATGAAGGCTCAGATCACACACAGGCTCAAAGTCAATCAGCTGTAAACACCAGAGTGAGGGTTTAGCTCCAGGCTAGTTTGACATTCTTGGCCATATCAATTACACTAGTTTTCCTTTATTTCCCTTAAAAACATCACTCTCTGTAAGTTACCACCTTGTAAATCTCTTCTCTCAAGTGGACTTTGTATGGATACTCAAAATTACTCAGCTAGAGATATTTTGCCATACAATAGTTATTTACTTCTTTAAAAATTTCATTGGTTTTAGAAGATAAGCAAAAACCTTTGGGAGACAGGTTTCAAAAATTTCTTAATGAGGTATTTAGGTGATAATCCACAATGGCTTTGATTGCAGTATAAAAGCTTGGGATTGACACTCAGGCTTTTGGGAAATATATGTAATGACAAAGATTTAGCAAAGTATGAATACAGATTGTTTTTCAAACCCTGGCACTGAAAGTTTCAGCCTCATAGGGCTTTGGACTGAGATGTTAAGTACCGTACCTATTCCAAAACACCCATTCGACTTTAGATAAGTGCCTACTTTCTTCCCAAAGAACTGTAAGAAGGTGTTCGCATGGTCTTTGAGGAAGTAAAAAGCCAACCCATTGGCCTGGCCTCCTTCTAGTCTCCTAACAGCCCCTTATCTGTTAGTTCACCAGCCTCAGAGCTTTCAGCAACAATTAGATTATGACTGATTCCAGGTTGTTTTTATGGGGAGGATTTTGAAACCATGAAATGTTAAAGCAAACAAGACATTGGGTATTTAAATCCTAACAGATGGGAGGGAACGTCTGGAGGTAATGGAAAAGTTTATGGAGTTGACAGTGAGGATGGTTTCCCCGAACACATCAAGTTGTACACATTAAATATGTACAGGTTTTTGTACATCAATCACGTCTCAATAAAATAGTTATATGTTATCATCATTTATTTACTGGATGGGTAATAATGTATCAAATGTGCTTCAAGATGTGCTCTCTCCTAAAAAAGACTTTGTTTAGAAGGAGTGGTTGAGAGTTGGGTTTTTATTTATTTTTTACTTCTTTCTTCTGGCTATTTCAAAATTCAACCCCAAAAGCTCCCCTCATAAAATATATTCTGAGTGGTTAAAGAAAATCCTGTCAGACACAAAAGTCACATACCCACATGAGGCTGATCAGTGCTGGCTTCTAACCCAGCTTCTCAAAATTCCCTCATCTGTTCCAGAAACATTTTTGTCAAGCTCTGCACTGAGGACACAGTGATGAGCATGACAGCCATGGCTGCTGACATTTGGAAGTAATCTTCCAGAGGGCAGACCAGCACTAAGAACCTGCTATAAGGTTAGTGATCTACTACAACAGGGATGAGTGCAGAGGGAAGTGGAGAGGGCTGAGAATACACGAGAACAAGGGCGGATCCAGTAGCTCTCAGGAGGGTCTGGGAAGGCCTGTGGAGAAAGTGACAATGGAGGGCATGGTGTTTGAGGAACATAAGGATGGCCAGAGTGTTAGACTATGGCTGGTAAGGCAGCAAGGACTGGATCATACAAGGTTTGAACACGTGTTAAGGACTTTGCACTTTGTTTTGAGATCTATGAGAAGCCACTGACGGGCTCTAAGCAGGGGTGTCCATTGTGGAAGGTCACCATCGCAGTGAGTGAACATTGAGTTGGAGACTGGTGTGCAGGAGTCAGCTTACACAGCTTACGAAAGCCACTATGTGCATGTCTTCCAACTCCACATTCAGTAACATTATGTTGTGGCATGAAATCAGCCATGGCAAGAGTGTCTGTACCACAGAAGGGGGCAAACACTACAGATCAGGACCCCTCCACCATCTCCTTCTCAAAGAACCAGTTGCTGAATGTTTACCAGTGTACCACTGGCTAGAGAGGACAAGGACGTGGTGAGAACACCAGTTGGGAACAGTAAACTAGGCAGGAAAGGAGGGTGGCTGAAACCAGATGGTGGCAGTGGGGATGAAGAAAAAGAAGGGAATGTGTGTTTGTTGTGTGTGTTTGATGAAAGGTAGAAATTGAGCTAAATGCATCACAAATATTTCCTAAGCCCCTTCCAGGCCCGAGCTGAGGATGCAGAAGGGAGAGGATGTTCTGCATGTCCTCAAAGAGAAAAGGCACGTTACCATCATTCTTGGTTACAGTAGGATATGCAACTTTCAGAAGGCATTACATTCTGTAAGATACATAAGAAAAGATGCTCCGCCAATCATCAGAATAATGCAAATTAAAACCACAATAAAATGTCATCTCACACCTGTCAGAATGGCTATTATTAATAAATCAACAAACAACAAAGGCTGATGAGGATGTAGAGAAATAGGAATGCTTTTGCACTGTTGGTGGAAACGTAGATTTGTGCAGCCACTGTGGAAAGGGGAATGGAGACACCTTCAAAATTAAAAGTGGATTTGCCTTTTGACCCAGAGATTCCATTTTTGGGGATATATCTGAAGAAACCCAAAACACTAATTCAAAGGAACATAAGCATCCCTATGTTCATTGAAGCATCATTTACAATTGCCAAGATATGGAAGCAGCCCTAGTGTCTATCAGTAGATGAGTAGATGAAACAACTATGGGACATATACACAATGGGATGCGACTCAGCTATACTAAAAAAAAAAAAAAAAAAAAGGCAAATACTATATAATTTCACTCATATGTGGAATCTAAGAAACAAACTGACTAACATGCAAAATAGAGACAGACTCAGAGAGAGAGAGCAGGGTGACAGCTATAGGTGGGTTAGTGGGTGAAGGGAATGAGCAAAAAGGGAAAAAAAAGACTCATGGGCATGGACAATGGTGTGGTGATTGCTTGGGGGACAGGGGCATAAGAGGAATAAATAGTAATGGAAAAAATAGAAGAAAATATTTTTTAAAAAGATATATTCAGGCAATAATAACAGCAAGAACAGCAGCAACAACTACACTACCTACTGACTACCTGCTGCTGTGATATTATTACTCATTGGAGTAAGCATTATCATCCCTGTTTACAGATGAGAAGATTAAGGTTTTATAAATTGGGTAACTTTCCCAAAGCACCTATTAAGTGTTGGGAACACAGAGAAGGAAGATACCATTTCCCAAGGAAGGGGGCAGCAAGCTCTGCATTGAAGGACCAGGAGAACTGGGACGTGGGGAGACTGCAGGGAGCGGAACAGCGTGAGCAAAGATAGGGAGATAGAGAAAACGCGCACACATGTCAGTTCTCTGTAGCTGCAGGATACAGGCGCTGTCACAGCTACTCCACTCTACCACTGATGCAGGACCAGAGGCCTGGCCACTAGGAAAACAAATGAGCATAGCCCTACTCCAGTGGAACTTTATTTATGGACACTAAAATCTGAATTTGGTGTTAATTTTCACATGTCACAAGTATTCATCTTTGGACTTTTTTCCAATCATTTAAAATGTAAAAGCTATCCTTAGCATGCAGATCAGATAAAAACAGGTGGTGAGCCAGATTTGGCTCGTGAGCTATAATTTGCAGATCCTGGTCTCGATCAGAACTGTCCAAGGGACATATAATGTGAGCCGCATTGGTAATTTAAAACCTGCTAGTAGCCACTTTTGAAAAAGTAAAAAGAAACAGGTAAAATTCTGATAAGGGATTTTATCTAATCCAGTATATCTAAAATCATATTAGTTCAATGTATAATCAATATAAAAATATGACTGGGATATAGGATATGTATTTTTTAAATTGGTACTAAGCTTTTGAAATTTGATGTGTATTCTACAGTTACACAACATCTGAGTTTGGACTGGCCTCACTTCATTCAAGAGCTCAAGGGTTATAGATAGCTAGTAGCCATCATGTTAGTACAGGGCTAGACCTTTTAATTCACTCTCTTGTTTAATTCTTAAAAGAACTTACACAACAGGCCCTCATGTACCCATTTTTCAGACCACACTCTTTCAGGGGGCCGGCCCACATCTGCTGCACACCCCCACTCTGACACTGTATAGGGGTCTCCACTGATGGCACACAGCAGCGTCCATAGAGGTGCATCTTCAAAACCCTGCTTGGGAATGGCCCATCCAGGGCAGCCTACAGATGGAGCCCAGGGGCTCAGGGTTCCCCCAGCCACTCAGAGCCATCGACCATGGCAGGTGCCACCCTACATGGGGGAGATACGTCATAGGAACGTTTGCTTATGCAGCTTCATGCAGTTTGCAGGGGCTAGAGAAGTGAGACTGGTAGGGTAAGAAACCACCCAGCCCCTGGAGTCCAAGCACATGCCCCAAACATGTAAGTCCACGGTTCCCTCAAGCTTCTTATGGTGTGATCATCTCTCTGCTTTCTGGGCAATTTAAGGGACTTTCAAGGGTAATGTAACCCATAGGCCGCAACATTAAATGTTAATACCACACACACACACACACACACACACACACACACCCCTAATTATTCCACTGTATTGTGCCTGGCCAACTTCTCTGCCTCCCCACTAGCATTCACTGTAAACTCCTTGAGGGACAGCAGATATGTTCTATTCTCCTTGTATCTCTAGGCCCAGTAAGAGTAGCCAGCAGCTAAAATATATCTAAACACATGCTTTGGCTGGTGGCTCAGTGGATAGACACTGCCCTGCAAACCCAAAAGTCACTGGTTCGATTCCCAGCCAGGGCACATAACCAGGTGGCAAGCCAAGTTTCCAGCCAGGTCCTTAGCTGGAGGGAGGGGAAAGGCAACCATACACTGAGGTTTCTCTCCCTTTCTTCCTCCCTCCCTGCCCTTCTCTCTAAAAATAATGAATAAAATCTTTTAAAAAACTAATGAACACAAGAGAAATTACATTATGGTAAGTGGTTGATGAATGCATGAATGACACAAGTAGAGTAAAACCCTATCATTCATTCCACAGCTGGCCACAGCTGGCCAGAGGCACAGGGCCAGGCATGTCAATCAACAGTTACCTACTCACAGCTCTCATCTAAGATATCAATATTTTCTTCTCTCCTGCATCAAAAATAATAATAAGACAGGTACATTGTCATAGCAGAAAGTACTACTCAAAGTAGGAATAACACTTGAGACTTATTTAAACCTGGATTCACATCTTGATTTGAGATAAATGGGTTGGCTCACAGCATCTGGAAAGAAATCCCTGCTCAATACATGTTTTTCCTTCCCTTCTGACCTTAATGTATGCACGTCTGTAGAAGTCCTGACGCTCCTCTTATGGAGGATTTCTATGCCAGGAGCTACCCCAAGCGTGGGCCAGAACAAGGACATTTGCACAGTACGGTGCAAGACTGTTTTCATTCCTTCTCCCTCCCGGCCTCCCTCCTGTGTTCACTCCAGGAATGTCTAGGAAAATGGTGCCTTTAAACATCTATTCCTCCCGCCAGGAGTTAATACATATCACACCTTCCCTGATGCACATCTGGTATTGATTAGGTACAATGGAAAAATTGCCATCATTATGTCAATAACTACTTGTGAAAAATATACACATATAATTATTTGCTTATAATTTTCATGGCTATGTGAATTCAGGCTTTGGAAATAACTTACTTATGTTAATCCAATGTGTCAACGGCCTGCTGAAACCACCTAAAAATGGAGTAATTTCATCAGCATTTTGATCCAAATTATTGGAAGAAAAGAACAAGGAGACAGAACAAATGTGACATTTAAATGGCCTGCTTTGACCAAAAAGAGGAAAGAAAAGAAAGAAAGAACCCAACAACTTTTCCTTGAAGCCTGCAGAAAGCGACAATTTGGATGGTTATTGATCTTTTCTTTCAGGGGGGGCGGGTATCTTTCATTCCTCAGGATCAAGAGTTTCAAATCTCTTTTGTGTCAGATTAATAGCAATAATAATAGAGATAGTCTCTGGTTGTAACTGGATCTGACCAAAGCAGGTGGAGGCTGCTGAGAACCAGCAGCACGTTGGGAAAGGAAAAGTCCTGCCCTTTCTAGTTTGCTGTGTGGTGTGCGGGGAGGGAGGAGCACCCCCCACCTCACAACTAGGGCTCTGCTAGGGCAGGACTACTAGGCAGGTCTCATGTCTTCCCCTGCAGCACCAGCCTCACCGGGAGCCGTCAAGAGAAGCCACTTACTGCTTGTGGACCCACTGTTCCTCCAACAGATAAAAACTGCAGGAATGATTTTATTAATGCAATAAAATGAGCCAGCACGTGACACCCTTAGAAAGTGGCCCAGACAATGAACAGTGTGACCTTGGGCAGATCACTTGACCTCTCTCAGCCTCGGTCTCCACCTACCTCAACTGGAAACAATGAGACTTGAACACCCAGCACAGTGAAGCAGTAAGTCCAGGGCCCAACTTGCAGCCAGGCTTCACAAAAATGGCCACCTGGGAGATTATTCATAACAGCAAGATTCTCACCAAGGAGCAGGCAGCAAGGTATGGTTGAAAAAGGCAAGGATTTTTCGAGTAAGTCAGACTTGTTTTCCAACCTCTATGCTAGTGTCATTGAAGCAGGGCCATTGGAGCCCATCTGCCTGTGCTTTAATCCCACTTCTGCCATTTACTAAGTATGGACAAGATACTTAACTTTTCAATGCCTTACTTTCCTCATCTGAAAAGTGTAAATCATAATAGCACCTATGCTACAGGGTTATTGAAAGGATTCAGACCTGGCTGGTGGCACAGTGGATAGGTGCTGGCCTGTGAACCCAAAGGTTACTGGTTCGATTCCCAGCCAGAGCACATAACTAGGTTGCAAGCCAGGTCTTCAGCCAGGTCCGTAGCTGGAGGCAGGTGAAAGGCAACCATACATTGATGTCTCTCTCCCTCTCTGCCTCCCTCCCTTCCCCTCTCTCTGAAAAATAATAAATAAAATCTTTTTTAAAAAAAGAAAGGATTCAACCAGTCCATACATGGGAAGGACTAAGAATTGTGTCTGGCACATAAATATTAACTACTATTATCATCCTCATCATTGTATTGGGCAAGTGAATTAGCCTAATTTCCCACCTGTAAAATGGAAATGAAACACCTGTCTTACAGAGATGGGAGGAGTCAGTAAATTCAAGGAAGACAGGTACCTAGTACACATTGAATGCCAAGTCAAGGTTAGTGTTGGCCCTTTCTTTTCCCATTCCCTTAACCAGCTTTGTTGAGGAACTATAGCAGTTGTAAAACAAGGCCCATTCTTGCCTGTTTTCATTTCTTCTCCGAGTCTCTTCCCCACCCTCTTTTCTCTTAACAGTCCTCAGGCAACAAAAGAACAAGGCCACATTCTAGCTGAAAATGAAATTTTTTTGACTGGAAATTGTCCCTGCCAAATTACCAACAGGTCTCAGAGGTTTCCCAGAGAGGCTTAAGAATCTGGGCAAAGGTTTACAGCACTTAACCCACCAAAGATTCTTCAATTGCAGACTGTCACCCCCTGTGTTAAGTAGCGGATGAAATCAGCATGTATAATTTCTCATCTTCGGAGGTTCAGAGAGGAGCATCACATTTCAGCATGATTAACACTGCTTTTGCTCTTTTTTTTCTTTTGCATTTTCCCTTCCCAAGGAGCAGGGGTAGAGTTCAAAGAAGCGGGTAGGGACAGAGGTGAGTGCTTCAATAGAACAGGTGTTCGGCTTTAAGTGACATACTCAAAGGATGGATAGTCAGGGAAATAGATCTTCCTTTCCTCACACTCTGTCAGATTTAGTGGTTTACCAGCAGGCCTCCCTGGACAAGAATGAGAAAGAGCAGGATGGGAAAAGAACCAACCTCTTAAACACAGGCTCTCAGTCATCTATCGGTCTATCCATCCATCCAACAAGGTCTCCCCCAACACACACAAAACAGCATAAGTTTGATTCATCTGTAGACATTAGCCCATTTACTTCTAGAACCTTCTTTGATCTGAGTCTAGGTCAAATTCCTCCAAGATATCACAGCTTTGCAGCTTTGACTATTTCTCATTTAGAACACTGAGCACAACAGCAACTACATTCATTTACATAATTATTACATTAACAGGTGTTAGAACTAGGTTCAGACCCAGGGCTGTCTGTCTCCAAGGTCTGGGATCTTTTCAAGTGGAGTAGTCAGAGCTCTGGCTTGGGGTTAGGAAGCCTAGGTTCTAGCCCTGAATCTCCAACTCACGAGCTGTGTGACATCTAATAAGTGAATAAGTGACTCACTTTGACCCTTTTTCCCTACCGGTACAGCGAAGAGGCCAGATAAGCAGACATTCAAACTCCCTGCACAGCTTTAATTTCCTAAACATCTTCATCCTGTAGAACCAAAGGGATCTAGGCAAGGTCCTGGGAGTGAAGCCCAGCAAAGGACAGAAGCCCTGCAGTTCGCTGAGCCAGGCTCCTGCTTTCTCATCCCATTGCGGCCTTCTGCACAGAGATGGGCTCACTAAGGTGGCGCAGGCCTGTCTCCTCCCTGTTTTCAAATGACCATGACTTTCACAGGTGCCTCTGTGCTCAACACCAATGGTTAGCAGATTTCAGTACAGACGGGGGCTGCAGGGCTCCTCAACTCAACATATTAGAACCTCAGAGCTCCTGAGGGGCTCCTCCGCACATTAGCTCATTAAGTATGGACCCTGTGATCCAAAGTAGGAGCACCTCTCAAGTTCAGAAAAATTTAAAAAGTGGAAAATTTAATTAAAGCTTCTCTGCCTAACTGTCTTTCTGTTAGCTTATGGGGTCCTTTGAAGGAATGAAAACAAAACTCTCTACCCTCCAGGTCAGCCTGGGATTCCTGGACTTGAGCCACAAAGCTAGTGCTACCTCCGCCCCCAAGGGCTATTCGAAGAACTTATAGAAGAGTATGTTTGTGACCTGGAATGCAAAAGGACATCTCAAAACCCCCAATGCACCAATTCTAAGGTGATGCATTTGATAACCCCATAATTAAAGTGTTTGATTCACAAACTGAATAGATGAATATATATTTGGGAGAAGATGCTCGTTAAAAAGTGACAAGGGATTAATATTTAAAATACACTAGAAACGCCTTCCTGGGAATGAAAATATCAGGAAGTATAAATGACAAATGGACAAAAGACATGGAGACATAATTCAATGAAGAGAAACTCAATAGGCCAACATACTATGTAGATACTCAAAACTTTATTTATAGTCAGATAAAAGCAAACAAATAAAAAAAAATAAGCTATGCCTGCACTCACCAGGTTGGCAAAACTAAACATATCTGCCTTAAGTGTCAACGGCTATGAGGAGACGCAGGAAATAGGAAGCTTCATGTCACAGCGAGTACAGATTGGAGCAGCTTGGGGAGAGCAATCTGGAACTAACTCAAGTGCACATGCTTTTTCTATGCCAGGTATACAGCCTGGCACAAATGAACAATTCTCACGCAAGGCTGTTAGGGGCATGTAGGAGGATGTCCACTGCAGTGCTATTAATACCAGTCAGGAGCTGGAATCTCCCCTAGTGTCCCTCTCTGGCGAATGCATGGGTAAATGGTAGTCCCTGCGCACAAGGACTGCTCTGTAGCAGTTAAAAACAATGGACTAAACCGTACACACAGCAACAAAGAGGCATCTTAGAAACAAAGTGCTAAAAGAAAAAGTAGGAACAAGAATGAGGTTTATAGCACAGTATCATCAATGCATGTTAAAAATATTTGAACAAAAAACAAAGCCTGTTTTAAAAGAACACACAAACAAAGGGCTTAACTTCAAATGTACGGGAGAAGAAAATAAGAGGAGGGAATTTGGGTAAAAGAGAATGAATAGTTCAAAAAAGTGTGCTTTGCATAGTCCAATGATGATAGTTCATAACAGGAATAAGGACTAATTCAAACACCAACACATGATATCTAAAAGCAGCCAGAGCACTGACATGCCTTGTTCATGGTGGCCATTGCTCTGACCTTTCAGGCCACCAGAGGCAGCACTTACACCGAGGTAGCAGTACGTACAGCCTGAGTCTCAGAAGCCGGCAGCCTCCAAGGCGTGTTCCAAGGATGCTCCTGAGACCCAGGGAATTGTGATGTGTCTAGAAATAAGACTGATCTGGTGTCAAATCTTGCTCTGTGACAGGAAGCTGTGGGACTCAGCCAAGCCATTGAACCATCTTTAAGGCTCTGTTTGCTCCTTATGAGATGGGCTACTGACCCCACCCTCTTTGAGTGATTGTAAGATTTTAACTGGGTAAATGCAGGACACCTGATACTCTATTACCTCTAAGGTACCCAACTGTCCTCATGATATCCCTTCCATTCCTCATCCCTAGCCAACCCTTCTCTCGAGAAAGGTCCAGAACCCATACTAACCACCATTATTACAGCTCTCTTTTACATGTGTCCCTGGTTTCTGTGATATAAAGACCTGGTAGCACTGGCCAGTGTGTCTCAGGTGTGGGAGCATCGTCTGTGACTGGAGGGTTGCAGGTTCCGTCCCTGGTCCGGGAGTCCTCTCTCCATGCATGTTTGATCCCTAGTCTGGGTGCATCTGGGAGACAACCAATCAATGTTTCCCTTTCTCCCTTCCTCTCTCTTAAAAAGCAATGAAAAAAATATCCCTGGGTGAGGATTAAAAAAAATAAAAAAGGCATGTTAAAGTTGATAGCCTCATGCTCACTCTGTAGATAAGGAAATAGGAGCTTAGAGTAGTGAACCCACAGACTCACAGAGACTTTACCACCAATTTATATTCAAAAAGGAGGCTGAGCGTGAGAACAGCTTTCACAGGACCATGTGCTCAAGCCAGCATCATACGTGTCCACAGCTCATAAGGTCAGTGAATTTTCCAGATTAAGCCTCTCTACACCGGACTCTGCCTTGTTAACTGGTGGGTCCTTTTCCCTTTCAGAGTGAGACTTCTTAGAGAGGACAGAACAGCCATGTAGAACAATGCAGACATTCTTTCATTCCACAAGTGAGCACCAGTAGATCCATTTCCAGGCTTGGGGAGATAGCAATAAACAAATGAAACACCGCCTTTGCTGTCATGCAGCTCAGTTCTAATGGGGGCAGAGAGATCATAAACAAACAATTAAGAGGCTGAAAGACAATGTCAGGGAATGATGACTGTTATGGAGAAAAATAAAACAGGGACAGAGAACCAAAGCGGGGTCAGGGTCAGTACTATTTGAAAAGTTAGGACTGAACTCTGACCAATTAAAGACAACAAGGGCAGAGTATGTGGAGATGAAGGAGTGTGTGTGTGACTAGATTTGCCAAACTGATTTAATTTAATAATAAGTCTTGCAGGGAACAGTCAAAATGCCTCTCACAATATTCACCATTTTATTAAGAGAGCGCAGATAAAGCTTAATGATTTGCAAGCACTTTCACTCCCATATTTTAAGCTAATAAAAAAAAAAAATCCCTGAAAACTCAGAAGTGATCTTCAAAGTGATCTTCATTTTACAGATGCAGGAACAGAGCTCAGGAAAGGGAAATGACCTGCCCAAGATCACCCAGCAACCAAGCACCAGAGACAGGCCGTAAACCTCAGTCCCAGGACCCCTGCGCAGTGCCTGTTCTACCAGATGACACTGCCTGACTCGATCAATAATCAAAGGTGGTATTCTGACCCCTTGGCATTACGAACAAGAATGTTAATGATAAGCAATCTGCGTGGTTACCTTATAGTTTCAAGGTGCTTTCTTGTCCCAAGTTCACTGAAAATTTCCAAGAAACTGGGGCCAGAGACATCTGAGCTTGTTCTTGGTCACACGGTTAGAAGCCCTCTAGGGCTCCGGCATGTAGACTCTATCACCTTTGCCAGCTTGGCACAGGTCTCATTACCAAGACAAGGTCATAACATGCCCTTAAACACAGGGCTCACAGTTGCCTTCTGGCTCTGCTAAGACTCACAGCCCACCTGCCCCCTCCATGAGAAAGGGTTCCCAATAGCCCAGATCCCTGCTCTTCCTGTTGTAGCAATGCCCCTCCTTGTGGTGTACTTTCAGACAAGTGAGGGAACTGTGGCCCCCAAATGTATTGCATTCCTTGAGGAAAGGCAAAAAGGAAACAGGAGCTGTTAAGAGGATTATTATTAGTGAAGGGAGACGCCTCTGGGGAATGGATATAGCACATGTGATCACCCAGGTCCCCAGCTCCCTGTAATTCTAAGAGACTTCATTTTACCTCCTGAGCTCAGAGCTGCACTTCTGTCCTTATCACTGGGGCAAATGATTCCCAAGCAGCATTGAGAAAATGTGCAGGGATGAGAGGTGACAGTGAATGACCACTGCCATTGACAGAGAAAGAACCCCAAGACGTCAGGGGCAGAACTTAGATTTGGAAATAGGAGTAAATCCTTTGAGAACCAGATCAACAGGATTCCTGCTCTGCCTCTGCTCCTTTGTGTGGATGAACTCCTGGAACTTTCAAAGGGTCACATAGAGTTTGGCACAGACAGGATGGCTTTTGTATCATTATCCTAGCTTATAAATTATGCTTTGAGTGGTAATTTTATTTTTGTTTTTTTCCAATCTCAGTTTCAAAAGGTCAATCCAATAGTTAATAGATGGACATCCCAGGGTTTGTAATCAAGTCAGAACCCTTATGATGGGATTTGGATGGCAGGACCATTTTCTTTGCCAGTCAAATGTAATAATAAGAGAACCTTCAAGAAAGGGACGTTAAAATTCTATGGGGATTGGAGTGGGTAGCTTTGCTGGATCAGGGCCACAGAAGACCCTGCACCTTTGGTAGAACGAGGCCTCTCCCTTCCCAGGGTTCCTATAGGAAATCAGCAAAGATGTCAGGTGGGGAAATGTGGTCAATCCCTCCACTGCTAACGATTCATGTGTAAAATCAGAAACTGATTATTTTTCTCAGAGCAGATAAGCAAAGCAGAGCAGTCTGTCACAGACAAGTCATTTGACTGTTGTAAGCCTGTTTCCTCTGCTATGAAAAAGGAACAAAATGCTTGTTTGGTAGAGTACACAAACTCACGTACATGGGGCTTGGGATGCTGTAGCTTCTCAATAAATATCAGGTCCCACGTTAGTTCCTTCCTTTTGACAAATTAAGTTACTGCGTTATACATGGGGGAGATGGATGGTGAGCCTTGGCACAGGGGAAAACAAGCTGACTTGGGCCAGGGCCCTGCTTCCACAGCCTGGTGGGGAATCAGCCAAGAAGCCAATAAAGTATATTCATGGAGGCATTTTTAAAGCATAGTGGGGAGCTCACTGACAGTTTTTGCTTATTTATTGGGGCAGTTTTAAAATATATTTTAAAATATACGTATAACAAAAGAAATTTTGTATATATATATATATGAAGAAATATATTTTTGTCTTTTTATGTTCACTGCTGTATCTGTCTATCTGTAGTGGTTAAAATAGTACCTGATCACATAACAGATGCTCAATAAACATCTGTGGGATGGATGGACAGATGGATGAATGGTGGATGAATGGCAGTGTGAATGAGTAAGTGGGTAAGCAGATGATCAGGGAACATTCCAGAGAGGAGGTGAGGAAGAAATCAACAGCAGGTTGACACAGTGAAGAAAGAGGTAGGGAGAGTATCTGAGAGCATCAAGTTTCTATACGTTCTCTATTATAAAATAAAAACCATTTTGTTCATCTGAAATATAAAATTTGGATGAGGCGCATCATTCCTAAAATAATTGTTTTATATAAAGGCCACTGCACCATGGAGTTCAATGTAATCTCAAAAACACCATTACGTTAAATGCAAAGATCTAGATTTCAAAGCTCAAGAGTCTGACTACTAGAGATTTCTTTCAATTCCACAAACTCCCAGTCAGAGGAAAGCAAGTGTTCTAAGAACATTCAGGGTGTCCAAGGCTGCAGCATGGGGGCAGGTGTGGGATAGGGGACACACAATCAAGCCAGGAATGTTAGATTAGGAACAATCAAGGTCCAGCCACCCAACTCAATGGATGAGTGAGAGAAGACAATTTCCTTGAAGTCAATCAAGCCAGAGCCAAGGGTGATCTGATGACTTACCAAAAAAAAAAAAAAAAAACATTCAGGGAAATAAAGACTGAAATCTTCAGAAATTAATCATTCGAACTCTGTGGCAATGACTCCTTTAAATCACTTCCAACACATGTGGTTACTAATGCATAATTAAGAATGATACCAGGGAACCAAGACGGCAGAGGAGTAAGTGAAGCTACATCCATCTCCTCCCAACACCAAACTGGAATTACAACTTAATCGGGGAGAAATCATCCAGAATAACCAACAGAACACCACCTAGAGAGATGCCTTATTCCCATGGATAGAACATGATGGGTAGGAAGTGTGGAGACACGAGAGGGCTAGTGGGGCTCCCACAGGCAGCAGTTGAAGGGATGAGAAACATATCAGCAGCCAAGGGTTCCACCTGAGAAGGGTGGGATCTAAACCCCCAATGGGGCTTCCTAGCCTAAAGCAACACAGCTGAGGGTAAAATAGCACCCAGCTGTGAAAAGCAAAAAGCCTCCAGGTTTGGCTGGCTGGACAGAGAGACTGAATCCTTAGAGACCATGCATGGAAATACAATGGCACCCACCTACCGTGGGCCCAGCAGAGAGAAGGCGCAGTGAACTAGAGACACTTAAGGAGGGTTTGGGTCAGCGGCTTTAGGGGCAGAGTTGAGGGAGCAGCCCTTGAGTCCAGGTGCTGACCCATCCCCCATTCAGCCAGCAGACCACTGTTCTCCAAAGGGCAGGAACCTCAGGGGAAACCACAGCCCCACCCATAAGAATTAATCCACCCCACCCAGCAGTGCCTAAACCTGACCTCAGATCACAGGTTGATTGGATTAACACCTAAAAGGAGACAAACAAAGACACTGGCTCTCTGGTAGTCTCCAACTGGCTGACTAGGCCCAGACTGGGACACAGACTGACATCACCAAGCACAGATCCAGGAAGTAAAACAAAAGTGCATCTCTACACCACAGAAGGTCACACCACTAAGACAGTAAGTCAAAGCAGACCAATTTAAGAAGCAGAAACAAACAAGTCACCTAAAATGGGGAGACAAAGAAGTAAACCCTCAGCAAATGGAAAGGAGGAATCCCCAGGAAGAGTGCAAAATGAAATAGAGGCAAGCACACTCTCAGACATGGAATTCAAAATAATGATGACAGAGAAGCTCAATGAGCTCAGCAAGTTCAAAGAAAATGATAAACAATTCCAGGGGAACTATAAAGAACTCCAGGGGAACTATAAAGAACTCCAGGAAAACTACAAAGAACTCCAGGAAAACTACAAAGAACTCCAGGGAAGCTACAAGGAACTTACTGAGAACTACACAAGCATTAAAAAGGGCATAGAAACCATCAATAAGAGCCAAGAGGAAATGAAGAATACCATTTCTGAATTGAAGAACACAGTAGAAGGAATCAAAAGCAGGCTAGAAAAAGCAGAGGATCACATCAACTAGCTGGAGGTCAATATAGAAAAGAATTTCCAGGCAGTGCAACAAAATGACAAAAACTGAAAAAGAATGAAGAGGTTTTAAGAGAGCTGCAGGACAATATGAAACATAATAACATCCATATCATAGGGATACCAGAAGGAGAAGAGGAGGAGCAAGGGAAAGAAAACCTCTTTGAAAAAGTAATGACAGAAAACTTCCCTAACTTGAGGAGAGAAAAAGTCATGCAAACTCAGGAAGCACATAAGGTCCCAAGGAAGATGACCCCAAACTGTCCCACTCCAAGACACATCATCATGAAAATGGCAAATTTCAAAGACAAGGAGAGAATCCTAAAGGCAGCAAGAGAGAAACAGCTAACAACATACAAGGGGGCTACCATAAGGTTATCAGCTGATTTCTCAACAGAAACACAAGCCAAAAGGGAATGGCAAAAAACATTTCAAGCAATGAAAGACAAAGGCGTGCAACCAAGAATACTCTACCCAGCAAGGCTGTCATTCAAAATGGAAGGTGAAATAAGGAGCTTCCCAGACAAAGAAGTCTAAAGAATACATCTCCACCAAACCAGCATTGCAAGAGATGCTAAAGGGTCTGCTTGAAGAAGATGAAGAAACAGAGACAGACAGAAAGGCAGGTACGGAGGTAAATGGATTAAATGCACCAATCAAAAGACATAGGGCAGCTGAATGGATAAGAACCAACTTTATCGTGATCTTGTTACTATACCTGAAGAACCCTGAAACACCAATTCATAAGAACCTACATACCACTATGTTCACAGCAGCACTATTTATAATAGCCAAGTGCTAGAAGCAGCCTAAGTGCCCATCAGTGGATGACTGGATCAAAAAACTTTGGTACATTTACACAGTAGACTACTACACAGCATAAGGAAGGATCTCCTACCCTTTGCAACAACATGGATGGAACTGGAAAGTATTATGCTTAGTGAAATAAACCAGTCAGTGAGACAAATACCATATGATCTCACCCATTACAGGACAATAACGAACAAAACAAACAAAACAGAACTGGATACATGCAATGAATAGAGCTTCAGAGAGCAAAGGGGGTGAGGGGAGGAGGAGGCAAAGAAGGGGAGCAGTTTAGTCAAGGAACTAGTATGAAAGGACCATGGACACAGAAAACAAGTGGGATTGACTTTCTGGAGGAGTGGGTGGGTGGGGAAGGGGACGAAGGGGAATAAAAAGGGGATGGGTGTAATACAACAATAATAAAATTAAAAAAAAAAAAAAAAAAAAAAAAAGAATGATACCAGCAGGAAGGCCCTCTGTGCACTTTTGCGGGGATTAGGGAGGGTGTGGGGAGGACATCTGTGTCTTTATGTAAGTCACTTGTCACATAATCTTTATACATAACTTGACATATACCTACATACCAATGTAGAAACTGAACCTAAGTTGACAAACATGTTACATACTGTCCCATGTTATTTAAAACAATCATTTCAAATAGCTGGATTTAGTCCATTAAGTGCAAACAATTACAGGTGTCCCTCTGTATTCATGGGGACCCCACTTCCTCCCAGGGATACCAAAATCCAAGGATAGTCAAGAGTCAAGTCCTCTATATAAAATGGTGTGGTATTTGCATTTTCCTACATGCATCCTCCCAAATGCTTTAACTCATTTCTAGGTTACTACCTAATACAATGTAAATACTATAAAAAGTTATTGTATTATTTAGGGGATAATAAAATGAGATAAAGTATATATGTGTTCAGTATAGATGTAATCATCGTAGGCCTAACTACATAGTCCAAGTCACCAACAACAAAACATTTAATAAAAATATTTTCTACGTGGAGTTGGTAAAATCTTCAGATGCAGAGCCCACAGATACGAAAAGCCAAGTTCATTGAAAATCCCACTGCCTTACTGTTAGACATTTATTTCACATTTATTAACAGTGTAATACTACCTTTAGGTATGAAATCTTTTTTTTTTTTTTGGTCTTATCTTAGATCATCATCCTTTAGGCAAGGGTTCAAAATGGCATCATTGAGTCAAGAATATAAACTTCATCTACAGATTTTCCAAAAGGATTGGAATGATTTGTTCTATATGAGGATGCCAGTTTTGTCACAGACTCACTAATAAAAATTAATACTAAAATTTTCTTTTAGTAGTCTAATAGAAAACATGATGACAGGTTAATTTCTAAAATGGCTGTAGTATATAGAAAGACATAATGCTACCATAAAGTTTTAACCAAATGTATGAGTGCATTGCAAAGAAGGTAAATGCAACTGAAGGTCTGGGATAATTGGTAAACACGGGCACACCTCACAGGAATCCACTCTGGCTGCCACTATAGGCACTCCTTGAACTCAATCCCCTTTCAAATACTCTAAAGCCACTTTGCCCTTTTTCTTGGGGCTTTGGTCCCTGTGGGAATTCCATGAGAAAGGCTGGAAAGGAATGAGAGAGGGAGATTTCAAATATTTCCTTTGTCCATCCCATAATAAGGATTATTCTAAATCCTTTGTTCAGCACATCTAAGATGCTCTGGCAGTTAATGAATAAGTTAATTAGTTAAATCATTCTAGTGGGGCCTTCCAATTCATTCCCAGTAAGACCATAATGTGTAAGTAAAAGATTAGGATACACAAAGAAAGGGCCAAGACACCAGATGGCTCAAAAGAGCCTCACTGATATGTTAACTTTTGTTTTCTAAACAAAAGTTGTATGTTCACATGAAAGAAAACTTGGAAAAAAATAAAAATGTAAAACAAAAAGTTACCATATAACTTCACCGTCCATAGCCAATATTTTGATATATTTTCAAGAAAATATACATGCATTTTATAAAACTGAGGTTAGACTGCATATAGATTTTTTTAATCTTGTTTCTTCCATTCAACATTATAAATGTTTCTAATAAAAAATAATCTTTCCAAAACTTATTTAAGACTAAAGATTTTTTACCTAGAATGGATATATTATTAATTTTAAATCATTCTCTTCATTAAACACTTCTGGTGTTTTCCTTGATTTTTTTTTTTTAAATATCCTTTCATGTATTCAACAAATATTTAGTGTTTGCTTGCTATGTGGTAGGGACTGGGTCAAGAAAACAGTCTTGGACCTTTGTCCTTAGGAAGAAAAATATTAAACAATTAACACACACATATTTAATCAAAGCTGTGTAAATGTAAATAGAGATGTACCCTTTAAGCTGAGGCAGGGAGGCTGGTAAGGGATGGCCGAATCAGAATTGGAGTGAGTCCCAGGAGAGGGAAATACACAGGAAAGTGGAGTGGCTGGAGAAGGGCCATCTGTATCCTGGGTGGCTGGTGGGAGGGACAGAAAGCTGCACTGCTGGTCACTCTATACTAAGCACATGGAAAAGCCATTCACACTGCGAGAACCACAGGATGTGCTTTTACATTTTAAAAGAAAAGGAATGTTAACATCGCGAACACCATGGGACTGGATTCCTTGGTCTTGACAAGTCTCTAATTAGCAGCCAGTTTGCATTCAGATTTCACGGCTGGCCAGTCTGCCTGCCCTGTTGCTACAGGCTGTGCAAGGCAGGAGCGGGACAGAAGACAAGCCCTGTCACCCACGAGAGTCACAGAACCTGTTCTTTCTGCTTTGGTGGGTTTCACTCAGGAGGAGCGGCCGTGAAGAGGAAAGACACTAGACATGTTTAACAACAGGTACACTTAAAACAAAATAAGAAGAGGAAATTCTGGCTCTGGTGTTCTCAGCCAAGATTTATCTCAGTACTCAGATGACTATTGAGTAACTTCAGCAGGTCCAAGGTAGCTTTGGTCTTGATCACACAGCTTTGTAAATGCAGCTATGCTGACACTATTTCCCTTACCTGGGTCTACCTGGCTAACTCGTACTAATCTTGCAGCTGCCGTTCAAGTATTGCCTCCCCCTGGAAGCCTTCTCAGGCAGGGCTGAAATACCCTTGTGAATACAGTCCTCCATTTCAGTACTTGCCACAGCACATTTAATAGTCTCTTGACCTGTTCTATTGTCTGGAGTGAGAACTCCAGAGGGCTGGGTATACAATGTCTGCCCAATAATTCTTTAAATTTTTTATTTATTTATTTTTAGAGAGAGGTGAAGGGAGGGAGAAAGACAAGGAGAGAAAATTGGTCAGTTACCTCTTATACACATCCCAGTTGGAGAATCAAACCCACAAGCTAGACATATGCCCTGAGTGGTCATTGAACCAGTGACCTTTTGGTTTGTCAGACAATGCCCAACCAACTGAGCCACACTGGTTAGGGCTGCCCAATACTTTTTTGATCAATAAATGAATAAACTGTGATCCCAACATCTCACATTTGGTGCTCATTATAAGCTGGCCAAAGTGCACCTCTCTCCCCAAGGACAACAATGATCCCCTGCCCATCCATATCAGCTCTCTGAAGAGGACCTGTGCATATCCTCCATGTAAACACTAGAGCTAAGGGGTAGGGTGACTAATGGCCTCCAAGGACATCAGGTCCTGATTCCTAGAACATATAAATGTTACTCTGTTTGGAAAAAGGATTATTTCAGACATGACTAAGAATCTAAAAATGGGGAGATTATCTTGATTTATCTGGGTGAGAACTAAATGCCATCACAAATGTCCTTATTAGAAAGAGGCAAGAAGGGATTTGACATATACATGGGAAAATGATGAAAAGATGAAGGAAAAGATTGGAGCAATGTGGCCACAAGCCAAGGAATGCCTGCAGCCACCAGGAGCAGGAAGAGACAAGAAGTGGGTTCTCCCCCAGAGCCT
This sequence comes from Noctilio leporinus, assembly GCA_004026585.1. NCBI lineage: Eukaryota > Metazoa > Chordata > Mammalia > Chiroptera > Noctilionidae > Noctilio > Noctilio leporinus. The sequence continues at coordinate 363,490 of PVIW01000538.1, forward strand.
CTATGGGGAGCTCAGTGCTACTGAAAACTTGACTGCAGGCCAGTAGTACTGATTTTAGACTTCTGGACTCCAGAACTGTGAGAGAATAATTTTCTGTTGTCTTAAGTTACCAAGTTGACTTCTGTTCTGAAAATAATAATCAGCACTGGCCAAGAGCTGACTGTGCCAGACACTGAGTTAAGCCTTAACTTGAGAAAGGGTTACTGGGCAGTATGTCCAGGAGGGGAGTCTGAAGGGTTAAATGTGACCCTAAAAGAGGGGTGCTTTGTGCTTCCTAGAAAATGGGATGACAGAAATGGACTTACTGAAAAAGTACATTGTCCTAGAAACACAAGTCAAAAAAATAAAAACAAATTCAGACCAGTCACAAAATATACAGTAGTCCCCTATTACCCACAGTTTTACTCATCTAAGATTAGCTGTGGTCCAAAAATATTAAATAGAAAGTTAGAGAAATAAACAATTCATCAAGTTTAAATTGCCTTCCACTCTGAGTAGAGTGATGACACCTCACACCATCTGTCCTCTCTGTCCCACCTGGATCATCCCTTTGTCCTGTGTATCTGTGCTGTATATGCTACCCACCTATTAGTAGCTGCCTTATCAGATCCATAGTTGTGATATCTGGGCCACCTGTGTTTTAGTAACCTATGTTACTTAATAATGGCCCCCAAATGCAAGAATAGTGATGCTGGCAATTTGGATATGCCAACAGAAAGCTGTATAGTGCTTCCCTTAAGTGAAAGGTAATTTACACGTAGGGAAAAAATAGTATATATAGGGTTTGGTACTATCTTTGGTTTCCAGCATCCATGGAGGGTCTCAAAACATATCCCCTGTGGAGAAGGGGGGACTACTCTAGAGTTCTTTTTGCCAGGGTAATCTTTCCCCGTCCTTTGGAAACCTGCCCAGGATATTTTCCTGTAAGGGTATCTTTCCCATAACACAAAGTGCCCTGGGTTGCAGGTTTGGTCTCTGGTCAGGGTGGATACGATACAAGAGGCTCCCTCTCTCTAAAAAGCAATGGGGGAAAAAAAGTCCTTGGGAGAGGATAAAAAAATAAATAAAAATAAAAAAGCTATTTTGGCTGTGGTGTGGAGACTGTACTAGCATAGCCTGGAAATGGGATCCTGTCTGGACATTATCGCCGCACTTCAGAAAGAGGTGACAGGGCACCACAGTGGCTCCCATCAAGATGGAGCGAGATGGATGGGATCAAAAGGAGCAATGGTAACATCGGACATTTACTGGGAATTCTGCCCAGCACTGTATAAAACACTGAGTGTACACTATCTCACGTGATTCGCCTGGCAGCCCTTCGAGGTCAGTGCTCTTATTATCTCCGGGTGAGACAAGAAGAAGACCAGAACGGTTAGCTAATTTCCTGAAGACCACACAGGAAGTGGTAGAAGTAGGACCTGAACTTAGGCCATTGGATCCCAGAGCCCTCACAACAAACTGCTCTTACTCCAACAGGTCTGGACAGTAGATGGACTGAAGGGTATTGAGGGAAAGCAAAGAAGAGGCAGCTTCCAGGGTGAAGCAACTGGGGTGAAGACTGTGCTGTTCACACATGACATGGATTGGGAAAGAGACTGGCTTGTGGGGTGGGGGCAGGTAAGGGGACTGGGACCAAAGGATATCTGGGGTATGAGAACCCTATTTTGGTCAGTCACCTTCATTTGCTCCTTGCCCCTTTTCTGTTCCCTGAAAAGTAGTGGAGAGAGCTATGTGGTGGGGCGAAGGGAGCCAGGACAAGTTTCCTCTATCTCCATAACGCCCCCTCCCCAACATACACAGGTGTGGGTTTTCCCAAGTCCTTTAATAAAAGGAGGTAGGATGGCAGACATGTTCAGAAAGGCGGGAAACATTTAATAAGAAAATCAAATCAAAATTACCCAGTGAAGTTTTGTTTTACATTTTCTCATGAGATAGTTCTTAGGAGCTGCATAATGGGCATTTTCCTCATTAAGACAGTGTTAAAAAAACAAAAAAACATGGCAATGGGTACCAACACAGGGATTACTGAGTGAGTCCTGGAGGTTGGAGGCGGGGATGCAGAGCTATTTCAGGGACAGGGGCAGCGTTGGGATCCCGTACTCCAAGGCCCAATCGCTAAGTCACATCTTAGGAACATGACTGCCTCATTGATTTCAGTGTTTACTTGGCTCTGTAGGATGCTAATTAATGCTAACAAAACAAAGGTTCTTGGTCCTGGAGGCATGGGAAAAGCTGACTTAATATGGCTTCTTTGCTGCAGGACTTCTCAGAATCTTGAACCTAAGAATATGTATTGTGACTCTCTTAAAAGGAGAATAATTTCCCAAACATATTCAATCAGACTGCTTTTTATAGCCAAGCATCTCATAGCAGAGGTGCTCATAAAGCACAAGTGCTCCAGGGAAGAGATGTAGGGAAATGTTTATCTAACCTCTTTCCTTCTTAAGGTAAAGGCAATGGACATCACTCAGAATTGAATGGTGAAGGTTCCTATATGTGTGGCTAGAAGTCCTGTTGGGAGTGTGGAATATCAGAGGCTGTGTGAAAAGGCTTGATGCCAACTACATGCTTTGTGACCATGAATGGGCTAAGGAACCATTCTGAATCTTGGTGTCTCAGCTGTCTGTTGAGGATAAGAACAACAAAAAACACAGAGTTCTAAGATCATTAAAGGAGATAATTTATGCTAAGGCCCAGCTTCAGGGAACCAGCACACAGTAGGACTAATTGCTCCAAGGTCTCTGGCAGGTGCCTTGCAGCCCTGACTCTCTGACTCTTGAGCATGTGACCTGTGGGGGTAAGAGGACCCCACTGACCTCCCTGCTACACCAGCTCTGCCTTCCCTTGGTCACAGTGCTCCTCAGATGGCCCGATGCCCTGTCATTATCAGGCTTCTCAAGTGGTCAGTCAAGGAGCAGCAAAGTCCAACCTAAACCTCAACACAAGCCCCCCTCAATCAGGCCGTAATTGTAGCCAATGGTGCCATCATGCCCCACAGCTTAAGTGGCCTGAAAAAACTCAAGGAGGAAGTCAGTGTGCATAGCTTTCTAAATGCATCCGGTTTCTGGAATACCCCAGGACTCCCTGTCTACTGCAGCCATGGCTTGTGCAGACTCAAATATATAAGGCCTAGCCCTGTATTTCACAAGTACCCGCCTTGCTGCTCACCACTCAATCATTAAACACAGGCTGACTGATTCTCTGGACGGAGCACAGGATCAAGCACCAGGGGCAAAGGACCACTAGATCAGTGGAGTGGGGAAGGCAGACTGGTGGTCAGCGAGCCCTGGGCTGGAGCCCTAAGCAAGGATGTACAACAAAGGGAAAGGTGAGTGAGGCTCTCCTTCATGCTGAACTTCAAAATCAGCTCCCACTTAGGAAGCCTTTGGCCTGTGCCAGATCATGCGGTAAAACATTTTTTTGCATAAAATGACCTCAACTCACACACCATGATGATGCCATTTCACGGAGAAGAAACGAGAGAATCAGAGAAGCATAGGACGTTGCTCAAGGCTACCCCTCTTATCAAGGGAGGGCTGAGATGGGAACATAAGTCCTCCTTCACCTGGGCACCACTCCGCAGGCAACTGCTGCGGGGGTCCAGCTGAGCCAACAGTGCCCTTGCTGGCGGTTCCCTGAAGACTAGAGGTGATGCGCTCTGCCAACATCTTTCCTGGACCTGGTGGCTTCGCACACCCATGTCTGCTCCTGTTCCTTCTGCCTTGCATTGCCTTCCTCCGCCTTGTGCAGGCTCCGCTTTGGGTGGAATAAAAGCCTCCTCCTTAGGCACATGCCAGAATTTAGTCAAAATGAGCAAACGTGGAGTTCGCAAAGGAGCTTTTGCCAGCACCCACATTCCCCCACGCCCTGAGATCAGCGTCAGGAACACCAGAGCCAGCTCCCGAGGAAGATGCGGGGAAGCAGGCTCCCCTCCTGGCAGAACCCAGGGGGTTCCTGGAACCCGGTGCCTGGGCTCGGAGTGGAGCCGGGGGTGGGAGCACAGGGAGGCTGCTGCCACAGTGGTTCCTCCGCAGAAGAGCCTGAGAGCCTCATCTCCAAAGGCTGTCAGCTGGCTCCCAGCCTGGGAAACCAAACCACCCCTTTCTTGTGGGAGAAGCCTTAGAGGAATATTTATGAGACATTAAAACCATTGCCATCAACTGTTTTTTAAAAATTCCTGTACATGTAATTAGGGGCCCAGGATGAGATTTCTGGATAGGGTCTAATTACTTCCCCGAAGCTCACACTCCCCGGAGACGGAGGGCAGGAACACTCTGCCTGTGCATCCGCTTCCTCGTGGCCCGGGTCCCTCCCTGCCCCTGCGGTCTCTTCCCTGTGCCTGGCCAGCGAGGAGCTGCTGCCGCTTCTCAGGGGCTACCTTGGCCCCCCAGCCACTCTCCACTCTGCCCTGCTCCAGGCCAGGGAGGATGGCCCAGGGGGCGACCCAGTGGGGCCACCCCCAAACTGTTGTTGGCTTTGGCAAGTGGAAGGAGCTGGCTGGAGGTAGAAGAACCTCCAGAGGAGGGAGGCTGAGCGTTTTTCCCCTATGCCCTCCCTACACAGTACTGCACCCTTCTGCTCCTGCCCACAGCCTCTTCCATAGGGTCCCTGCTGCTCTTGCTCTCCTTGGGCTCTAGAAACACCAGTGTCTCTCCTTGCCCCTTCGGACCTGGTGATTTGTGCTCCACCCACCTGATGGCCCCGACATTCCTGGCTTAGTCCCTCAACCATGCCTGTCTCCGTCATGTTAAATAGGTCCTGCATTGCAGTCTCTTTATTTGAACCACCTGGGGTGCATTTTATTTTCAGATGGAAACCTGACAATAAAAAAACCAGGAGAATTGAAATACGTTGGACCCATGCCACAAACTAGGTAAGGAATAAACTTTCTCAATCATCACCTCACTGGTATGTTCTGGCATTTGGTCCCATGTGTGGAAGCTGGAGGTACAGGGGTGCTGGGCAGAGAGGGTGTCCCACAGCCAGGGAGGAGCACGTGCTCCTGTTTCTCTCTGTTCACTGCGTACGTGTGTGTGTGTATGTATGTATATATAATTCTACCTTTTACCCTAGCCTCCAACAGCATGCCACATTACCCACATCCTTGGTAAACAAAACCCTAGAAATAATAATAGAGATTTGTCAATTCATCCTTCACTCACCAAACCCGCCCTGAGAACCTTCTGCATGTCAAGCCCCGTATCTCAAACTGCAATTCAGAAACGATCAGCTTCAGGTGTGGTCTCTGCCCTTGAACATCACCAGGCTCCTGGGCCCCATATCTCTACCGAGGGACTGAGGAAAGATTCTAGGGTTGAATAAAGATAACCTGCCTCTCACCCTTCCCTCCCTTCTAGTTTTATCTAGCAGGATAGACATACACATACACACACACACACACACACACACACACACACACACACACAGAAGCACACTTCAGCCGGATGACTGGGAGCTCTTTCCCTTTGCCACAGCAATACTAATCCACAATGCTCTAGGCCCAGAGTGACAAATAGGATGTGCCCAAAGCAGAGGGCCCTGGGGCATGCAATTCCTTCCCTCTGCTCAGAAGGACCTAGTCAGTGTTTCGTTGGTGAAAAAGAATAGTAATGTAATAGTACTGACAGGAGGCTTTGGAGGCAGGCCTCGTGGATCCATTGAACATCGGTCTCGGAGCGTCTGATTTGTACCCAGTTGCACTTGCTCCCTGGGCTGCAGAGCTTCCCCATTCAGGGTGCTTTGGTCAGGTCAGGGGCATCCATTCCCTGTCCTGCTCTTCATCCTCACCCCAGCCCCTGCCAGATCCTGAGCTCCTGGCCTGTGACTCAGGGGGCCTGGGTTTCAGTCCCAGCCCACCACCGGCTCACCTGCACAAGCCACTTCCTCGGTCTGATCCTCAGGTGTCCCACCTGCATAGTGAGTGGATGGTCAGGAAGAGAGGGGTCCATGGCGAAAACGGTCACTCCCCAGGGACTGAGGGCAGGAACACTCTGCTTACGGGTCCGCTTCCTTTATTTCCTGGGTCCCTCTTCAAAGCTCACTGTCAATAAGCCGTGATGGACGGTAAGAAATAGCTGCCTAAAAACCCAGGTGGGGCTGCAGCCTGAAGTGGTACTGGAGTGAACGGAGGGCAAGTCCCGAGACAGTGAATTAACTCAATTCTGCCCAGTGGGTTTCACCTTGGCTGCACATTATAATAACCACCTGAGGACTTATTTAGGCATCCTGATAGCCAGAATGTTCCAATCAAATCACCAATCAAATCAGAATATCTGGGGCTGCTGCCTGCCTGGCCATCAGTATTTTTTCAGAGCTTCCTTTGTGACACACATGCACAGCCAAGATCGAAAACCACTGATGAATACTCACTGTCCACACTTTGAGTAACATCCACCAGATGATCAATAACATCCATTTGGACCACATATTTTGGTCTCAGAAGGTAAGTGGTTTTCACTCACAAAGACCTAAAAGAAGCCAGGTTATTAAATATTTTCTATTTACTTGTGCTTCACCTATAAAACTATAATCCCCTATTAAAAGGAGCACATATGGATTAACTTTTATAATCAAAAAGTGTAATTAATAACCCAGTTAGAACAAGATTTTGAGGAGCTAATAATCCCTAAGTACAAATTATGTACTCTCATTAAAATCTCTTACAAACTCCACTTATTCAACAAATAACCCTTTATCTAATAATTTGCTTTACTTTGTAACTATAGAAAAATGTACTTTTCCCCATTTCTTTGAGATTATCCCCCTAGGGCTTTTCAAGGGTCCTGGTTCATGGGTTTCAGCCTGTTGCCAGCACTTTCCTAACCTCCTTCTTAATGTGTCCACTAGTCCCTCCTCCCTCCAGGTTTCCCCACCCCCACTCGGCCAGCCTCCATTTGCCTTTTAGGACTTTGAGTATCTAGTGTGACTCTATTCAATGGCACAGAACACTCCCACTCAAAGACAGCATATTATGTCCTTTCATCCTTTGCTTGTTTCAAAATCACTTATTCAAATGATTTCCATGATAGAATAATGAAAAGGGGGGGGGGGGGAGAATAATGAAAAGAAAGTCACTTTGCCATCAAATAACTCTGGCCTAAAAATCTGAGGTTAAGAGTTCAGAAGCTGACCCACAAATGTGCTGTCACCTGATAACCTGACAGGAAAGTGCAGTGGGGAAAGGTGGTCCTTCTGATGGATGTTGCTAAGTCAATTGGTTAGCCATATTTTTAAAAAATGAATCTTCACCTTTATTTTACACTCAACAAAGAAGTCTGTTCCAGATGGGCTCTAGATCTAAATAGAAAGGCAAAACAATTAAACTTTTACAAGAAAATACAGGAGAGCATCTTCATGACCTTGGAGTAGGCAGTTTCTTTAACAAAACATAAAATGTGCTAACCACAAAGGGAAAAAAAGTGATATATTAAACTTCAAAATTAGAAACTTTGCTTTACAAACAGTACCATTAAAAATAACATAAAAAATAAGCCCTGGCTGGTGTGGCTCAGTGGATTGGCGCTGGCCTGTGAACCCAAAGGTTGCTGGTTCCATTTCCAGCCAGGGCACATAACCAGGTTGCAAGCCAGGCCTCCAGCCAGATCTATAGCTGGAGGCAAGTGAAAGGCAACCAGTCATTGATGTTTCTCTCCCTTTCTTCCTCCTTCCCTGCCCTTCTCTCTGAAAATAACAAATATAATCTTAAAAAAAAAAAAAAATCAGGTTTCATTTAAAAAATAATAATAATAATATAAAAAAACATAAGCCAAAGACTGGGAGAAAATATTGACAATATGTACATATATAAAGAATTCCTATAAATAATATACAAAATTATTACAAGTAAAATATATATAAAGAATTCTTATAAAAATGAGAATAAAGAATTCCTACAAATAAAAAAGTAACTGCATTTAAAAAGTCTTTTTTAATTGTTCATTAATTGTTGTTTTATTAAAGAAGTCTTAAATAGGCACTTTATAAAAGAGCATATCCAAATGTTCCAATAAAATATTAAAAGGTGCTTTACTTCATTAGATACTAGGCAAATGCAAAATAAAGCACAATGGGATACTATTGACTATATGAACTATATGAACACCAGGACGGCTACAATGAAAAATGCAGTTGCTAGGGGATACACAGAGCAACCAGGACTCTTAATCACTTCTGATGGGAGGATAAGTTGGTATAATCACTTTAGAAAACTGACAGTATCTACTAAATCAGAACATACATATATCCTATAACCCAGAAACTCCAATCCTAGGATCAAATAAGTGCCAAAAGACATGGAAAGAATATTCTTTGAAGCACCATTTGTAATAGCCCCAAACTGTAAAGCAACCAAATGTCCACCACTAGGCAATACTTACAGAGCAATAGAAAAGAATGAATTACAACCACATGGAATACCATGGATACATTTCACTGGAGTAATAGAAATGAGTGAATTACAACCACATGGAATAACACGGATACATTTCACTACCATAATGCTGAGTAGAAGACGCAGACACAAAAGAGTATTTGCTGCATGACTCCATTTACATTAAATTAGAAGACAAAACTAATTGGTAGTATTTTAAGTCAGGAGAGCAGTTATTCTTGCAGGAACTGAAGAGAGAACAGAGACTGAGAGGGTGCAGAGGGGACTTCCAGCGGTGGTAATATTCTATTTCATCAAGAAGAAAGAGTCCAGTTACGTGAGTATGTTCACTGTGACAAATTCACTAAGTTACATATTTAGGAGTGGTAGGCTTTTCTTTATATTATGTGTCGACTGAAAGTTTACACACATACAAACACACACACAAATTTGGCTGTTCCACCTTGCAACTGTGTGATCTTGGGCAGGCATTCAATCTATTTGATACCAAGTTTCCTCTTCTGTAAGTTTCCACCTACCTTGCAGAATTGTTGCTAGGATAAAATGGAAAAAAGAGGAAAAAAAAAAGTAGAAGGATCTCATATATATAGCAGCTGGCACACAGAGCTGCACTTCTTAAATAAGTGTCACCTCCCTTCCCTACTTCAACTCCCTGACAACCTCTCACAACCTGGGACCTAAAGGAACCATCTCTTGCCCTTTCACACATTTAAAAATAAACAAACAAGGGGTGCAGCATCTACTCCTTTATAGTCAGGAGTAGAGCATCTGACTATAGAGATAAACAAACAAACAGACAAAAGACAAAACAAAAGCTATTTTGAGTGTGAAACAGCACAGGGGTTTTCAGGGCCTAGAGGTACTTACAGACTCACTGGATGAAAACAATGCCCACCTCCACCAGGCGGACCCAGGCATGCCTCCCAGCAATCATGCAGGCTCCACCCAGGGCAGGGTTAACCCAGGACCCTTGACAGTGGGGACAAAAAGATGACAAGAAGAATGCAGCAGGGTGCTGCCTGCCACCATGGCACCCACGCTTTCTTCTCTTTTAACCACAAATGGGCTGAGTGTTCCAGCAGCAAAATTCTTCACAGACAGAAAAAGTTAAGGAAAAAAACCACTGTTTCCTTAAAACAAGTGCCAAGTCACAACGTGAGAAAGTGCAAGTTACAGAAAACATGAGATTCTCAGAAAATAAACCTGTGATTACAAGGAATTGGAACCCGACCACTGCGGTCCCTTCATCCCCACCCCCTCCAGACCCGGCTCATTTTGAGGTTGGGGTGGGGTGCGGGGGTGGGAAAGGCAAGTCCTATCCCATTTCTCCAGCAAGCACCTATTGAGCATGGCTTGCTAGGGGCCAGGCTTATGTTGCTGGACACAGGACATCTAGCGGAGAATAAGTCTGATAATGCTCTTGTGAAGGCTATAGTCTGTGCAAGATACCAAAGGGTAAACCCACAATGGCAAAGTGGGGTGTTGCATGCTAAAATGCAAAGAAATGCAAAGGGCTCAGGGACCAGACAGGAACGGCCACCTTCCTAGAGAAGGGGGCACCTCAGCTAAAGATTAAAGGATAAAGATTTGCATGTGGATGCTTCCCAGCAGAGGGAAGACTGTGAGCAAAACCCAGAAGTAGGAAATTACTGTTGGTATTGCTGGAGCTGCATGGAGACAAGGAGTGTCCGGAAAGGGACAGGACAGGTTGGCAACAGAGATCAACGTGGGCCTTCTACGGACTCTGTCCTGCAGGCCAATGTTTCTACAGTCCTACTTGTGCCTGCACATCGGAATCACTGAGCATCTTGCAACCCACACTGATGTCCAGGCCTCATGTCCAGAGATGGCTGTGTAAAAGGCCTAGCCTTGGGCCATATCATCTAGTGTTTCTCAGAAGCCCCCTGGGGGTATTCTAGCACGCGGCCAATGTTAGAAGCATACGTGTATAGTGCAGGGGGTTGCAAACTATGGGGCTGGTGCTGAATCTCTCTCTTTAGATTGGGAACTAAGAACAGTTTTTTACAGATAAACATTTGTGACTGAGTTCATGATTGAAAACACTAATTTCAAATAAGCAAACCCCAATTTAAACTCCAGTCCTGCAAAATCTTAGGCCCCTCACCCCCCACAAAATGAAAATCCATTCTTCTCATCAGTAGACCTGTATTACAAAAAAAACATTTTGTTACTATTTTATTATGAATTTCACTAATAAAAACTTGGCGAAAATTTGTTTTCTCTTTTATATGAGTACTCAAATTATGTCCTCAATTTTACCTCTTGAACCACACAACCTAAAACACTTACTATATGGCTTTTCGTAGAAAACATTTGATGGCCCTGCTATCATTGAATGGGAGATATGGGACCATTCTGAGCTGAAGAATAACATGGTGGGTGTGTTAAAAACAGGCATCTGGGAGCTATGTAAGGACAAACTCGAGGAAGAGCCTGGAGAGATGGCAGCTGGAGAAGTGTCCATGGCTTGGTCCTGGCCCAGGAAAAGGTGGCGTAGCCCAGGGCAGTGGAACAGAGATGGGAGGGTGAGGCAGGCCAGGGTCTTGGAAGCTGGAGGAGGTGACATGCTCAGGGCTTGGCAGCTAATGTACATGAGGAATGAGGACAAGAGAAAGGTCCAAGAGATGGTCTTGGAACCACCAAAGACCATGCATAGCAGCCAGCACTACCACTTCCCCATCCTGGTGGGGTGGGACATCCTGACAATTGTCCCAGTACAATTAGGGGAGACCGTTAGAGCCCTTTGCCTGCTACCCTTTCCTCCAAAGGTCCCATTTGTTCTTTGTAGCCCCTGGAGACAGTTCCCTTCAAGGTAGATCTGGTGCACAGTCAAAAGTGCACAAAGAACCAAATTATGCTGTAATATTCTGTGGCTCCCTGAACCCCAGGCACCATCCTAGTGTCAGGCAGGGTGGGTGTTACTGTCCCCACTTCACAGACAGGATGCCGGGGCCCAGAGAGAAGCTGTCCCTTGGCCAACAGAGTCTTTGTGCTCCTCTCCATGTGCTGGTTGCCACCAAGGCCACACATCTGGCTCATAACGGTTCTCAGAATGTCCTCCTTGTCTCTGTGTCACATATATCCCTGAACCCCCTTATAAGCTCCTGGAGGCCAGCACCTGTGCTCGCAGTTCCTGAGTGCCTCGGTCCCAGTGCCCATCTTCCCTGGGTTCAAATCCTGGCCCTGCCTCACTGCTCTGGGAAGTGGAAGTTGAGCCTGTCCTGTATCCTTTGTTGGGGGCTTAAAGAGGAAAATGCAAAGTTCTTAGTCCAGAACCTAGCACATGGGGTGCTCAGTGATGCCTTGTATTTCATTAGGGTGGTTCCTTCTTAGCGGTCTTCATTCCTGTTTGCTTCGGTCTGGCTGGAGTGTACATATGTAGAGGCACAGTGTAGTTAAAAATGTGAACTCGGGAGCCAACATGCTGGTGCCCTAAGCCTGGCTCTGTATTTAGTAGCTGCCATGTGATCCTGGATGAATCACTTAATGCAAATAGTTGCTACCTGATAATGTACTTGAGGGAATTCGATGAGTTAAAATACAGAGGACATATGAAACAGGGCCTGACAAAGTAAAGTGTTCTGTAAGTATGAGCTATTGATATTGCCTCACAGTTTTTATTTTCCATGGTAATTTTAACATGAAGCCAGTTACTGGGATCCAACCAATCTTGTACCAGTAGTGAGTCTGGGGTGGTTTACTCCTCTGGCATTTTCCGGGTGCTGCCACTGTACCTGGCCTACGCTAGGTTTTGGGAGACCAAGTTGAGTGAGGCTCCCCCGACATACCTCAGGTCCTTTCACCTTTGCAAACTAATGAACAGTGGTTTATACGGCCTCACACGGGTGATCTTCATCTCTGTATGGGTTTATATAGTGACATAGTAAAAATATTTATCACATAAAGCCACAGGTTCTTACCAATCCAGGCCCTCAGAAAAATGTGAAAACCAAAAGATTTCCCATTTCCCTTTATTATTATTTTTTAAATAACTTATTTGGTGGCAAAACCAGAGCTGAAGTGATATGAAGCCATTTATTGTGTATTTTTCCCACTCAGTGTAAATAGTGTGCTGCAGAAAAGCAAATGGGTTTGATTATGGCACCCTGACTCAGATCCCACTGCAGTATTACAGAATATATGGTATATGTACTGAGCTCCTTTCTGAAATCTGAAACACACCCAGTTCCCAGACACATCTGACACCAAGCTCTTTGGATAACAGACAGAGGGCGAGCATTTATTATATTCATGGGACAGCTGTGATCATTGCTATCATGCCCCTCAACCAAAAAATACAGAAAATTGGTGTTTGCCCATAACCAAAGGTCTTTTTCTTTCCCTTGGAAAAAAGAAAGATGGGGGGGGTGGGGTGTTATCCAGAGGAAGCCAAGAAAGAAAATTGGCTTTCCTCTTTTCATGCAGTTGATATTTCTGAAGATATTTATCTTAGAACCAGCACAGACTCCATCAGACTTGTTCTCAGACAGAAAAATCCCAGTCTGAGGTCGTGGACAGCCAGTGTTCCTAGCCCAGGAACACTGCAGGATGGGCTCAGAGATGAAGCCAAGTATCTCAGAGGAAAGCCTTAATCCCCTGTCTTACAACCGAAGATAACACTTCCCTGATGATGTTTGCTCGCTGGGAAACTCTGGGTGGACACAGAAGGCTGTGCTGAAGCAGGGCAGGAGAGAGGCATACCGTGAACTTGGAAGCAGAAGGAGCGTGGCAAATGGAACAATTAACTGCATAGACTAATTGGAAGATACCCACTTTGTAAATTGCTAACAGCCTTGGGGCATTGGAGCGACAGGCAAAATTAGTAGGTGGATGGCTGGGTTGCTGCCTAGTGAAAGCATCCCCTGGTAAAGGATGGTCTCAGGGAGGAAACACACCCGTCTGATATTTCTATACAAGGGTGGGCAAAAGGTTTACAGTTGTGTGTATGGAAAATAATACAATAATTGATAAATAATAATATGAGAATGAACTCTGCATTTCATGTACTCCAACTATAAAGCACTTTTTGCCCACCCTAGATCACAAAGGAAAGAAAGGGTAAGGGAAGCAGGAAGTACACAATCGGCCCACCGGGCTCCCATCTGGCAAAGGGGTCTGTCTGCCCAAGCACTGCTCCCACACCCCACCCTGGTGTCCCGCAGGGGCAAAGGGTACTAAGCTGACAGCTGGGAAACGTGGGTCCCCATCTCTGCTGTCCACCTACCTGCTGAGCAACTTGGGCTAAGTCACAGAGCCACCCCCCACCCAGCCCCCAGTCACCCCGCAGACTCACGAAACATGATTCGTAGATCTTCCTAACCAAACACGTTTTGATTCTAGAGCTGCTTCAGCCACCAGGCCTGCCCTTTCTTTCTTCCTTTTACCTTCCCCTCCCCCCAAATGAAATATGGTGGCCAACCAAGGAGCACCAAGGATTGTCAACACCCACCAGAAACTAGGAGAAAGAAATGAGCCAATCCAGCCAAAACCTTGTTTTTGAACTTCTAGCCCCCAGGATCGTGAGAGAATAAATTTCCATTGTTTGAAGCTACTCAGGGTTGTGGTACTTTGTTACATCAGCTCTAGGAAATGAAGACACCCACCAGAGCACCATGAGGAAAACCGAACTGTTGCAACATAGAGCAAGAAGCAATTCACCCCCACCCCCAACCCCCAAGCCTACATGTGTTGCCATTTCTTTCACACCCCGTTAACCTTCTAATCCTGGGCTCCATCAGTTCTGACTTGGGGTGAGGAAGACACCTCTGAAAATGAGCCTAACTGGTCCTGGCTCCCATTTTCTCCCATTGATCCCTCGCATCATAGAGAGCACCTACAATACATATCCCAGGGCCAGGCATGAAGGGCACGGAGGGAGCCTCACAGACCCCAGCTGGCACTGACTGCGTGGAGTTTATAGTCTGGACAAGAAAGGAAGAGCAGGAAACAGGTGCTGGAGAAATGGCATGCACAGTGTCTGGGGAATGGAGCCGGAGCATAAACCATGACTGGCAACCTCCATCAGCAGCTTCTGGTTGACAAACTCACACCGCAAGCTCTGAAAGGCTGCAGGAATCTGATCATGCCTCAGCTCAGGAACTTTCAGGGACTCCCAGGGGCTACAGCATTGGGTCCCATCCTCTTAGGTTTTATTCAGAACTCTACCTATCCTTCTCTAGACACTTTCCACCTCACCCTCTTTTACAAACGCTTTATAGCTGTTCCACAAACAGACAGGCCACACGGGCTTTAGGGGACCTAATTTAGAATTCTGGCTCTGCAGTGTGCTAGCTACTTTTCAATATTCACTGAGTCTGTTCTGGTGCTTGGTACCTAGGATATGAAGATTATTAAGATGTGCTTCTCCCTGCTCTCAAGCAGCAGAAGAGTTAATGAGAGGTTCTTGGCCTCAGTTTGCTCGTCCATAACATGAAGGCCTAACAGTTTATCATTAGTGTGAGAATTATGCATGTAACAAGCGCCAAACACTCAGCAGGTGTGTGATAAACAGCAGATCCTCATGGATTTATTTTCCTGTGTCTTCGCTCAGACTCTACCCTGCTTGTAGCTTCTCCTTTCATCTGTCCTTCCCCATGGCCAATGCATTCTTAGGACTTAGATGAAATCCTGATCCTCCTACAAGCTTTTCTTGACCAGCCAAACCGTGCCTCAGAATTTGGACCTCTATAACCACACATGTCTCAGTGATCTCCCACTGTATGGTCTAACTAGGCATCCTTTCCTGCATGTCCTCATCCCATCCTCGCTCCTCCTTGCCTTGCTAGCTTCTATGTATTATGCACTCTCTCTTATTCTTGTTCAAGGACTACCTATAGATTGGTTTGCCAATGGTGTGATCACTGCATGCCAGGGGAAAAGGGAGAAAAAAAGAGTCACACAAAATCCTTTGATAACTGGGCTATTCAGGAGCCAACCCTACCCTAAAATTGAGACAAGAAGACCTTCCTCAATAGCAGCCTTCTGATCCCCAGACCTGAATGGCCCCATCATTTCTGTCTTCCTGGCTCCCATCCCATCCCAGCTGTTCACACTCTTGCAGGGGCCTGTCTGTCCAAGGTGGAGGTAACAGCTGGCAAACTGCAGCTCTAATTGGGCAGCAGGCCGGGACACAATAGCCCATGTGGGCTAGTGTGGGCATCCAATTCCCTCTCCTTTATGTGTCCCAGCCTATTTGGATGCAGAGATCCCTCTGACCTTCAGGCAAGGCGACTGCTGGGTCTCCCAACACCTCCCTCCCCTCCCTGGTTCACACTCCAAGACCATCTAATCTCTCAGAGGCAGAAAAGGGAGGGCAGCTTGAGTAGCTCTGTGAGTCACCCAAGCCCAGAAAGACACACTCAAAGGAAAACCACTCTCTGTCTGCCAGGGACCATACCCATTGACAGGGGAGATTCTTCCTTTCAGTCCTTGTTTTTCCTGAGTGCAGCGGGCGCCAAGGTGCTGTAGGACACCGACGTTTCAGCAGAACTTTATGTTCAGAAGGCGGACTTCTAGGGCACAGAGAAGGAAGATGCTGACTTTAGCTGGAGGAGTTATGGAGGAATTCCCAAAGCGATGTAGGAACTATGCATAGATGCATAGACCATTCAGCTAGCCACAGCTGGGGACATGAGATTCATGGTTGTCTACTACGTACCAGGCAGTGTGCTCATCAATGTTTATACACAATTTTATTTGATCCTCAAAAGAGCCCTAGATACAGGTATTCTTGTTAATATATACAATATTGCAAAGGAAGAAATGAAGGCAGGGAGCTGAGTAACCTCGACAAGCTGAAAGGCAGTCAGGGACAGAATCAGGATTCTGATCCAGGTCTGAGTGACCCTGTAGCTCATTCTCTCTGCCCTCTTGGCCATGTGCCATGTGGCTACTGGATGCCAGCACAGATGTTCCAACCCTGCTTCTTCTTCAGATGCTATTTATTGAGATCACTGCTACTCTCAAATATTTGGCATCTGGATAATTCCTTTCCAGGCCAGAGGCAGCTGTCACCCATGACCAACAAGGAAGGACATCCAATAAGTGGGCACAGAGTAAGAGTTAGTGAGGAGTGCAGACAGCTGGGCTGCTTTGGGGACCAGGGGGACAGAAGTAATGAGGCCATCCAGTTCTGATGGGTCACAGGACTTTGACAGAGGATGTTCTACTTGTCTCCGAATTTTTGGGAAGGGCTGGAACCTGAATGGTCCAGCACTTGGGGGAGAACAGATATGGATGCTTTTCCTTCCTTCCTTTGGGGCCTGCAAGGGATCAACAGATCAATCTACAAATGCTGTCAAAGGGAGGCTGCCTGGTTGAGACTAAGAAAGAAAACAGTCTAGCATTTAAAAATGCCAACTGTACACCACTGTGCAAGGCCCATTTCTACGTGGTTTCTCATTAAATCTGCATGACAACCTTGCACAGAACGCATTATTGTTATCATTCCTACCGAAGAGAAATTACAGCTCAGAGAGTCTATTTTTTAAATTAATGAATTTATATATGCACATTTATTTACATTTTGCCAACTCATGCAAGAAAAACTATAGAATTCCATGCAGGCAGGGGGTATAAAATCTAAAATGTGGTCCACAGAAGGTCTCTGCAGCTTCTGTGTGGTTTTTTTTTTTTTCTTTCTCATGCTTAGTAGCACCCTACTACATGTATCTACATGTATCCTTTAACCAATGACACCCCAGGCCTTCAACCTTACCCTATGAGGTCAAAATAGATTTCAATGTGCAAAGGTTCCACTTTTAGAAGCAGCAGACAATTGGAGTAGGGGTGCCTGACCTAGGCTGAGAATTAGATTAGGTGCTTTTGAAAGTCAGCAATATTCACCCTGCCGCTTCTGTATTAAGGGGAGTGAGTGGGGGCAGGGATGTAAACACACTTTGTAAGCCATAAACTGCTGCACAGATGTGAAGGCTTACTTCCATTCCTGCTCAGTTAAGGGCACTCGGTATTATGGACCCAATAAGATGTAACCTTGAATAACTGAACATGCTCAAGGATGACGACAGAATTATTCAGCTGTATTTAATAGACATATTTGAGTACCTGGCCCTGTGATGGAATGCAACAGACCCGGGGGGTGGGGGTGGGGGTGGGGAAGGGCCACAGTGTGTGAGGGACTATAACAGATATGAGGTCCCCAGTGGAGGAGACTGGGACAGCAGAGTCAGGTCAGACAGAAAAGGAGTTGTCAGTGATGGGGTACTAAACCTCAATCTTGGGGAACAAGTAAGGTTTGGTCAAGGGGACAAAAAGTGGGTATTCCTGGGAAAGGGAACAGCATGACAGAGTCACATAGGTCTGAGCAGGAGGTGCGAAGACAAAAGTGGGGAAATTTGGTGAGGAGGAGTGGGCCTCATGAGAGCCACATGGGGTTCACAAGCCTGGCCCCCATTCTTTTTCAGGCTGGAGAAGGATTTATTCATGCGTGGGATGGCACTGCAACTGCCCTGCATGACTTTTCACACCCTGACATGTGAACGCAGCCCCAAACCTCAACTACCCAATGGACTCCCGGCATTCTTCTGCCCTTTCTTACTGTGATCTACTAGCTATTTTCTGAAGTCAAACCAATGTGCTGGACACCTCAGTTCCAACTGTCTCAGGGAGTTGGAATCAACTGGTCCCATATTTTTCCCTGGGGAAGGAGAATCGGCTGAAATGAGTAGTGGTTTCCCATATTTACAGGGTTACCTTCTTCTCACTGGAAAGAACTTATGGACAAGCATTCATCCGTTAGGCAGGGAAAAACTGTGATCTCTACCACCATGGCCAAGGGGGGAAGGGGGGGCTCGTGGGTGGGAGGGCAATATTTTCTGCCTTGTCAGAACAATTCAGCATTTTGATTCTTTGAATTTTAAAGGAGAACTTCAAGCTAGAAGAGATCTTGGAAGGGATCTGTTCAACATGTTACCCAGTGTAAGGCTTCCCTATAAAACAGCCTGGCTGACGACCAGGCACCAGGTCTTGAGTAACTTTTGTTTATTAAGTTGATCATTTAATGGCTCTGGCTTTCAGTGGAAACACACACATTGAACATTAAGAAAAAGAAGGAAACAGAAGAGACATTGTGGATTTTTGGAAACAGAGTCAACTTTGGCTCCTCTCCTTACATAGATTAAGCTACTATGACCTTAGGCAAGACATTCAAACTCTCCAAGCTTTCTCCTCTGAGAGTGGGCTATAAAACCTTCCTTGCTGTGGCTGTTGTGAGGGTTAAGTGGTCTGGTGTATACAAAGTGCCCAGCAGAGTTCCCTGACACACAGCCAGCACTCAATAAATGGTAATTATTATTATCTCATTAGCTCAAACTCCCACCCAAGGCAGAAATCTTTCTTTAAACAAAGAAGCTATCAGGTCTCTACTTGAATAAATATTTGTTGATTGATTCAGTAATCAGTTTGTTCTAAACACCCAGGGGCACACACACGTATGTGCGCGCGCACACACACACACACACACACACACACACCCTGATTATTTCTTAAAGTTCTCAGCAATACTTGAGCAACAAGACTGCAGCCCTCACCACTAGTGGTATTTCATGGTTAAACCCTTCCCAGCATGGAGTCAGGCTCTAGTCACTTACTCCAGCTCTTCTCCAGCCCATGCTCTGTTTTCTTAATTGACTTTTTAAACCACCCAGATCCTTTGAAGAACTTGCAGAAAACAGCACACATAGGGAGCCAACTGCCCACAACCTCAGGGGTGTCAGACCTCGTGCAGAGCTTTTGTATCCCGGGCTAGGCGCTGCGACTCTGCAATCTCACCAGACAAGGACCTGCAATGAAGGCACTGCTCCCTGGCTTTGCCAAGCACCCCTCTCATCCTCTCCTCCCAGAATGTTCCCTGGAACTTCAGAAGAGAAAACATGGTGTTGGATGCATGCTCTTTAATCTGCAGAATGTGGTTCAAGTTCCAGTCTTCCCATGTCATTTGTCATTAAGCCTCAGTTTCCTCATCTACAAAATGGGGATAATAATAGTACGTACCTCGTAGGACCATTTTGAGGATTGAGGGGGACAGAGCATGTTGATACTTAGCAAAGTGCCTGGCACAGAGTAAACACACAATAGTAGTAGGCTATTGTTTCTCCTGTTATACCTGTTCCTTTGCCCTCCCCTGCTATAGACAGTACCATTGCCCTTGTCCCACTTACAGGGATGCTCCAGAAAACATCCAGCTCCACCACTCAGGACATTCCTGGTGTCATGCCCTGTGTGTCAGGCAGGGGGCAGTCTGCCCAAACCAGACTTGGGACCGCAGCTGACCTGCACCAGCTGCCACCCTAGAGGAGCTCTGCAGGGCATTTGTATGGCCTTGGATGAATAAAGATAAGATTTGAATCACTGACTTTAACATTCATTGGCTCAGTAGATTAAAAACCAACAAACAAAGGATCTTGGAGAAGGGCAAGAATAAATAATATTCGTGAGATTTAAAAAGCTTTTTTTTTTTAGAATCCCAATGCCCCTCCCCTTTTCATCCTCCTTTCCCCTTTCCTCTCTCGTTCTTTCTTTTATAAAAAATACATGGACTGAGTGGTTACCCGTGTCGGCCTTATGCTAGGTACTCGGAATACAAGATGACTAATCCCTGGTTTCTGCCCTCAAGGAGCTCACAGTCTAGGAGGCAGCAGGCTTAAAGGAAGAACAAAGGGACCAGTACCCCAACAGGGTAAGTACAATACAGATGCTGAGGCTGCTGCCACCAAAGTCTCAGGCTGCAAGTAGAACAAAAAGTTAGGATATTTCCCAGAGATGGTGACTCTCAAATCAAGACCTTTTAACCATTTTCATCAGATAAGTTTGCTGGTTATAAAAATAACACATATTTGTTGCAAGAGATTTAGAAAGCACAACAGGTCAGAAAGAGAAAACATGAAATATTCCTCCCCACTAAGAAGCAAGCACCGACGCAGCCTGGAGCACTCATCTTTCAATCCATATAGTTAACATAAATGAGCCCATGAGGTCCATGCAATTGGATAGGCTCCTCTTACACTAAACATTGAAATATAAGCATTTTCCCATCATGCTCAGTCCATAATAAGAGGGACCTGGGATTTTCGCTTTGGGGCACAGCGCTCCAGAGCCCAGGAGCCAGGGCTGGCACAGAAGAGAGAGGAAAAGCTGGGCTCGGTGAGCAGGTTGAGTCGGCAGGGCCTGCGGAACATCCCACTTGCCACAGCTGTGGGCAGCTGCGGAGAGGGGTGGCTCTCTGGAGAGTCCAGGCCTGGAGGCTCCTCAGCACAGAGGTGGTGGTTGACGCCATGGGATGGATGAGATCGCTCGGGGAGGGTGTGCAGGGTGAGAAGAGAGATGACTAGGGTAAGGCCCCTGCCCTCTAGAAGCTCACAGTCTAGTTGCGTTCATGTGCAAGTCGTGTACCCCCAGCTAGATTGTAAGCTCCTTGAGGGCAGTTACCATCTCCACACAGCAGTCCCTCGCCAACCATGGGGGTTAGTTTCTGAACACCCCTGGGGCAGGAGAAGTCAGGCTTGAGGAATTTAGGACCTTACTGGGGAAAAAATAGGGTTAGGGGAATGAAGTCACGTGTGAACTTATGAAATCATCATATTTTTTACATTGACATGAAGAAAAAAAGACAATGACAGCATATTCCAACATTCACATATCAGTGACACAAATCATCGACATTTTTACATGAACAATGCTTTACAAATAATTTTCATATACCATCCCTCCCTTTAGTAGAGCCCTCCCCTTTGCAGCTAAAATGATAGACCTGTTGAATCCATTTTTGCATGGCTGGAAAAAATTCATTTGCGAAGAGTCATTTTCTTCTGTATGTTTCCCTGTGCAAATCCTACCTTTCAGTTTTTATGAGCCTGAACTACTGATTTCTATCTCTTGGTCCTACCTGCAAGCATGTACCCACATCCCAGCAGGTGTGGGTTCCTGACTTCTGATGGGCCCTCCTCCCACTCTTCCCTCTCCCAATTCTCTGCGAACTCCTCTCCTGTAGTCTGCCATCCACTTCACCCACGTTCTCTTCCCAACCTCTGGGTCAATTTCATCACCTGCACAGGAATGACCTCAGATTGGCCATGGCTTCTGAAGTAATTAATATGCAAATGTGTAGCTGCGGGTATTAGAATTAGGTGCCTTATTTCCTAGACCCTAGCATATCCTGCACGCACTAGCTTATAGGAGGTGTTCAAAGGTTTCTTGCTGAACTGAGCACATTTTTAGCTCAAAGTAAAGAATGTGGATTTTTTTTCTCTCTCCACCCCATGCTCCAGATGAATGTTAAACCTTGCACACAGCATAAATATTGAAATATTTGTAGGCACATTTAATTTTCTCTTCTGACAGGTCATGATGACAAGAAGAAACTAATAGATGCCATCTATCTCCATTCACGAAGGCAATTTTGAGTTGCACATGGCATGCTGTCAATAGATAAAAAGATATGGCCTTTTAGTGGAGAAATTCTCCACCTTTTCCAGCTCAGAGACCACTTGGATAAAGCAAAAGACCCACTAAGCTATGATTCCCTAATGCATGTTCATGATTCAAAAGGCTATCAACACCTTGACCAAACAGGAAGATGAGCACTGTTTCAGATCAAGAACCAACAAAACAATTTCAAGCAAAATCATAATCATTTACATATACATAGCCCTTTACAGTTTACAACATGCTTCCAGGTACATTTTTAAACATCTCATTTGTTCCTCACAGCTACTCTGTGAGCTTAGCCAGAGAAGGCACTAATATCTCCATTTTGCAGATGAGAAAACTGAGGCTTTCCAAAGGAGGATAACCAACTAATTAAATTTGAATGCCCCACCACCACCATGGTTGATGCCAGCTGGATTATAAATAAAAAACAAAACTTCATTGCAATGCTGTTCCACTCTCTTGTAATTGCTAGCACTTGCAGATAGCCTCTCCCAATTAAGAATTCCCCTCACACCCACTGTCTTCCCTTGTCCGCTAGCCACCCCTGGCTGTGAACCAGCCGGCGGCCCATCAAGGCATCTGAGTCAGGACCTGTGGGAAAAGGTAATGAATACATGTCTAGGATCACACATACCAGGAAATGGGTTCAGCCCTTCATAGTCACGATCATATTGTATCCCCTCCACAGCCCTGCCAAGGAGGCTCTGCTATTCCCACCTTGCAGGTGAGGTTGGGAGAGGTTATGGGACGTGCCCACCTCCCAGGGCTTGAAGTGGAAGAGCCCAGTTTAAAGGGAATCTGCCCCCCTTTAAGCCTCGTTTCCAGCGCTTCCCACAGGCCCTTGATTGGTAAGTAGCAGGACTAAAATGTAAAAAGATGTGGGTCATCTTTCTAATATTCGCCTCTGCTTCCAAGGAGGCAAAGCAAAGTATGTGGTAATAGATCCCAGGGAGCCCCTAGCAGCCCTTATTGCATGTAATCCTCTACAAAAAAACTTGTAGGAGTTAGTCCCTCCTTTAGAGATGCAGAAATGAGGCTGCAGAACACATTAGTTTGGCCACGGCCACCTGTCTGGGGAGCAGCAGAGCTGGGATTTGAACCCAGGTTCATCACTGGACAGCAGAGCAGTCCCAAGGAAGCACTTTCCAGTGAGAGCCAAGGGTGCTCCACCCCCAGCTCCCAGCTCGCACTAACAAGGCCCGCAAGGACCTAACCGCAGAGGAAATGAGCACCCTGATCGCAGAGCCTCTGCGAAGAGCCCCCATATGGACTAAAGCACCTGACACTATGATTGATCCCCACAGAGACCCAAATCCTTTGTGATATTCATTGTTTTCAATGAATTCAATGGTTTTCAGGGAAGTGGAGGTTGAGTCCATTCATTCATTTCCCAAGGGATCATTAGCCAACAGGTGAAAGGAAAAAGACCAATGGGCACCAACCAAGAGAACACAAGGAAAAGGTGGACACACAGGTCCAATGAAAATGAAAGGCAAAACTGCAGACATGGAAAGCAACCTAGTGGCTGCCAGGGGCTGCGGAAGGCGGGGGTAGAGAGTGACTGCTTAATGGGAGAAGGGTTTCCTTTTGGGGTAATGGAAATGCCTTGGAACTACAGTGAGGTGATCATCATTGTGAATGTACGAAATGCCACTGAAGTGTACACTTTAGAATGGTTAATGGTGAATTTTATGTCCTATGAATTTTACCTCAATATTTGAAAAGGTGGGGGGAGGAAAGTTGCATGCCCTGAACAGAGTCTGTCCATCAGACCATGCCTCAATATGTGTGTGATAGCTGAGGCTAGTTCTCTGTGGGTGTGGAGATTTCTTCACACAGTGAGTGCCCAGCACCACAGGTGGGTGGGTGTGCATGTGCTTTTGTTCATGGACTAAGGGTGTGCATGTGTGTGTGTGTGTGTTTATACTATGGGCCGAGGGGACAGCCTTCGGAATTACATTTTTAGAGCTGGATTCTTTGGTTTTGTAACATGTCACACCTTCCAAATTCACCTGATTTGACAATAATTACAAGAGCAGCAATGACAGCAATAGCATTATTATGATATGGCTGTTACTGAACAATGGCAGGTACTATTTACTGAGAGACTGCTATGAGTCAGCTACCTCCACAAATGCCTCATTCGCATCATCTCATTTAATGTTCACAATAACTCGTGAGAAAGAAACTCCATTTTTCAGGTGAAGAAACTGACTATTACAGATTAAGCACCTGTCCAAGACCACACATTAGTAATGATAGGGGCAGGATTTTAATCAAGTCCATCTGAATGATGCTTGTGATTTGAGAATAGAGCAGGGGGGAGGTGGATAGGAGAGTAGATTCAATGTCTCTAATTGTGGAAAAAGTCTTAAAATACAGACAAATATTTTTAAAGACTCAGAATCACATTAGTCAGAATAATCACTATTAACAGCAATCTAACATATTCACTTCTAATTGTTTCTATTTCTTTTACATAGCTGACATAAAGCTACAGAAGTAATTGGGTATACTGTTTTTCCCACTTCCATTGTACATGAACATTTTCCCACATTTCTACATGTCCCCATACATATAATTCTGAGTATCTATATATAGTCTATCCTAGAATATATATATTTTATCTTAATGCTGAGCAGTGAGATTTCCAGTTTTGTGTGCATATAAACAACACTGCAGTGAACATTTTTGCCTGTTGGCTTTCTCTGCATTTCTGGTTCATTACTAAGGATTTGGGGTTCCAGATATTCCCTGGACCTCATGTCCTTCTCTGGAACCCTGGCTGAGCAACAGCATCATCTGTGGAGGTTTCTGCACATTCGCACCCCCTGGCCCCACCCTAGAGCTAAAACTGGAATGTCTAGGGCTGGGTTGGCGCTGGCTCCAGTGCTCTGCCTTTTTTTTTTTCCATTTGTTGTTCCACTTATTTATGCATTCATTGGGTGTTTCTTTTATGTGTCCTGACCTAGAATCAAATGCACAACCTTAGCTGGTGCTCTGCTCTTAAAAGATTGGGCCAGGGGTGATGCTGCCCACCTGTTCCTGGCCTGACAACATAGACTTGCAGTCTCGACCAAAGAGAAGATTCTCTCCTCCCTACACTAACTCCTGGCTGACAGAGCGCAGGCCTGTGGAGAGTCCTCTAACCTCTGGACTTTACCTTTTGATTCTGCCACATCTCCAAGCTACCTGCACTGTTATTACCTAATTCTTACAATCAACTTTTGTTTCTGGAATCAATTCATTCAAAAAGCGTAACTGTTTCTCAATATGGTAAGTTAACAAACACCATCCCTTCATGGATAGAAGAAAAAAAAATGTGAAATGCTGAAAACAAACTACGATAAATGCTGTTGTCTCCTCATCCAGATCCAGACCTTTTCTAAACAGGAGATTAACAAGTGTCACTGAGGTATTAAATATCTTCCAGGCTCTTTCCTCCACTAAATCACAAAGATTGATGAAAAGAAATTGAAACAGCACTTCCCCTGCCATGTGATTCAATGTTATTTAACACCCTGCTTAGGTAACACACTTACTACCATTTGCTACCAGTCCCCAGAAGAGAACACTGATCTAGTTCAACCTTCTCCATTTACACACACAAATAAAAGAGGGTGAAAGTTCAGTGACAGGCCTTTGCCACATCCAAGCCTGGAAGCCAAGCAGAACCAAAAATCCAGGTTTTCTGCTTCCTAAGTCATTTCATTCTCTTTGAAAACCTTATTGAAAAACATTAATATATAGTATACATTATATATTATATATACATTATATAATATATATTAGAATATATATAGAGAAAATATACATTTATTTGGATCATTGTTTATAAGATCTCAAAACATATGCTAAAAGAGATTAAAGATATAAACATTTCTTGAAATATCCTATCAGCAACTGATTATTGACCATGAACTTCAGTGCCAGACCCTGAGCTGTGAGCTGGGCTTACAGCAGAGAATAAGAGACCTCACCCAGCTCCCATGTCCAGCCCAACAGCATGTAGGGGCAATGTTGGGACTGAAATAATATTTGTAGAGTGATCACTCATTCAATTCATTAGTCCACAAACATGCATGAGCATGTACTATGTGTCATATTTCCATCAATTATTTTTATAGGAACACTGGATGTTTCTTCTAGATAGTTACTCCAGTAACTGTATTTACTGCTAAAATTAAAACATCATAAGGATGGTAGGGTTTAAAATCATCTCTCAAATCAGTTCTAGAAATATGTTTTACAAAAGTTATGCTGAACTCCTTAATAAAGGATACAATTTAAAAAGTATTATACAAAATTTAGATACTACAACTAATAATAGCTAACATTAAAAAATCATATAATTATTTATAATTAGCTGATATTTACTGGATACACTTGGCTTTGTGCTCAACACTTTGGTAGACAATGACTCATTTCATCCTCACAAGAATCCTGTAAAAAATTACTATTTTCTGTAATGCACAGCCTTGGAAACTGACACTTAGAGGGGCTAAATAATTTTCCCAAGGGGCTAAATCATTTTCCCAAGGTCACACAGCTACTGAGCAGTAAGACTTAGATATAAATCCAGACAGCAGATGGAAAGTTTGGACCATCCCAAGTTGGAAAGTCATACCCTCTAGAGGAAAAGTAACTAAATCTTTGTTGGAATTTTCTTCATTTCAGTTATATTCACAAAGAGTGGGAGCAATTTGAAAGCTCCTCCAAAGTTTAACCTCTAGTTTAACCATTTATTAGTTAACAAATAGGTGATGATGGTGTTTTCCAAACGTTGGAAAATGCGGGAATCACTGGTTGGACTACATTCGCTAGGACTGGTGACAACCTGAGGATCTGCATTTCTAACTAGGTTTCCAGTGAGGCTGATGCTGCCGTTCTGGAGCCCACACTTTCAGAACCACCCAGTCTGGGGATCAGGGCTTTAGAATTTAGACAGACTTGCATCAGAATTTCTATTTGTTGCATGTGCGACCTTGGGCAAGTCACAGAACCTGACCGCTGCTATTAGATAAGATCAGTGGGATACCCATCAAGGCCACATGGCAGTGGATTAAGGTCACTCTTGGTAGCACCCAGCACACATAGTGGCAACATCACATCATGCAGAAGATTTCATGGATGGCTCGTAGGCAAACCTAGAAGCGTTAGAGGGCATCTGGGCTTTTGTGGGGAGCTCACTGCAAAATTAATAATTATAAAATAACAATATAATTGGATGGCTTTAGAAAGCATGCGGCTGTCAAATGGAATGAATGGGAAGCATTAAGTAGTCTTTTTTATCTTCCTCTGCCTGACTGATGAAGTGTTGTCTGGGGGGTATATTTCGTGCATGTGTATACGTACGTGTTGTTTGTTGCTGTTGCTTTTCAAATAAGCCTCCAACACAAACCCTGTTAGGAGCTTATCTTTCAGAAAAAGCAGAATATATTAAGGGCTGGAAGAACATATTACAGACTGGAAATTGGCTGTGGGCCATGGTGGAGTGGTGGGGCACGTTTTCCAGCTGTTTTCGGGCACTTGAAACATTTAAAGATGGACCCTGACGTGATTGAGTAGAGCTTGAGTCATGTGATGCGGGATAGAGTTCTAAGGCCATCTGTAAAGATTATTGGCTAAGGAAGCATGAGGCATATCGGTGTGACCCATCAAAAGAGGGATCCAAGAGGGAGAGAGAAGATCAGAGAATCCAGCTCTGCTAGTAGTGGCTAGCCACTTGCATTTGCAACTTCTGGGCCTTGCCTGATGGGATTTCACTGTTGGAGCTTCAGGTTCCACAAAGGAGGGCAGAAGAACGGCCCCCCCAGGAACCATTCTGGCTCCTTCACAGCCTCCCCTCTCATTCAGGTCCCAGCTCAAAGGCTGTGGTTCTGACCACACCATGGGTAGCAGAGACTACCTGCACCCCCTCAACACGCCTGCAGCTTCCAGGGGCAGTCTTCACACAATCAAGGCTTCACACCTCAAGCCAGGCACTTGCATTGTATTGCTGGGGACTCTCTGGCAGTGGGAACTCACGCATGGGGCAGGTGGAAACACCTGGAGATAAGTTAGTAGATAAACTATACTCTCACCTCTTGATATCAACTCCCTGTCTCCCCCCTAACACGGCCCTGTCCTAACACACATCTATGAACCTGCAAAGGGGGTTAATGGAAAGGGATTTGAAATTCAGAGGCTTGTGTGGCTTTGGGCAAATTATTTGCCTTCTCTTATCCTTCTTGAAACCATCTCGACATGAGGGATGGTACTGCCTGCCTAATGGGTTAATAACAAAGGCTGTGAGCTTAGAGTTGTAAACTGGTCAGGGCATGAGATGCATTTAACAAGTTTGAATTCATTGCATTCCCTGTGTCTTCCTTTTCACCTGTTCTCTCAAGTGCCACCAAATAAGGCCTGTCCTGAAAATATTGACTGCATACTGTTTTAATTGTTACTGACACATTGGCTCGATACTTTCGGGACAGACCTTCCTAAATCCCACACTCTATAGGGAATGGGATTCTTTCAGCCTGACTCTCCCATACCCTCTTGCTAATCATCCCTGTCCCTTTGTACACACACACACACACACACACACACACACACACACACACACGGGATTACTGCATTACACAGCCAGCAGCTGTACTCTGTATTGCTTATTGCTTTCTGCTTCCATGTAGTAAACACTCCCAGACAGGTCCTAACCCTTCCATATAGGCTACTTGGCCATTTCCAAGGTGGGGAAAATGAGGATCAGAGAGAATAGGTGACTGATTGCTTGAAACCTCAGCCCTAGTAGGTGGCAGAGCACCTGCCTGACTCCTAAGGCTCCCTGTGAATTCCAGAGACCGCAGGACTATGATGAATGCCCTTCAGGCCTGCTGAAGTTTCCAGCAATATACTGTATATGCCTGTGCTAATAGACCTCCTCTTGCTTTGGTTTAGTGAAAATTATGCCCTGGGCACTGTCCTAGGCAAACCCATTGAGGTAATTATTATTAGCCCATTTTATTTATTTATTTTTAATATTTTATTTATTATTTTTAGAGAGAGGGTAAGGGAGAGAGGCAGAGAGGGAAAGGGAGATCCATGTATGGTTGCCATTCACCTGCCTCCAGCTACGGACCTGGCTGGAGACCTGGGTTGCAACCTGGTTATGTGCCCTGGCTGGGAATCAAACAAGCAACCTTTGGGCTCACAGGCCGGTGCCTTATCCACTGTGCCACCAGCCAGGTATTAGCCCATTTTACAGTTAAAGAAACTGAGACTTAGAGGGTAGCAATTTGATCTCCATCACAGAGTAAACAATTAATGAAACCAAGAATTGAATTTAGGTGCATCTGATCCATAGCCTAAGTTGTGTTTAGAAGGTGCGCCCTTCCTAGGTTCACTTCTTGTAGCCTTCCTCTCTCTCCTCCTTACTGCTGCCTTCCCAGTGTCTTCCCATAGCTTCCCCTTGGACTCTCAGTTTTTTGTCTCCCAAAGGTAGGAAATAAGAGCACCCACTACATCACAAGTTCTCTGAGGTTTTCCTCATCAAACCGCCAACCACTGTTAGAAACTCCGAAATGATCTGTTCAACTGAAGTGATCAAAGCCTCAACAGGTGTTGCTTAGAATTTGTTTTAGTTCCCTTCCAACTTGGGATAGCCACTCCTCTGGTGATCAGTTCTATTTCAGCTCGCTCAACATGCAAAGACAAGCATTTGCAGCAATTCAAACCAATGAACAGCATCATTAAACACCAACAAATGCTCCTCTTTGAGGGAGTATTCCGTGACAGTGGGAGCCAATGGCCACAGATGGGTAGAGGCACCCAGAGGAGCCGCATTCCTGCTTGGCTCCATCATGACAAAAGCTCCACTGGCCCCCCACCTTCCTGCCAGCAATGAGGTCCATGATCAGGCTGGGTTATGAGGAGGAACAGCTGGATGGACATGGGTATTGTGACAGCCCTGGCACCTTCCTGATCTCCCCAAGAGAACACAGCCTTCCAACTCTATTTGCAAAGCAGCCAGTCAGTCAAGTCCAAAAGCAGTCTAAAGAAGGATCCACTCTCTGAAATCCTGCCCTACAAGAGTGCCCAACAGTATGTGAGGTATCAGGGCCCAGCTGTGGCAAAGATGTCTGGCTCCTTCAAGAGGGCCAAGCTGGGTGACAGGCCCTCTCTGCCGTCTGGTCACTCAGGCACCCATAAGGCTATCGATGGTTAACAGGTTTGGGTTACTGAAGTGATTTCCTCCCTAGTCTTGGAACACCTCACTCCACACGTGGTGAAGTAGCTGAAGTGGACTGTGCAGCCAGATTACCCAACACCCAGTCCTGGCTTCACTGCAGACTCCCCAGGTGACCTTGGACAAGTCACCTACCCTTCCTATGCTTCAGTTTTCTCAAACATAACATAGGAAAAATAGCAGTTCTTACTTTGCACGGTTATAAGAAAATGAAATGAGATATTTATAAAGTGCTTTAAATCAGTGCTGTTGCATAAGTTTCCTGTAAGTATTTATCAAATACTCATCATATCTCCCAATAACTTCCGAGTGCTAATCTCTTGAGAAACATACCTAATTCTTAATTTGCATGAATGAATCCCTTCATTCATTCATTCCTCTCCTATGTGTGCTCCCATAATGTTGTGCCTGATCATTGCACTTAGAACTCTGGATCATCTTTTTCATTCCATGAGTATCTTCTCTGCACCACAGCCAGGCACTGTGTCAGCACTAAGGATGCAACTCTGGACAACACTGGCCCCAGAAGAGATGGAGAGATGGGTAAGAGTCACTACCAGCAAAGGTGAGGATGGAGGGCGAGGGGCATCAGTGGCAGGCACCTTAATGAACTATCAGTTACATTAGATCTTAATGATGTTGCAATAATTAAAATAAGAACCATCTACTCTTTCTAGAGCAAAAAAAAAAAAAAAAAAAAATTCTCCAGATGTCCAAGGGACATGTTCATTCAAAAATGGATATAACAACAATAAAAAAGGACAATGAGAAGAATGCATACATACACACACACACACACACACACACACACACACATATTCTGGCCCCTGGTGTTCCAAATTTTCTATTATACATAGGGTTCCCAAACCTCCTGGCCACTGTCCCCGCTTCCCGTGGCTCGCAGCCATGGTGCAACACCGCAGGCTGTTGACGGCACCCCTGGCAGCCCTTGGCTTCCTGGAACTTCCATGGCTTCAGTTCACTCAGGTTTCAGCTGCCTTGGAATCCACAGACTTTCTGGCAAAAGGGCTAGCTCACTCTGCTTACCCACCTCATACTGAGACTGTCCATCCTGCCGCAGTGAATCCAGCTCTCCCACCGATTGGTTCGCAGATGCCCATGGGAAGGCACTGTTGTTCCCAGGAAACCCTCAAGGCCAGCCCCTAACAGCTGCCGCAGCTGGCCAGGCCCTTTTCACTCTAAAGACTGCTTATTAAGAATGTTGGTTCAACATGCCAACCCATCGTAATGCATAAATTTGGTTTGGATCCTATTTGAGAATGAAAAAAAAAACAACAACCCACGAAAACATTTTTGGACAATTAGGGAAATCTGAATGTGGTATGGACAGTAGATAAAAATGGTAAATTATTATTACTTTCCTTAGGTAAAATACTGTATCATGTTTACTATATAGGACATATATATTTTCTCCAATTTGCAGACATGATTTTTTCATGCATGCCTCTTCTAAAAATATCTATATATGTGCAAACACACAGAGGTAAGGCTTACATGGCAAATATTTTGAGAAAAAAAAATCAATTTTGTATGGTTCTATATAGACCTTATTCATATGTACCCAACATTGAGACCTAAATACAGAGAGGGGTGGGGGGAAGAAAGAGAGGCAGAAAGAGAGAGATACAGAAACATAAGATATATAGATATTATTTATCTCCCTATTTTAAAATTCAACCTGACTTTTCCCTCTATGGCAAAAAGAGAAAAACAAACCAACCAACCAACAAATCCTTGGCCCTGCCCTGCACTCCAACCCCACACGTGCACGTACATACATACACACACAAACATGCACAGACACATACATACATATGCATATACAATTACACACATGCACTGGAAGGCACTTGCTTTGAGTTCAAAGCCCAGAGTAGCTGGCCTGGAACAATAAAGAGCTGGGATTCGGCACTGGAAAACTTGAGTCCCAGCCCTGATGTTCAGGAGCTGGTGGTCTTGAAAAGCCACTGAACTTCTCTGAGTCTTACTTTCCTTAGTCACTGAGGAGTATAATGATCCTGTCAACCAATCACACAGGTTAGCCCAAGGATCCGGAGGAGGAAAGGCTGTAAAGACACCATCGCAACACCCTGTATGTTCACTAATAAGGGACACACGAAGAACTGAATGCATGGAAGGGGTAGCCATGCTGTCTAAAGGTCCCTGTGTCAATCTTCTGGAATTGAGCCTCCTAGAATATAGCTTCTGAGCTGCTTGCTACTGGAAACAGATGTAACTCTTTTAGCTGTACATGTTATAGCCAAAGCAATAAAAACACAACTGGCTTTATGATTTTTTTTATACAGACATTCCCAAAGCAATCTTATATAAATGGTCCTGAAGCACGCAGCAGAGACAAAGGGGCTGAGTAGAGAGATGGAACCCAACCAAAGAGTCCTGCTTGGGTCATGGACAAAGAATGCAAAAACCTTGGCACGCTGCCTCCTGAGCCTCTCGATTCTAAGACTTGGGCAGAAAACCTCATTCATTCAGAGACCATTAATTCTGATGATGTAGACTTACCCTCAGCTGACCTGGCCACTGTTCTATCTGTGAAATGCAGTCTGGTTTAGAAGGAGAGGCCACATGGTGCAGAAGTAAGCATGCTAGCTGGGTGGCCAGGAGACCTGGGCCACTCCTGACCCCACCACTATGTAACCTTGACTGAGGCACCTTTCTTCCCCAGCTTCAATTGTCATCCCTGTCAAAGGACAGTGTTGGATGAGAGGCTGTTCCTGTCTTATCTGATTCTAGGATGCTACCACCAGTCACTTCCGTTGGGAAGCTCCCCCAATCCCTTGAAGAATGTTTGCTGACTGGAACCGGGATCTGTGAAATAAAAGCATACTTAATCAACCAAGGGAACAAACTGTTTTAGAGCAAGTTGGAAGCACTCAACGTCTATGACCCAAGGAGGTACAAAACATTTCAGTTTTCACAGCCTGATTCACAAGGATTTTCATCTGTTTGGTGCTAGTATGGTTATGTAGGTACTCTACATACTTGAAAGTGATAAATAATCCTATTATAGAAAGCAGTGTGAGGCATTCACCTACGCTATACTCAGTGCTAAGAGCTTTATATACCACAGCAATAGTATGATGTAGGTTCAGTGCCCACACCTTCACATAGAAAACTATAGCCCAGAGAAGTTAAGTAACTCGTGCAAGGTGGCACAGCAAATATTTAAAGTAGGAGTCCCATTCCATCCACTATGGTAGGTAGCATCTGAAATTAGCCCACCATCTGTAAATAAACACTGGTTTATGAGTATGCTATTTGTCTTTCCTTATAATGGTCATCAACTTAAAACTATATTGAGCTATCATTGATGTATAACATTGTACATGTTTTAATTGTTTAACCTGATGAGTTTTTATGTCAGTATACATCTGTGAAAACCTTACTACAATCCAGAGAGCGAACACATCTGTCATCCCAGAAGCTTCCCCATACCCTCCACTCCTCCCCAGGCAATCACTTATCTGCTTCTATCATAATATATTATTTTGCATTTTTTAGAATTTTATATAAAAGGAATCAAACAGCACATACTCCTTTTCAGTGTGGCTTTGTTCACTCAGTGAAATTATTTGAGATTGATCTGCGTTGCTGGATTTATCAAGAATTCATTCCTTTTTATTGCCGAGTGGTATTTCATTGTACGGACGTGTCATATTCTTTACCCATCATCTACTGATGGTCATTTGGGTCACGTACCGTTTTTAGTTGTTACCAAAGAAGTGGTCATGAACATTCCTGTACAAGTCTTTGCATGTAAATATATTTTCATTTTTCTTGGGTAAGTAGCTAGGAATGAACTGGCTGGGTCATAACTAGGTATGTATTTAACTTTTTTATAATTTATTTTATTGATTTGAGAGAGAGAAAGGAAGAAAAAGAGAAACAGTGATTCATTGCTCCACTTATTTATGCATTCACTGGTTGATTCTTGTATGTTCCCTGGCTGGAGATCAAATTGACAACCTTGGGATATCAGGACAATGTTCTAACCTACGGAGCTACCCAGCCAGGATGGCACATATTTAGCTTTTTAATGACCTGGCTGGTGTGGCTTAGTGGATTGAGTACTGGCCTGTGAACCAAAGGGTCACCGGTTCAATTCCTAGTCAGGGCACATGCCTAGGTTGCAGTCCAGGTCCCCAGTTGAGGGCATGGAAAAGGCAACCACACAGTGATGTTTGTCTCTCTTTCTCCTCTTCACCTCTCTAAAAAGAAATAAATAAAATCTTTTAGTTAGTCTGGATGATTTTTCCCCAATTAAGTTATAATTCCAGATTGGTCCTGGGAGGAGATTGGTATAGCTCCACTTACTCCTCCACCATCTTGGAATCTACAATAAATAAAATCTTTTAAAAAAAAAGAAGCCACCAAACTTTCCTCCAAAACAGGAGCACCATTTTACATTTCTGTTGCTCCATATCCTCACCAAAACTCAGTATGATTAGCCTCTTCCCTTTTAGGCACTTAAGCCAGTTTTAACTCCTGTCTCACAGTGGTTTTAACTTTCATTTCCCTAATGACTAAGGATGCCAAGCAGCCTTTCAGATAGATATTTAAAAAAGACTTTAGCTATAACATGAAAATATGACAAAATAACAGCGCTGGTTACCATTCATTAAACTGTTACCCTCCTATGTGACAGACAGGATGCTAGTAGTTTTACATAGCCATCACCTCACCTTAACGGCAGCCTGATGAAGCTCAATTAGGATCCAGTACTACAAATGGAGAAACTGAGACTCTGTGAGGTAGGGGTGATTTGTCCCATGTCACAGTTAGCCAATGGCAGGCCCATTTTTTATTTCTGACCTATGCTCCACACCCAGCAGGGTGCACCTGCCATTAACACTGCTCTTGGGAAAGACTCACATCCCAAATCTCAGGCACAGTCAGGACTTTGGGGCATAATCAGACAATGACAAAAACAAACAAACAAATAAACAGACATGGCACGCAAATGTAACCTTGGTGCTTTCTTACTACTTACACAGCCATTCCCTATTTGCTAGGAACATAGGACAGTTTAACCAAGATGCAATATAGCTGCAGGCCTGATCAATATACCAAGACTGTATAGCATTACAGGCAAAACAGATATCTGGAAAGTAGTTAACTGAGAGACTCAAATCTAAAGACTGACATAAGAACATCCATAGTTAGCACATTTCTGTTGTGCCAAAGAAATCACTTCAAAGACCTTTACAGGCAGGTATATTTCAAGTTGTTGGCTGGCAAGCCAGCATTGGAAGTAGGTGCAGGGTTTGCTCTCGCCCAGGAATGAAGTGACAGTGCCATGGGCAAAGCCGTGCGGTGCACCATTAAGCTGAGCAGCTATGAGCAGGCCAGCCCGACTCGCTGCACGTCAGCTTCCTTTTCTGGGCTGTCAATGGCTCATGGGAGCAGCTCCCTAACAAACCTTCCAGTGCTGGATGCTGGTGTCTGCATTTCTAGAGTTGTGGGCAATGGTAGTAAGTGTGACAATATAACAAGCAGAGCCCTACGTAAGTAGAACCCTACCAAAGCAGAAGAAATTTCAACTTTGTATTTTGACTTGAGAACCTTGACTCTGAACTATGGTGTTTAAGTTCCATATCTACAGAGTGATGCAGCCCTTCCAAGAATGGTGGTCATGGTATTCCTGTCTCCAGCCATTGTGAGGGTGCTCTTGCCTCTTCTGCTGGTGCTCACAATGTGGTATCATTTTTGTAAGTCCAAGTTCCCTGGTGGCCTTCCTTCTTCCTGAGGTCACCTCATCCTAACCCACTTCCCCATGGACTTCCTTCCAGGGCTTCTGTCCCTTTTCCCATGCTCTCTCCTCTGTCCAGGAAGTCCTTCCACATTTCTCCACTAGGAGATCTCCTCAACTCTTAGAACCCATTAGGAAGAAGTCTCTGTTCTCTGTCCCCAGGCAGATGTTGTCACCCCTTACATAGCACTCTCCCTGCGATGATGCCCTGTTCCCAGAATGCCCTTTTCCTCCTTTATATCTTACATAGTATTCGCATCAGCAATGGATTATCTGTCTCCTCCCAGTAGAAGGAGAAGCATAATAATGTAAGTAACATAAACATAATTAAATACAAATAAAAGTTAAAGTGCTATTCCAGTCACATTTGAAGGACCCAATAGCAACATATAACTATCAGCTTCCACATGGGAGGGAGAAGATACAGGACCTCTCCATCATTGCAGTAACTTTCCTGAAAAGTACGTGTCTATGTGGTAGTTTCCCCAATGGAGGTAAACTTGCTTCTTTAAGATGTAATTGCTGTATTTAAATGCACAGAAGACACTGGGCCTGCAATATTAGAGTCACAAAGAACATCAGGAATTCTGATACTGCTACTGATTGCAAGTTGCCACCTTTACCTGGTGAGCCAACCAAGTCAACCATGTGGTTATAAGCTACCTCTGAAGAGTCAATACAGGCTCTTATTGCTCTCTAATTGTTCTCCCTTATACCATTCCATCACCCAATACAACCTCCTCTGCTTGAGTCCAACTGAAATAGCTTGATTTTCTGTTTCCCTATGTATCTGTACATGCTGGTCCCTCCACCTGGAATGTCCTCACTGTCCCCTTGCCCAACCCTGATCATATTTCAACACAGGTAAAGCTTTACCTCCTCTGTGACACCTTCCCTGATTGCCTCCATGCAGAGCTGGCCAGCCCTCTTATATGCCCCCTGGTATATATTTCCATCCCTCTTCCATCATTCCTTCACACGGCTGTCTTCAAACACACCATGATCTCCTTGAGGGCAGGGGTTGTCTTTTACCCTACTTGGCCCACCATAGTCACTGACAAAATACTTGACAAATATTATTTTAAAGATTTTGTCAATGACTAAACACTCAAATTCTCAAAGAGGAGTCCAACTCTGTGCCTAGTAATGGCAGCATCACCTGGATATACGTGTGGCCTCTCCAGGTACCATCTCTGAAGGAAGACAAACTCATTGGATTGTTTACAACCCAGGCCATATTTATTAGAGGCTACACTTATAATCATTGGAAGCCTTGGATGGAAAAAAAGCTCCTGGTTGGCACCTGAAACTAACATAAAATAATACTGGAAGTCAACTGTAATTGAAAAATTAAAGAAAAAAAAAAAACAACCCTACTTGGCTTTTCAAAGAATTTCAAACCACCCCTGGCAAGCCATGGTAGTGTTGAGTTAAGAACTCAGGGTACCTCCTTCTATGTACTGAGTCAGTGGCCTTTGCTCAGTGACTCACCCACGGCTTGTAAACCACCTAAGCAGAAGGGAACTAGGAAGCCAAGCTGCTCACCCCCATAGGTATGCCTCTGCCCCCTTCCTCCATGTTCAGAAGAGCACCCAGAGCACAGGATGGGGTGGGATCCCTCCTGCCTCGTTAGAAGGCCACCAGGCCAACCTTTAGCTCTTTCCTGTGAAGGGGGTAGGGAATGGATGACATGGTCAAATC
This sequence comes from Noctilio leporinus, assembly GCA_004026585.1. Lineage (NCBI taxonomy): Eukaryota > Metazoa > Chordata > Mammalia > Chiroptera > Noctilionidae > Noctilio > Noctilio leporinus. Next base: position 401,065 of record PVIW01000538.1, read on the forward strand.
TGATTGGCAATCAAGAAACTTGTATTCTGGACTTGACATGTGATATGAACTCTACGGTGGGTTAAATTCAGCAAGTTACCAGCTATGAGCCACATCACTAAATATTTCCCAGCCTCATTTCCCCATAGAGGTCAAGATAACATAATTTCTGGGCTGGTAGTGAGGTGAAGAGATCAGGCTCTGCCACACAGTAAGAGTTCAAAACATGTTGGCCCCATCCCTGCCTCCACCCTTTGGCCTGATGTCCCGTAAACTAACTTGGCTTTGTAGGTTCAGGGAAGTCTTTCCTCTCTGAGTCCTTGGTTTCTCCAGCTACATAAGTGAGCTAAATTATGCCTCTGTTCCCTTCCAGATTCAAGGTGTGGCGGTTTGGGATATGAGACTTCTTGTGTGATATCTTGGTGTGTGTGTGTGTGTACATGTGTGTGTGTGTGCACATGTGTGTGTGTGTGTTTGTGCCCCTATAAGAGAGAGCATATGAGTACAAAACCATTTTTTTCAGCTCCTTAATGGAATAAGACAAATTTAAATATTTTGATCTCAACCCACTGTGTTCTCTTTGTTCCTTATATTATTTTAAAAGCTTATCTTTGCCTTTTAGCTCTTTCAACAATTGCAAATCCTTCCATAATACAAGGTAAAGGTTTTCTCCCTCCTGATGGTGCAGCAACAACAAGTTAAATTCTTAGTCTTTGTATATGAATTCTTTGATGTTTCCAATAAAATAGGTTGGGAAGGGCTGGAACAGAAACCCAGTCCATTTATCTGAGTGACTAATGCCTCAGAAAGTGACAGCACATGAGCAGCCTCCAGAGGTCAGCAGTCAGAGTCCGGACAGGCCTGCTTTCTACTCTGACCACCTTCCCAAGCTAGGGACAGTGATGAGAAGCCTGTGCACTCATTAATCCACTGAATCAAGTTCCCAAAGGGTTTTTGATGGGATCCTACTACTAGGAGATGTTCTGCAATTTTTTTTTTTTTTAATCTCGTGTTGGAAGTTTTAGAACTCTAATGTGCTAGTTATCTCTCTTGGGGGTTCACACTGATATAGCAAAGGCTCTGAGAATTTCTGCAGTGCAAGAATACACTTAACCTATCGGATCTGCTATTTATTGAACTTATTTGTGCACATACCAGTTTCTGTGTGTGCAGAGTTCTTCTCCCTCATGGAACATAGGAACTATTTCATCTGTCCACACACCCACATACCCTCACAATATGGAAAAAAATGCTTGAAACCCAGTTCCAGGAGTCACTCTGGACAGAGTAACAGCATGTACTCCAGAGTCAGAGAAACCTAGGTTCAATTCTAATCCCACAAGCAGTGCAGCCTGGGAATATTACTTAATCTTCCAGAGCGTCATCTGTGTTATAAACGAAAACTGGACCAATCGCCTCTACTCTTACTCACCTACGTGTGCATTAGGGGAGGAGAGGCATGCATAAAACATCTGGGGAATGATAAGTATTTTAAAAATGTGATGCCCTCCCCTCTCCTTGCAAAAATCACAAGTGAAGACATTTTAAAACGCAGTGATCGTTTTTAAAAGTGCTCATAAAACTTGAAATCAAATCATTTCACATAACTAGCCATCTCGGAATGTCATTCCATTACCTAGTCTGCATGTGCTCATACATAGAGGCATCCAGGAAAAAAAATGGCAGTGTTGCTCTGACACATACATGTGAAGGAGAGCTAGTATTTCAAGCAGCTACCTGGATTTTAATATCAAGGACTTTGCCTGTGTCGAATATTACTTTATTTAAAGGAATGTGATTTTGCTTGATACAGTTATAAAGTGCGTTCTGATCAAAATACAGCTGTTACTAACATTACTAACAACTGTTTTATCCCAGTGTGTTTTTACTGAAACCATAATGATGGGCACATTTGAAATAGGTGTCCCTGGCTGGTTTTCAGAAGCCTATTTCCCACAAAGAGTTCATATAATTCCACCAGGGTTTTTTCCAAGGTAGAATGAAGAGTTTAAAATGCTTGAAAGAAAGTCATCTTGAGGTTGCCCATAATTAAATAGGAGCTAAAGGGGCAAAATACAGAAAATGTGTCATCTTCCCTGGCTCTGAAATAAAAACAGATTATCAAGGAGAAAGTACCTTTGCAAGAAGACCTGATCTCAATCTACAGTGGGATTCCTTTCAAGCCTGGATGTCTATTTCAAAATACGCATTAAATGTCTACGATGGACTTAATTATGAGAGGCAGATAATGAGTCTAGCTCATTCCCTCCCAGTGTCTAGGGTGGTTGAGAGCTGCCAATCATTTTCCCCTTCAAAGAGGCCCAAGGTGCAGATACCACTTCCAGGAGGATGGCTGGACTGGAATGAAGGGGATCTCATCCCCTAGGCATGGCTGCCAGAAGTGGGGGCCTTCCAAGTGCCCTGGAGGGACCGCTTACGAAAAGCAGTGACAATTTTTCCCCACTGTTTCAATACACAGTGTTTAGATGAAGAAACTCCCTCATCCCTGTTTCTCATTTCTCAGCCTCTGAGGTCCCTCTTCCCACCTCCACTTATTTCCACACTGGTTGGGGGTGATTTGACATGAAACTCCATAAGCTACCTGTTGGCCTTAGCCTACACACGTGCGCACACACACACACACCTGGTAAAGAACAGCAGAGGAAAGAGCCCATCTCAACAGAAGAAGCATCAGACCTAGCATCAGAAAAACCTGAATTTGAATCCTGACTCCCTCACTTTTGGCTGTGCAGTCTTAGGCAATTTACCTAATCTTTCAGAGCCTCCATTTTCTGCCTGTAAGTTGGGGACAAGGACACCTGCCACTTAAATTTCAAAAGAGTCCCCTGGTTCATCACAGGACACCTTGCAGCCAGTGTTAGTGTGCCTCCATTGTTTCCCATGGACCAACCCCCTCCCCCAAGGGAGAGCAACTTATTGGAGAGGCCAGCTGAGAGATAAAAATGTTAAATAATTCAGAAGCACTAACATCAAGTCTGATGTAGGTATAAAAATAGTTACAAAACACCACACTCCCCTTGTGTTTAAAACAGCCACCTTGGATCCCTGGTAGATACAGGAGCTGGGGTCTGGCCTGGGGCTGGGGCTGAGCCTGGGGAGCTTCATCAGGCTACTTTGGCTCTTCTAATTACTCATCTGTGTACAAAGGCCAGGCAGGCATCTGCTTGTCACCTTTGGATTTTAAACCAGCCTTCAGATAGGAGGCTTATTTTTGAAGTGACAGCTTGCTCAGCTGGGCCACTGCAGCAAAGGGTTCTCTCTATCCTGCCTTCAGAAGGGGACCAACTGGAGAGTTCTCCAAGGATGCAGGGCCTCCTTGGAGATGGATCCCCCAAAGCTTAGGTTCCAAAGAGCAGGCAGACTACCCTGAGCTCAGTTATCCTGTGTCACCCAGAAGGACTATGATCCCCCTAAAAGCACACCTTCAGGAAAAAGGTCAGGAAGACGCCAACTGGAGAACTAACATTTACTAAGCTCCTACTAGGTTCCAAGCACCCTGCCAGATACTTTACCCACATTAATGCCTAAAGCCCTCATAAGAAACTGGAAATTAGTTGCAGGCTTCCACATTTCACAGGCAAGGAAAAAGAGGTTTTGAGAAGTTAAGGTAATTCTCCCAAATTTCCACTGAAGACTGAGGGTTCCGACTGAGCTCTCTTCTAGGCATGTTCTGAGCCCTCCCTGCCTGACTTCCCAGCCTGTGCTCTCTCCCCTGTACCCTCCCTAAGAGCAGAGTATGTGGCAGAAAAAGGTTTTCATGAAATATTCAGCTGCATTTGTAGCTCCAAGCCAGATCTGAACGCTTACTCAGTGCATTTTCTTGCAAAGGAGCTGCATGGAGACAAATTTTCAATTCATACTTAACAAGACAGCAAAACACGGCCTGTTGTTGGCCTACTCCAGGTATGGGGACCAGTCCAAGCACACACTGAGAGCCGTCGGCACAGGGACTGTTAAACAGAAGGCCAGAAACAAAGCCACTGCTCCCAGCAGCGGAGGGTCTCATGGAGTCTCTTTGGCTGACTTTACAGGAGAGAAGAGGCAGTGATCAGCAAGGAAGAGGGAGCCCAGAAGGGTAGAGGAAGGAGGAGGAATAATGAACATAATATCCCTTGTCCTTTCTGAGAACATGTTCTCATCCTCCATATCTGACTCCAAACACATCTTTCTTTTTGAAGGTTTCCTCGCCTCCCCCAGTCCACCTGCATATGAGAGTTTTCTCTCTCTCTCTGATGTGTCTCTTTCGTGCTAGGCTCTGTGCTACAAGCTTGATGAATGCTGTTCCATTGTGTCCTGGAAGCAGGTATTGTTCCTCCGTATTAAAGAGGAAGAAACTAAGAGATTGGTAACTGGCCAAAGGTCAGGTAGGCTAGCACAGTGGATCTCAACCAGAGTCAGCCAAGAATGATCTAATCACAGAGCCGACACTGACGGAGGTGGCCTGGCCAGGATTTAAACTGAGGTCAGTCTGACTCTTAAATTCATGATGGCTGGTCATCTCTTAACCCTCTCCTAAGTGCCTTGAGGTCTGAGTGGACTTTCTGTCCTTTTGTCCTGAATGATGCTGACTCCAGGGCATAGCTCACTCTGCAATCTCTCACTGATTGATGCTTAATAATGGTGCAAAGAGCAAGATGAGCAGCCCCACCAAAGGAGCCAGGCATTCTGTAGCTGAGCCCTTAAAGAGGACTGTGAGTCCATACTCCCACCCCCTGCCAAAAGGTTCTCAACAACCTGACATGCCCTGCTTGCACTCCTCCCATGATGGGGAGCTCAGTCCCCTCGAAGTCAGTCCAGTGCTTCGGAGGATGTTCTCCCTGACGCTGAACTGAATCCAGCTCTCCACTCAGCCACAACCTGCCTCAGCCTCTGGAGCCCTTGGGGGAAATCTGCTGGTTAGCCCCTAAGAGACCGGCCCCAAAGTCTTGGTCATGTTCTCCTTCTGATTTACAGACTGGTGAAGCAGAAAAACACAGATGGAGCCAGAGGAATCCAGATTCAAATCCTGTTTCCATTGTTCATATAGTTGGTGATGGAACATCACAAGTCTGCCTGCTGGAGTTGCTATGTTCAGCACATAGTAGGCAGTGCAGCACATAGTAGGGATCGAATGAACTAACTCTTAACTGGCAGGGTCTGTTCATGTGGACCTGGCTCCCATCTCTGGTGCAAGGTCTCTGACATTCACTGGCCTTATACCCATCACATCCTCTCTTTGGCCTCTGCCTGCCTGACTCTGGGGTCCACTTCTGAACCAATTAATTCAATTCCACAATCATTAAGGGGATGGGAAACTAAGATGGGTAACATAAACAAATGAAGATATGACAACCATGAGTTACCATAGCAACATTTTAACTTGAGAAGTTCTAAGAATATGCTATCAATTATAGGCACAGGCACAATGCAAGGCCTTAGAAACCTTCTTTGATGCCTGAAATCATCACCCAAACATTGATGGAGAATGAATATCCCAACGTATTTCCAATCTTCATGGGTAGACTATGAAGGGAAACTCTCCTTGTGGGAACTCCTATCAACTCTTGATACGCAGCGTCATTCATCAGTGCAGGTAGGTGTTGAGAAGGGCTAAACATCTCCTACAAAAAGTTCCGACTGAGAGTTCAGATTCAGCTGAAGATGGGAGTATAGCTTGCTCCCAGAGCACACCAGGCCAACTCCCCACCCCTCCATTCCCTGTGCACTAGCTGTGCACAGCTCCAGGGAAGGGCTATTTGCTTTCTGCTCAGAGGGCTCCGTGCAGGAACCCTGGCTCCCCGACTCCCGGGTGGGGTGACCTTGGGAAAGATGTCTAAGCTCTCTGAGCACTCTTTCCTTCCTGTGGAAAAAGGAGAAGACAAGACCTCAGCTTGTCGTGAGGACTAAATGAGGTAATGTAGGCCAAAGACAGCCAAATTCAAGAATATTCAAGAGCCTCTTATTGGCAGATGCTGTTCAGTCAACCAGCGACAAAAGCCACTATGTCGTGAAGATTTATAAATGTCATGAGAGACTAAGCAGACCAATGGACAATAGCCAGACCATATATATGCAAGGTCTGTCCAGAAAGTATTGGCTGCACAAACTATTTTAATTATATTGACATTGGCTCAATACTCTCAGGGCAGACCTCATATGACAACAGAACTCTGACCCCTCAGCCTTGGCAGCAACCAGCCCAAATGGTCAATAACCTACCAGTTTTTCTCATCTTTGCCCTCACCTCCACCTCAGGTCCAATGAGAGAAAGCCAGATATGCTTCCCAAACCAACCACGGAGGAAGCCACTTCTGGTCAGTCTGCCTCCAGCTTCCTTCAGCCAACAGCTTCCAATCGAAGCAAGCCTTAAGCCTTACTTCACTATGCAGCTTTCCCACTTTCCTGCCTGCCTTGGTGACCCATCAAAGACAAGTGATAGAGGCCAACTCCATTGTTACAGCAAGCTCTGAAGAAAGAGCCTCTGCCTGTTCTCATTTGGGCGGTCTTCTTTTTACTTCCATGGTCAAGAAACAGAATAAAGAAGTAAATTATATAGCATGTTCTGACCTTAAACTGCCCTCACCCCACCCTCAGATAACTCTTAATAAAGCAGACAATGTGATCATATTAAATCATAAAATATAGTACTTGATATCATGAAAAGAAGAAAATATATAGTAGACTCTGGCCGGTGGCTCAATTAGTTGGAGCATTGTTCTATATACCAAAAGTCTGGGTTCAATCCCCAGTCAAAGCACATGCTCAGGTTATGGGTTTGATCCCTAGTTGGGGCGCATCTAGGAGGCAACCAATCAATATTCATATCTCTCTCCCTCACCCCTGCTTCCTCTCTCTCTAAAATCAATGGGCATATCTTTGGGTGAGGATTCAAAAAGAAGAAAATATATAGTTGGGTAAAAGAGGTCTTGAACACTGGGTGGGGGTGGGGAGGTTACCAATGTAATAAATAGATTGTTAGAATGGGCCTTGTTAAGAAGATGACACTGGCCCTGGCTGGTAGCATAGTGAATAAGGTGCCGGCCTTCGAACCCAAGGTCTCTGGTTTGATTCCCCAGCCAGAGCACACAACCAGGTTGCAAGCCAGGTCTCCAGCCAGATCCGTGCTAGAGGCAGGTGAAAGGCAACCATACATTGATGTTTCTCTGTTTCTCTCCCTCTCTGCCTCTCTACCTTCCTCTCTTTCTGGAAATAATACATAAAATCTTAAAAATAAATAAATAAATAAAAAACAGTGACACTGGATTAAAGACTTGGAGGTGGGTGGCTAGCCATGTCGATGTTTAAGGGAAGAACATTTTAGGCAGGAGTAGGCCTGACATGTTCCAACAAAGCATGGGACATAAGGGATAAAGGGCAGGAGGTGAGGCTGGAGAGGTGGGGGAAGACCCTAGGATGTCGAGGTGGGTTCTGTAGGTTGTATAAAGACTGGGACCTTTATTATGAGACAAATGGGAGCCATACAAAGCTTGGCACAGAGGAGTCACCTGTTCCAAGCTATGTCTTAACAGCATCAGTTTGGCTGCTGTATTGAGAATAAACTGCAAGGGGTCAAGGGCAGAGCAGGGAGCCCAGTGAGGGAAGCCACGTCCATCATGCAGGAGAGAATGAATGGGGGCTTCCACCAGGAAGGTAGATGTGCCACTGGTGAGAAGTGCTCAGGTTCTGGCTCTGTTTTGCTTATGAACTCAAAATGTAAGAGCACCTTTCTTCTTCCTTTCCTTAAAAATACAGAAACCTTCACAGATCCAGAAAGCAAAATATGGTCTAGGTCAATCCTAGTGGTCTAATGGCCATCTCACCTGGCATGACACAATTACACACACACAGGCCAAAAGCTAGGAAGCCAGTGGGGGCGCCTGCTCTGGGTTTCTCCAGTGATGCCCTGGTGCTCCAGTGAGTGACACCTCCCGCGTGAAATGGGACTGAAAATCGATAGCTTCCCTAACTCCTACCAGACTGGAGGGAACTTGGCAAATCCTTCTGTGGAGCCATTCAGCGACAGAGCAGAAGCCCTTTAAAGCTGCTTAATCTTTGCCCTGGCAACTGCAAGTAAAAAACCTGGGCTGAAGAAAATAAATAGGCAAGTGCATAAAAAGGTTGATCTCAGTATTACTTACAGTGGTAAAAATTTGAAAATGATAGGAACTTGGTTAAATAAATAATGATATATCCTTATGATGCAATGCTACATAGCTATTAGAAGTCACATAGAAGAGAAAATGTAATGGCATGGAGAAATGATTGTGATATATTAAGGTTACAACCCAACATGTACAGTCTGCTCCAAATAGTGGGGGTGGGGAGGGGGATGGGGTATTAGTGAAGGGGAATAGTATTTTATGTAGTAACAGTACTGGAGTAAAATGCAAAACATGGTAGGAAAAACTACCTCTACATGGAAGGATGGTGGCTTGTTTTTATTTGTTCTCTGGGTTAAGTGCTTTAAATTTTCTATTTACTTGTATTATTGGTGTGACCCCCCCCCAAAAAAAAAAAAAACCCTTTAAATAAAACATAAGAGCCCTGGCTGGTGGCTTAGTGGGTAAGGTGCTGGCCTGCAAACCCAAAGGTCGCTGGTTTGATTCCCAGCCAGGGCACATAACCAGGTTGCAAGCCAGGTCTCCAGCCAGGTCCGTAGCTGGAAGGAGGTGAAAGGCAACCATACATTGATGTTTCTCTCCCTCTCTGCCTCTCTCCCCTTCTCTCTGGAAATAATAAAGAAAAATCTTTAAAAAAAAAATAATAATGTTATAAAACTTTCAAAATAATACTTATCCTAGTAATAGAAATTGCCACCTATTCAACAATGTTCCGTGAAGATGAATGCGCTTGAGGACGTGAAAGCAGTGTGGGGAGCATAACACAACACCAGGAATGGCATGTCCTGCAGCACTGTGATAATGGCCACTGTGTACTCCATCTACTGTCATTCTGCAGCTGTTGCCAATGAGACCACCACCAAACCAGCAAACAGATGCAGAAAACTGGATGACTTCATTTGCTTCCTGACACTCCATATCTGTACTCCTGACCTCAGGGAGATGAAAAGGAGAAGAAGAATAAAAGCAGAAAGGAAGGACAAGGTTGTAGAACCTGAGGGCCTTGAACCAGTAGCATTGGCCTCCCCTGGGAGCTTGTTAGAAATGCAGAATCTCAGGCCCATCCTTCCATCCACTGAATCATCACCTTCATTTTATTATTTTTTTTAATTTAATTTTATTGTTGTTGTATGACATCCATCCCCTTCATTTTTAACAAGTGCCCAGGCCTGGGCACATTAAGTTTAACAAGCCCTCTCTGAAACCTAACACTCTTCACCACTTTGAGATGAACTTGAGTTGAACTTAAAAGAAAACAAAACAAACAAAAAACCCAACGGAGCAGAAGGTTTTTCTTAAGCAAATATTAATAATCTAAAAGATATAACACCACCCTAACCACCCAGAAGTGCACAGCTCCAGGCCCCTGGGCAACGCCATGTCTCTGGCATCAACCTGGAGAACTACCACCATCTGATAAGCCTTTTGTGGCAAACAACAGAGATCAGGCATTCCCTGTTCTAAGCAGGAATCCTGAGCCTCTTGAGCCTTGCTGGCTGGGCAAAGGGCTGTGCATAAATGGTTAATAGGTCTCTGCCCAGAAATGAACATTCAAAAAATAAAACTAAGCCGAAGGACTATCACAGCATCTCCAGGCAGGAGACAGGCCTTTTCTAGCACTTGGAATGCCGCTGTGTCAGAATAAGGAGGGGCAGGCTAAGGGCCCCTTTCCTGACCCAGATGCTGCAGTTTTCCAGAAGACAGGAAAGGGGCGGGAAAGAAGCCCTGACTACAATATTTAAAGTCCCATGACTCAGATAAATTAGGTGACCCACCTCATATATAAATTACACAATATGTTTCTTTGAAGTAGGGAGGGAACAAATATTTAACGAGGCTCTCTGCCTGTCTGCACCCTTTCTGCCTGTCAGCCTGTCTGCACTGCAGCAGCATCACCTGGGGAGCTTTTCAGACCTCTGATGCCTGGTTCTGTTCTGTTCTTCTGAGAAAAGCTCCCAGGTGATGCTAATGCATAGTGAGGGTTGGGGTCCACTGTGCTGGGACTCAAACTCGGGTGTCTAACAGCAGTTCAGAGAAGCAGGTAGAGAATATGAGCACCCAGGTGGTGCAGAACTGGCATCAGAACCAGGAGGATCTGCTGGTCTAAATCTAGATAGAGCCCTCTGGTTTTTCCCAGGGATGCCAGAGGTCCTCTCAGACCTGGAAGAGGCTCTTTCAGACCTTCAAAGCACCCCTTCCACCTTTATGTCCACCACTGCACTGTGTAGATAGTTCAGTCTGAGCTCTGGAAGCAAGAATCAGAGGAAAGGAGCTGAGTGGGTGAAGAGACTGCAGGAAAAAAATAGCAACGCCAAGAGCTACCATCACATAGAAGATGCTGCCTTTTAGGCACTGTGCAAGTTATTTCACAAATCCCACACAACCCTTTGAGGCAGATATTTCTAGTTTCCATTTTACAAATGAAAAAAAAAAAAAAAAAGATGGAAGCTCAGAAAACCTAAGTTGCAAACTTGAATTCATGCAGCTACCAGGTGACAAAGCAGAGAATTCAACCAAAATTCTGTTGGCACTTTCCACTGTTTAACGTGGCCTTAGAAGCCATTTGCATCTTTAATTACCTGTATGTGCCAGATATTTTAGTGAACACTTAATTGCCATGTGTGAGACGGAATCTATCACTTCCCCAGTCCACAGATGAGGACAGTGAGACACAGAAGGGTTGCCCAAGGTTACCTGGCAAGGAGGTCAGGGTCAGGGTCTGAACTCTGTTCTTGCAAACACCCCATAGACAATGCTGCTCAGTCCGAATGACTTCAGGGTACACGTGGAAAACTGACGTAAACAGCCTAAAGATGAATCAAGGTTTGACTGTGGGAAGTACATCCTGGCCTTGAAGATAGACAAACACTAGGCTGGATAAGCCAAAAATTCCAAAATAACTGAAAACAGGGCAGATTACAAGCAGCTGGGAGGCTCTGACAGTACAACACGGCAGATGGAATCACAGTATTTATCTGCCTTCTAGGCCAGGACATACTTCCTAATGTCCAACTTTTAATCCTACTCACAATGCCTGCCTTGAAAAATATCTTTGGGATTTAACAGCATTGAGTTCAGTATATCTTTTAAAATATAGGTTTCATTGTGGATTTTCTCGTGTCACAAAAACACATTTTCAAAAACAACATTTAACCTTCTCTAATACCTTGCTGTTGGGCTTTGCCAGACTTTTCTTACCCAATTATTCATCTTTTTTTTTTTTTTTCATTCTTATAAATAACACTGCAGTGAACATATTTATTCTTATATCTTTTCTGTCCATCTCTGATTATTGCCTTTGGCTAGATTCCTAGAACGGGAATACTGGACTAAAGGCAGTGTCTCTAGGACTACTGATAGTATTGCCAAATTGCTTTCCTAAAAGGGTGTATTAATTTGCATTTCCACCAGCAGCAAAGGAGAGTACCTGTCTCTCAGCATCTTGTCCAGAATCCAACATTGTCTTAGAAATAATCTTGTCTAATAAGAGAAATGAAAAATAGTAGCAGGAATCTGCAAAGATGCTGTGTTTAAGGACTAGAGGACTACCTCTAGTCCTATAACCAGTATGGAGCTGAACCAGGATTTGAACTCAGGTTATTTAGCCTCAGGAGCTGGGTCCCTAGCCTGTGCCCCAAAGTCCTTGGCCAAAGCTTGGGTTTTGTAATGGTTGCCACATGTCAACTCTTGTTTCAGGAAATTTTACATGAGAGATCCACCAGGGCAGGGATCTTTGCACTAGTTTTTGATTGTCCCAAGCTTCTAAGCAAACACCATCTGCCCTGGCTGGTGTAGCTCAGCTGGTTGGAGGGTCATCCCATAAACCAAAAGGTTGTGGGTTAGATTCCCAGTCAGGGTTACCTATGTTGTAGGTTTGGTCCCTGTCTGGGATACATATCAAGAGGCAACCAATCAGTTTCTCTCTGGCATTCATGTTTCTCTCCCTCTCTCTCCCTCCCCTCCCCTCTCTTTAAAACCAATCAATAAAAATAAATAAATAAAAATAAGTTAATAAAAAAAATAAACAAACACTATCAGAACATTTTGCAATGATAGGAATATTCTCTATCTTCCCTGTCTGGCATTGTAGCCACTGTCCTTTACCAAGCACTTGAAATCTGCCTAATGCAACCGAGGAGATGAATTATTAATTTTATTTAATTTTAATTAAATTTACTTTAAATTGTAACTAGTGAATCCGTTGCATGGCACAGCTCTAGAATATCTAGCGCATCCCCCAATAAATATTTGCTAAGTGACAAACTCATGTAATCTCCTCAATCCACCTACCTCTCTCACACTTCCTGCAAGAGCAAGAAAAGAGTCTGCCTTTTCCTTCCTCACCTCCATGTCCACTTGTTTTCCTGAAGTCGGGGTTAAGTTATTTATCTGCCATGTGGGGGTGATGTGAAGATCGGCTAATTAATGTTTTCAAAGAGCTGCACCGCTGACTGGTTCTCAGAATAATTGCACGTTGATAAAGCCAATTCTCATCCAGAGGCCAAAGCAGGGCTAGGTTTCTTCAGTAAAAGGCTAGTTTCTCTGACTCACCCTGAGCTGGATCTTTCCATTGGGAGACCCCATCGGTGCAAACTGATTTCATTGGAAAGGTCCCACCAGTCAGAAGATAGTGACATTTACCTTTGCAATGGATTTGATGTCACAGTGTGATGAGTAAATTAATACTACAAACAAGATTGGGGAGGGTGGATATTTAACGAACTTGAACAAATTGCTTTTAAGCTCTTAAGCACTTTAATTGCTTGCATGATAATGACACAAATTTTTAAATTGTCTTGATCTAGTCTCAAAGTAGGTACAGTAAAGAACCTCTGAAGCAAAATACTTTGCTAAGCACTCAGCTTTTATTACAAAGTTGCCATTCTAGGAAGAACAGGAGACAGAGAGGCCTAGGATCAAATGCTAGTCCTAGGTGCATGACCTCAGCAAGGGGCTTGCCTTACTAAGCCCAGGTGTTCTCATCTAGAACATGGGGAAAACAGCAGCCGCCTGACACACAGGTGACACTCAGTTTTGCCTTTGCCCCTTCTTCTACTCTGCCTCCCTCACCAATGACAAGATTGACTATGTTCCTCCCCACTGTCTTCCGGAATGGAAATGCCAATTCTTAAAGCCCAAAACGAAAGAATGGGCACCTTCCTTTATGGTACCAATCTATGAATATAAGGCAGCTCCTCTTGACATCTGGTGGTCATTATTATTGCTTTCTGGAATAATGTGCAGAGTAGGGAGTCTCTTGAAATCTTGCTGCTTCAAGTGTGGGTCAGGGCTGAGGAGGGTGACACCACCTGAGAGCCTGTCAAAACGCAGATTCCTGGGCCCCACTCCAGACCTCCTGAATCGGGACATGCATTTAGCAAGATTCTTGGGTAATGCGTGTACATTCAACTTTGAGAAGGCCTGCCTTGCAAAGCATGAGATCCACTCTGCTCTCGCATCCTAATTTTATTGAGAGGGAATGGAATGGGCGAGGGTAATGGACTGGCTGCAGCCCTTTTGCCTGACTTTCAAGGGGTTCAAAGATGAGACTTTCAGAAATCAATAATCATTTCACAGTAAGGAAATTGCCCCTTTAAGAGAAAAACATTCCTAATATTCTTGAGGGTTGTAATGACTCATCAGTTGCATTGGATACCCTTTTCATGGTGGTCCCGGGCTGCAGGACTCAAGGTGACAGGGAGCAGGGGCACTGCTCAACTGCCCCTGAGACCCCGCTAATTTATAACCTGTTCCCTTTTTGTTTTCCAAATGGAAGAAAAAAGCCCTGATTTGATGTTCAGAACATGACAAAAGACAAAAACATGCCCTCACCTTCCCTAGTGAAAACCAGAGTGGTGTCAGTATCAAAGGCAGTATCTAAACACTTGTCAGAATTCAAAGTCTGCCACCAGTGAAGAAGGTTTCCTCTTCAGTGGCCACACCATCCAACAACACTGAGATGACCTCTCTGTACAACCTAAAGGAACTCCCGATGCAGCCTGCTGGCCATAGGGACACCTTGGAAATGGGAGAACTAGACTGCCCCACCGACTTCTCTGCCAGATGACTAGTCATCTAACCACAGGCAACAAACCTCTACTAGGTCACAGAAATCTGACACATAAGAGAGTAAGACTGACAAATACGTACTCTGATTGGACTAGCCACTAGGCGCTTGGGACCAGACCCCAAATCCATCTACTCTGGCAACAGCAGGCAGGCATGTTAATTAATTGTGTGTGTGTGTGTGTGTGTGTGTGTGTGTGTGTGTGTGTGTGCACGTGCCCAGGGACCATAAAGAGAGGCTGCTGGGCTGATTTCCCCAGTAAAGTGCAATGAAGCAGGTGGGGATAAGTTTGCCAGGGGCTAGTCTCAATTGTTCACTTTGGAAGGATTCCTACACGGTCATTCTAAGGCCTCTGAACCCAAGAACAAGGAAAGGGGCCAGGAGGGAAGAATGCACTACCTTAGCAATCCTGAAGACACACACTTCTCTGAGGAACTGTTTGTCATTCGCCATGGAGTCAGCCCCACCTACAATACCAAGGAACGTATTTACATATTTCAACTGCTTTGCTGGCTGAGGCTCTACAGAGTGAGGATTCCGACACAGCCAGGAAAAGAAAAATGTTCTTGGGGAAAGGATTTGCCTATCTGCTTAGCAGGCAGCTCAAAGTTATGCAAATCCCCTGCTTGAGGTTTGACTGTCACCCCTCCCTCCCTCTACTACTTAGGCTCCAAGCCGGCAAGAAATTGCAACATAAACAGCCATAGTTTGGTTAAAAGATGGAGCAGAAATCACAGTGTACCCTATTGCTTGTCACATGTGACAGAAGTCGCAGCATGGCATCTGTCTTTGACCCTGCATTCCTACTTTCTAGGAATTTATCTTAAGGAAATATGAAAAATGCAGTGTGTACAAGGACAGTTACTGCAGCTTTGTGATAATTTTAAAAACTAAAAATAACACAAAAATTGAAACATGGGTACTGTTTAAATAAATTATTCTAGGCCCTGGCTGTTGGCACAGTGGATAAGATTCCGGCCTGCGAACCCAGAGGTTGCTGGTTCAATTCCCAGTCAGGTCTCCAGACAGGTCTCCAGCCAGGTCCTTAGCTGGAGGCAGGTGAAAGGCAACCATACATTGTGTCTCTCTTCCTCTCTGCCTCTCTCCCTTCCCCTCTCTCTAAAAATAAGATCTTTATAAATAAATGAATAATTCCATGTTAAAACATTGAAGTTTTATGTAACCATTAAAAATGTACCATGAGAGGGCACAGTGGATAAAGCACCGGCCTGCAAGCCCAAAGGTCTCTGGTTCGGCTTCCAGCCATGGCACATAACCAGATTGCAAGCCAAGTCTCCAGCCAGGTCCATAGCTGGAGGCAGGTGAAATGCAACCATACATTGATGTTTCTCTCCCTATCGACCTCTCTCCCTTTCCCTCTCTCTAAAAAATAATAAATAAAATCTTAAAAAAAAAAAAAAATGTACCATGAGAGTAAAATTGTAACGTGGCAAGATTTATTTTTAAATGATAATAAGCATTCAAAATAGTATAAGTATGATCTTATTTTTTCTACATTCAACCTAAAATGTGGTGAACCTTATTTGCTTTTTGCTTTTCTCTATATTGTCCTACTTTGCTACAGTAAACATACATTACTTAGGTAATTAAATATAGTTAGTATTATATTTAATAATATAAATTTGTAATGATATATAATAAACACAAAAGTTGGGGGGGAAATGTGACAAAGTAATAAACCTATAATCCACAGAGAATTAAGTGCCTACACTTATACTGTTTCTTTGGAAGCTTTCCTTATGGATGCATATCTGCCTGGTTCCCTTGGAACTGGGGCATGCACTACTTTCACAGTGGCCCCCATTGCACTCTGTCAGCATGCAAAGATGGATTCAGCTATCAGTTACAACCACCATGTAAGACGGTGGGTAAAAATCAGCCACTTAGATCTGGAACTGACGTTGATTTACCCTGCTAGGCTCTTGGAATCAAACCTAGAAGGAAGTGATTTAAATTCCACTGTCCTTTTGTTTCACTATTTAGATTCATGGATGTGGGAGAATATACGTACTGGGACAGGAACAACAGAAGGCTTGGGTCCAAGTACAGTATCTGTTCATTAGAACTGGACAGGACCCAGGTGAGGACATGCACCATGTGCTTACGAGCTTCATTTTCCTTCACCCTTTACAATCATTAAAGAGTGTGAATGGTCATCTTGAGTACTTGCTAGTGTTGCCCAACAATCTTTACCTTAAATTCTTAACCACCTTCTTTCCCATGTTCGTAATTTTTGATGTGGACACATCAGGTTATGCAACATGCGAATCTGCACAAGGATGTAATTTTGTCAGAAGAAAAGGACTCAATGAGGGAGGAATTCTAAAAAAACTGGAAATGACTTTTCTAAGAAAAGAGAAGATATTTTTGTTTCAAGCATTTGAGCTGGTTTTAAATAGACTACGGGTACAATGTTGGTTGCTGGGTTTTGGGAGGGCTGTTGATTCCCCTGCTCAACCTCCACCCTACAAATGCACACTGATAAAAAACAGATGAGATGGAAAGGAATGATCATCTGTGAATGGCCTACAATGTGTCAGAGGTTTCTGTACAGTAATCCTTACAGTGTTGTAAACGAGACATATCTTTCCATTTTACACAGGAGAGAACTCGTGTGTAAAGTTCCAAAGGTAACTTGTCTAGAGCGTGCTACACAACTATAATACCCGCCCAGTAAGTTATGGAATTAAAGTCACATGCCACCAACTTACTCCAAAAAGACCAAAGGGAGATTATACAACATAGAGTGAGATCTACTGGAGGGGAACCCTTGTAGTTCCAACCAGCCCACTACTACAATGCCCAATCTTCCACGGCAACACCTGTTCCAT
This sequence comes from Noctilio leporinus, assembly GCA_004026585.1. NCBI lineage: Eukaryota > Metazoa > Chordata > Mammalia > Chiroptera > Noctilionidae > Noctilio > Noctilio leporinus. The sequence continues at coordinate 418,083 of PVIW01000538.1, forward strand.
GGGGAGCTCACATATTCCAGATCATTCCATTCACTGTAGATTTGTCCTCTAATGATTCTTTTTCAGGCTGAGCACTGGTTCTGCACTTTGAGGCCTGCTCTGTGCAAGGCTGCCCCACTCCACAGTCCATACGGTAGTTTATTGGCTTACTGCACCCATCCAACCCCCATCCCCAAAGAAAGGCCTTGATGAGACTAGGGTCCTGGCAAATGAGTGGGAAATATCTCTCAAAAACAGAACCTCTCGGTTCCTGACAACTCCTGTACCCTGGAAGGTGGCTAATTCACTGGTTAACCAGTACCTGCTCCCAATCACTTAAAGACACATGCTGGGAATTAGCTCTCTAAAACTATAAGAACATCTAAGTCCTTAGTCATGCCTTAAGAACCTGAAGGCTCAATTCCCCAAACATCTCCAAGGGCTACTGCGCACAAGGCAAGGCCTAGCTAGCAAGGCACGCATCGTCACCCCAGGAGCTCAGCTTCGACTGGTCCAGTTCCACTACAGGGAAGGACTTCTCGCCAACCGCTCACGGAGAAAACTGATTCTCATCACTCCTTTACAACATCTACAAGAGCGGAATCAGTTTTTGAGCAATGTCTGGCCTCTCCACACTCCTCTATTCCCAGGAGACTCTCTGTCTCTCTCTGTCTCTCTCTGTCTCTCTCTCTCTCTCTCTCTCTGTCTCTCTCTGTCTCTCTCTCTGTCTCTCTCTCTCTGTCTCTCTCTCTGTCTGTCTCTCTCTCTCTCTCTCTCTCTCTCTGTCTCTCTCTCTGTCTCTCTCTCTGTCTCTCTCTCTGTCTCTTTCTCTCTCTCTCTTCCTCTGCCACCACCTGTGAAAACATCCTTCTTAACTTTGGCTAGGAGATCTCCCAAGTAATGCTGAGCTGCAGGACGCTGGGGGCTTTCCGGGCCAGGCCAGCAGACAGGAGGAAGGCGCCTCCAGGACCCTGCGAGGCTCCCGCTTGGGGCAGGGACTCCAACGCGAACCTGGTGGTCCCTACTTGGGTTTCCCGCCCAGGCCCCGCCCACCCGGCGGCCCAGCCAGGCTGACGGCAGCTCTGCACTCCAAGGAGCCCGGACCCGGAGGAACCCTGCAGAGGGCGGCTGAGAGAATGGGGGGCCTCAGCCCACGCCGCCAACCCGGGATTTCAGGAATCCCTCGGAGGTCTGCAGAAGGAGAGCAGCCTGGGGCTTGTGCGGAGGAGGAGGAACGGGACTGCGCCTCCCTACACGCGGGGAAACAGGTTGCCACGGAGTCCGGTCCTCCCCGCGGCAGTCTGGCTGCGATCAGGTTCCCGCCCTTGCCCGGGAAGCGAACCCATTTTCCCGCGGCAGCCCTCCTCCTGCCTGGGCCCCAGCGTGGGAGCCAGACCCCTTCAGGCGGCCGGGTTAAAGGCGCCTTCAGCAAGGTCAAGGCACGGCCGGCCGGCACCTGGAGATTTTCCCCAGCCGAGCAAGAGCTTCGCAATCTCATTGTTAAAGATCATGGCAGCAGCAGGAAACCCGAACAGCCCCACAGGTCTGCGAGAGGGAGGATTTATTTTACGGTGCGGAACACACTCAGACCCGGGATTTCAGGGGGAGGGAATGTGGGGTTTCAGGACGCTGGAACGTGGCAAAAACAAAAAACACTCCCCACCCAGGCACACCACCACCTCCCGACTGCATGGGGGTGAGAGTTCAGGGCCCCTGCGCCCCCAGACTTCATTCGGCGCTCCGCACAGCTCTGTCAGGTCTAGGGTGGCTTATCCCTCTACAGGCGAAAAACAAGATTTAAAAACACTCTACTGCTGTGGTTTCTCAAAGACCATCAGCGTGCTATTGGCTGCAGCAGCGGAGGCGAAGGGAAGTAGCGAGATGGGAATAAACGCCACAGAAGCTAACCGCCTTTCGCGTAGGAGAGAAGTGAGAAGGAGGAAGCCACACTCCGCACCCATCCGCATCCCATTCCGGTTAGTGCTGGGCTAGCTGAGGAAACCAGGCATCGACAACTACATAATGGTGGCTGACCCTGGCAGAGGCCAGCCGGTTTCCTCCTAACCCCCGCCAGAGTGGGACGGATGGCTGGGATGCTTGGCATCTCCAAAGGGGGGCCAGGCATCGTGGGTAGGTTTCAAACAAGTAAAAGGCACTGGGTGTGAAAGATGGGGAGGCAGAGAAGAGAGGCTTCAGGGTTTCCCAGGACACAAAGTCCGTTTGCTAAAACAGCATTCCCTGGAAGGCCTCCCAACACCCATTCGGGCTCTGAGGACCTAAAGGACACTGGGTTCTGACCGGCTTTTTCCCCTCTCTGATCAATGCCGGGTTGTCTACCCAGTCAGTCCCTGTCTCAATAATTGGTTCTCTGGGGGAGAGCAGCATCAGCACCCAGCACCACAGGCAGAAGTGGGAGCCTCCGTGGTGTGAGGCTTCTTCCTGCTCCCTTGTATGAAGGTGGGAGCGCCCCAGTACTTAACATTCCCTAAGCAGGCAAACTTTCAGGATTGTCTTTCGAGACCTGGTGCTCGCACAGTTTATGTAACGGCTCGCGATGCCGGTCGGCAGATCTCCCTACGTGCACAGCCGCACAGCCAAGCACAGGAGCACTCCCTCATCCCAGCGCTGGGACCTGAGTGTGCCCTGCCTCGGCCTTCCACAAAGCACCAGGGCAATCTCCTGGGCCAGTCAAACACCGAGAGTGCAAGCAGGATCGGGCGAAACCCAGGCTGCTTCTCTTCTCCCCCTTTCTCTGCATTGGATGACTTATGGATAATTGCACATCCATGAACCTTCTTCTCTCCAGAGCTGGGGAGAAGGGGGTTAGGGACCAGGAGGGTGAATGGCGCGGTTCTGATGAAAGCCCGTACCCCAATGAATAATAATACCCTCGTTTACATGGACCAGGGTGCACAAATCCCCTTAACGTTTCCACCCTGAAAGGGGAGCCAATTTCCAAAGTTAGAGACCACGCAGTTGAATTTCTAGTACTCTCCAACATAGCCTAGGTGGGGGCAGGGCGATGAAGCAGCGGGCAGCCACCAGAGAAACCCACCCTACAGCCTGGCCAAAGAGGACCCAGCAGTCAAACCACCCCTCACCCCTAGTAGTTGACTGTGCACGCACGCGTGCACACACACACACACACACACACCGTGATACCACCTTCCCGTCTGCTCCTCAAATATAAAGACTGCATTTTTAAATCTCGAGGAAAATGACTAAGGAGCTCGGTGATCACATTTCAACCCCGAACACATTTCCCGAAGCCCAGGGTACAAGTAGTCACACACACACACACACACACACACACACACCCGGAGAGCCCCAACGCAGCCGCCCGGCAGCTTCAGCCTGAACTCGCTCGGAGGCGTTCAGAAACACAGCTGCAAGGCGGAGGGCGGAGACGGGCGAGCGCAGAGCCCGCTGCAAAGAGCGCAGGGCTAGGAGTCTAGTCCCCAGGTTCTTCACTCCAACCGCGGCGCACAAGGGACCCCTACAGCAGGCGCTCGCCCGGCAGGGCAGGCTGCAGCCACCGGAGCCCTGCGCCGCCTCGTGGGCTCCTCAGCGTCCGCTGGGGCCCTCGGGCAGGCGGCTGTGCAGAGGGCTGTGGGAGCTGGGGCCGAGACTGGAAGGGGACCCGGCGAAGCAGATGAACCCGGGGTGCGCCGCCGCCCTGAGTCGGGAGCCCGAGCCCACCTCCCTGCTCTTCCAACCGCTGTTCCCAGCATCCGGTCCACCACAGGCTCCGGGGCTGCAGCTGCGGAGGCTGGGGCACTCCAGACTGGCTCGCCTCACCAGCAACCCGCGCCCTCGTCTCCCTCCCTTCCTACTCCGGTTCGGGCCAGGAGAGCAGGGAAGCGTCCCCCCCCCCCCCCCCCGAGCCCCTAGCTTCCACGCGAGCTGCCCCGACCCTGCCACATCTAGTGCGCTCAGAGAAACGAGAGAGCAGGCGAAGCGCCGCTGGGGTCCCCAAGGCGCTTTTCCGTGGAGCAGATCACGCCGCCTTACCGTGGCTGCAGACTGCCACCGCTGGGGAAAAGGGGAAGACGGAGGCAAGGCGCCGCACCGGTGGCTCCTCTCGCTCCCGGTAGTGCAGTTCCTCGGCTCCACGAGCCCAAAGTGGGCGCCCAGGAAGGAGCAGGTCCCAGTCTGCGCTCAGCTCCAGAGAGACCAACAATAGCTCCCGCGGGGAGTGAAGCCCCAGCGAGCCGCCAGCCGCGCGCGCACGCCCGGCTCCCGCTCCCGGCCGCTCCGGGCCGGCGTCCCTGCCAGCACTGCTGCCCCACATGAAACAGCTGCAATCCCGAGGCTTCTGGGGGGTTGGGGCGGGTGTGTATGCGTGTGCGTGCGTGCGTGTGTGTGTGTGTGTGTGTGTGTGTTTAATAGCTTCCCTCCTCTTCTTCCCCTCCCTGTCTGTTCGCCTGCCTGCCTCCGTCCCCCACCCTCGCTCTCTTACACACAGAGAGGGCGAGCGAGACACACACGCACACGCACACGCACACGCAGGTTACATGAATGGGAGGCGGGAGCCAATCCTACGCGGCTGGCCGAGCCCGGGCGCACAGGCGCTGGGAACAGGGCCGCACCAAGGCGCGTGGGGGCGCCACACAGGTGATGCGCTTCCTCCCGGGGCCACTCACCGGCCTTCAGCTCACCCGGTCTCTGTTCTCTTCAATGACTTCCTCTCTCCTCGTCCCTCCTTTCTCTTCTCTTTTTCTTAACCTTCTCTCCTTTTTCTTTTCTTTCTCTAGTTGTCCGAGTTCCCTTAGTTGATTTTTCTCGGTCTCCTCCTACCGTCCTTGTTTTTTCTCACTCCCTTTGTCCAACTTTCTCCTTCCTTGTCCAGACTTCTTTCCTCTACTTCCTCTCCTCTTGCCTTTTGTTTTCTTTCTTCCCTTTTTGGCTTTCTCCCGTTTCTCCGCAGTGTTGTCTGATTGTCTGGTGTCTCTCTCTCTCTCTCTCTCTCTCTCTCTCTCTCTCTCTCTCTCTCTCTCTCTCTCTCTCTCTCTCTCTCTCCCTCTCTGTTTCTCTCTGTCTCTCTCTCTCACTCGGGCTGGAGACCTCCCTCACTGCCTACCCCCTGGAGTTATTTCACACCCCCAACACTTTTCCACCCGCTGTCTCTCTCAAGTTGCTGCTGCAGCACAGCCAGAGGTAATTAAGACCTGGGAATTTGCTTCCCTCCCTCAGGCATGCAAGATGCCCAAAGAAAGGCTTTCTTTCCTCGACAACTTCACGCAAACCACAGTTAACAGTTACTGAGTCCTGATAACAATCATTTAAAAAATAACTGCAGTGAACATGGTCCAACAGAAGTCTGCCCTTCCTGTGTCTGGTTCAGGATTGCCAGCACATTTCCAAAAGAAGGACGTCCCAACCTTACAACTTAGAGCACGGGTGTCAAACTCATTTTCACCAGGGGCCACATCAGCCTGGCAGTTGCCTTCAAAGGGCTGAACATAATTTCATGATTGTATAAATGTAACTACTCCTTGACAGTTAAGCCAGCTGGGTAGTAACAAGGTACCAGGCCTTAGGTGCTGGGCCTGTGTTTGCCACCAGTGTAAGGCATAACCCCTCACCCAACCTCAGTTTTCTCATCTGTAAAAGGATGATTTACACTTACCTCTCCAGTTGTGGTGAGAATTAAAAGAGCAAATAAAGGAAAGGAAGCACTGGGCATGTAAGAGATGCTCAACTAATGTTCATTTTCTTCCCTGCCACCCCTTTTAAAAATTCTCCCTATGATCTTCTGCTACATTATATCTCCATGATCTAAACTGCTTAAGGAAATGAGGGAGGAGGTGTGACAATGCTAATGCCATATACAGGTGAAACATGCCTGGGATACTTTTTAAAATTGTTGTGCAGTCAAAAGATTGTCCAGCCAGTTGTCTTCTGCTGATTATAGAGGCAACAAGGAGATTATAAACTTGGGGTGCTGAGATGCCCCCTCAACGTCTATCTGAGTCCACCAGAAAGGCAGGGATGGGGTAGGAGATTTCACACACTGTGCCCAATTTATTTTTAAAATTCTTCATGATAACTGAACACTGACCATGGACAAAGTCGCCAAGACTAACTAAAATGTCAAGTCTCTGCCTTTAGATAGCATTTATCAATTTTGTGTCCTCACTGCAGACAGTAAATGCTGGGCATAAGCTGTGATTGGCAGTCAGATGCAGGCCTTCAACAAATATTTGTTGACCACCTACTCTGTGGCTGGCGCTGTGACTATCACTGGGCATCCACTGGGGAGGCCAGCATGCCTTACCTGTGTGAGCATACAGGGCAGTAGACCTTGCCGATGACTGTGTAAGAGGAAAATGAGTCCCATAGAGTACCTTAAGAAATAGCATCTGCTTTGTGGACAAAATCTTTCAAAGTATAAAGTTTGTGAAAAGGGGGAACAACAAAGGGATACTTGAGAGTGAAAATTCCAGAATTCATTCTTCATTCTATTTACCTCATTTAACCAATGAAAAAACAGAGGCCTAAACAGTAAATGTAGTAGGTGAATGTAAATGGGAAATAAGATATTTCACACACTCCAGGTGTCTTTCCAATTCCAGAGAGAAAAATAGTAACTTTACAGTTGAAAAACCTGGCCAATTCTACCTTAATCAAGTAGTTAATAAGTTAGCATCACTGGGAATATGACAAATTGACATCATGTGCCTTCTGATATGTTGCACTAAGCAGGACATAACATCACTTCTGTGACATTCCTGCCAAAAATGAATAGCTTGAATCTAATCATGAAGAAATATCAAACACAAATCGAGAACCATTCAATGAAAATGACTGTCATGGATTCATCAAAAATTCCAAAGTCATGAAAAAGACTCCAGAACATTTCCAGATTAAAGGAATGGTTTAATTGTCAAGGCAATAAATGCAGCATGTGGTCCCGGACTGGGACATTAATGGGAAATTGGTAACATTGAAATAAGGTCTAGCCCCAGCTGGTGGCACAGTGAATAAGGCACTGGCCTGCAAACCCAAAGGTTGCTAGTTTGATTCCCAGCCAGGGCACACATAACCAGGTTGCAAGCCAGGTCTCCAGCCAGCTCTGTAGCTGGAAGCAGGTGAAAGGCAACCATACATTGATGTCTCTCTTCCTCTCGGCCTCTCTTGCTTTCCCACTCTCTAAAAATAACAAATAAAATATTTAAAAAATAAATAAAATAAAATAAGGTCTATAGGTTAGATAACAGTTATATATCAGTGTTAATTTCCTGATTTGGATAATTGCTGCAGTTATGTAAGAAATGAGTCTTGTTTTTGGGAAATACACAACTGAAGTGTTCAGAAGTTAAAACACACACACACACACACACACACACACACACACACACACAAGATAAACCAAGCCAAACCCCCACCTTCAAGGAGAGGCACAGTGTGGTAGGTTTCTGACTAAGGAATTGACTTAGTGTGAGCTCAGAAGGATACCCGGTCAATTCTGGCCAGGGAAGACTTTTTTTAGAAGGTGGAATTGGAGTTGAGTTTTAAAGGCAAAAAGTTGGCTAGATCATAAAGGGACTGGAGTTGCTTTTTAAGTAGATGTAATAGCATGAGGACATGGACAAAGAATGAGGCACACACTATGGCCACAGAGCTGTCACATGAAGGAAAGTGCCTGGGTAAAGTCTGGAACAGTAGGTAGAGTTAGATCTTGAAGGGGGCTAAAAAAAAAAAAAATAAGGATCTCAAATATCCTGAAAGCTTAGGTACTGGGTTTGGGTGGGGAGCAGAAAGATAATAAAGGCTTTTAAGTAAAAGAGGCATGTGATTTTAAAGTGTATTTGAAAAGGACAATCTGGCAATAGTTTGAAAGTATGAATTAAAGGAATGGCTCAAGAAGACCAGAGATGCTCTGGTAGGTCATTTAGGTAAACTAAGGCCATTAAAGTGAACTTGTAGAAGGGAGGAAAGACTTGAAAGAGATCAAGGCTATATGAACTAAACAGTTTTGGTTATTGGTTGGATGGCGGTAGGTAGACATGAAAAATCTAAAGTGACTCCTGATTGGATGAGTGTAGGGCAGCACTATGCACTTCAATGTCAAGAAAATTCAGGAGGAAGTGGAAGTTTTAGAGGGAAAAGTAAGGTCAGTTGTTACCATGTTGTAATCTTACATTATAGCTAGTTTGAGAGTCTCCTGTATAGCTGCTCTGTGCCATAGGAAACACTGCTGTAAAATTCAGCATAAGCCCTGGTCAGGTGGCTCATGCGGTTGGAGTGTTATTCCATACATCGGAAGGTTGCAGGTTCAATCTCTGTTCAGAGCACACACCTAGGTTGTAGGTTGTATCCCTGATCAGAGACTGGAGGAAATCCAACAATGCTTCTCTCTCACCTTGGTAGATCTTTCTTTTCCTTCCTTCCTTCCTTCCTTCCTTCCTTCCTTCCTTCCTTCCTTCCTTCCTTCCTTCCTTCTCTCTCTCTCTCTCTCTCTCTCTCTCCCTTTTCTTTCCCCCTCCCTCCCTCTCTTTCACTCTCTCATCAATAAACATATCCTTGGGTGAGGATTTTTTAAAAAGAAAGGAAAAAATTCAGCCTATGATCTTCCAACCAGCCAGCCCCAAATATTAATTACCCAGAAGAAGAAGAAAAAAAAAAAAACACAACAACAGTAGATTGGGTATGGTAACAGTAAATTGGGAATGACTTGATAGAATAGTATTCAGTCACTCTAAAGTTTTTCTCTCTTGCAGAGATTCTCAGTCCATGGAAAAATGCCAGTGTTATCATATAAATTTTTTAAAAAGCAGACTCCAAAATTGTTAACTAGATAAAAATCCTTATGGGGGAAGCTCTGAAAAAAAATGCTAAATATTAACAATTATTATCCTCTAGATGATAGGATTATGAGCGATGTGTATATTTTCCTTTTTCATGTTTTTTTCATACTCCCCCAAAATGAACATTCATTACTTTCATAACAAAAATTAAAAACTGTCATTAGGGCCCTGACTGGTGGCACAGTGGATAGGGTGCCGGCCTGTGAACCCAGGGGTCGCAGGTTCGATTCCCAGCCAGGGCAACATGACTAGGTTGCAAGCCAGGTCTCCAGTCAGGTCTGTGGCTGGGGGCAGGTGGAAGGCAACCATACATTGATGTCTCTCTCCCTCTCTGCCTCCCTCTCTTCCCCTCTTTCTAAAAATAATAAAATAAAATCTTTAAAAAAAAAAAAAAACTGTCATTAAACACTGGCCATGACACCCCCTCTTCCACTTTATCCCTTTTCAATCCACCTCCCCCCTCTACCTCTGAAGACTAACTGCCTTTTAAGCTTTATCTCTGAGAGTGAAATAAGAAGGCATTTAGAAATCAGGGGAAATTGTCAGCCGGGCTGGAGAGGGGGAGAAGGTGCTATTATGCAGGCAGATATGTGATTAGAGCTGTTGAAATTGTATATATTAAAGATGTTTGCATTGCCCTTATTGATTTTTGTGATATGTTACAAGAAAAAGAAAGCCTATAGTGGGGCCAAGAAAATGTGAGTCTTTAAAGGGCAAGTTTTAATTAGGAAATGTATTTATTTGCAAAAAACGCTTGAGTCAAACAGTTACTATAAAATTGTTTCAGAAAGCTGTTATTTCAGGCAAAGACACATGTAGGGGCAAGGGACAATGCTTCATGTGAGTTGTCTAATACTACATCAAATCTGCAAGCTGGTTACATAGACCCACCAGTGCGCACCATCAAATGTTCATAAATGGTCTGTGTCAGGCTGGGGGAGGGGTTGTGGAACTGCAAGCCCTGGGATGTTCTCATTCCTTGGAAAGGTTGCTGTAAGTGACTATGATAAGTTCCCCTCAGCATCTGTGAGTTCTTACCTCAGAAATGTTTCCATATGAATGGGTCCCCCAACCTAATAATATTAACATTTACACAAGCATAGCCCTTTCACCTTTGTAAAGAGACTTCCCCACCCTGCAACATATCTGTTGATTGACTCAAGCTCTGTGTCCACCCTGGTGAGGATCCTATTTGGTTGTTATTTTGTTATTTCCAGATTGCATGAGAGGAACAGGCACCCAGAGTGGGAGAACCACGGTTGGAACTAAAGAGAACAGGAGACATTCTTGGAAAGCCTTCTGTGTAGCTTATGGCACATAAAATGCTGCTCAACATCACTAATCATCAGAGAAATGCAAATTAAAACCACAATGAGGTATCACTTCACACCTGTCATAATGGCCACCACTAACACATTAACAAACAACAAGTGCTGGTGAGAATGTGGAGAAAAGGGACCCCTGGTGCACTGCTGGTAGGAATGCAGCCACTATGGAAAGCAATATGGAGTTACTTTAAAAAACTAAAACTGGAACTACCTTATGACCCAGTGATCCCACTTCTTGGAATATATCCAAAGAAACACAAAACACCAATTCACAAATATACACACCCCTATGTTCACTGTAGTGTTATTTATAGCAGCCAAGATTTGGATGCTGCCCAAGTTCCCATCAGTGGATGAGTGGATAAAACAGCTACAATACAGCCCTGGCTGATGGTACAGTGGATAAGGCACCGGCCTGTGAACCCAAAGGTCACTGGTTCAATTCCTAGTCAGGGCACATAACCAGGTTGCAAGCCAAGTCTCCAGCCAGGTCCTTAGTTGGAGGCAGGTGAAAGGCAACCAGACATTGATGTCTCTCTCCTTCCCCTCTCTCTAAAGTAATAAATAAAATCTTAAAAAAAAAACCACACATCTATGATACATTTACACAATGGAATACTACTTGGTTACAAAAAAAAAAAAAAAAAAAAAAAAAAAAGGAAATCTTACATTTTGCAAAAGCATACAAGGACCTGGAGAGTATTATGTCAAGTGAAATAAACCAGTCAGAGAAAAACAAATACCATATGATTTCACTTGTATGTAGAATCTAATGACCTAAATAAACTAATAAAAAATAAAAAAAGACTCATAGATACAGAGAACAGACTGACAGCTGTCAGAGGGGATGGGATAGATGAGCACAGTGTACAGGTGAAGGGATTAAGAAAAAAAAGTAAGAAAAACCCCTCATAGACAGTCAATAGTATGGTGATTAGGGAAAGGGTTGTATGGGAAGGTAGATGAGGGTAAAGGGAGAATAAATGATGATGGAAGGAAATTTGACTTAGGGCAATGAACACACAATACAATGTATAGATGATGTACACCTGAAACCTGTATAATTCTATTAACCAATGTCACTCCAATAAATTTAATTTTAAAAAATCAGAATTGGAACCCAGCTGTCCAGAACTCCCAGGCCAGCACACATAATCTAATGTTTAAAGCCAAGAGGTAAGGCTAGGTATTATTCTCTGGCAGGTTCCTCAGTGGAACCTATATTATGGGAATTAAAAGTTGGTGTTGAGGTAAAAAAAAAAAAAAAGATTTTTGAATGCATCTACTAAAAAAGAATGGGAAAGACTCTGCTTGGATTTACATGTTTTTTCTTTTAGAGAAATGCTTATATCTTGTCTCTCCACCCCCACTTCAATCTTCAATCTTCAGCAGAGTATTTGCCACTTTGAGGTTCTTAGTAAATATTCCTCCACTGAGTGAAGAAACCAATGCTATTAACAAAGTAGCTGGTATGTATTGAGCATTGTGCCCAGGATGGAGAAGAAGGTATTACTTCATTTAAATTTTAGAGCAACATTTTTTGATAGATATGATTATTATCCCTATTCCAACTGAGACTTGGAGAGATTAAGCAATTTGTCCAAGGTCACATGACTAATAAATGGTAAAGTCAGAATCCAACTTGGATTATTTTGAGGTCAGGCTCTGCCACCATATTGTACTGGGTGGGTGGGTGGGTGGGTGGTGGGTAGAATTCATGATACTGTCAGTGAAGTGAGCTCTGTGTGGACTGTGGCACATCTTATGCATGGTTAGCTATGTCCAGAGTGGGCCATCCCATGACTCTGCACCATGGCTACCTGTTTATATCTTTCCTCACTTGTTTCACAAGCTGCCATTACTTGTGTATGCAATTGTTTTACTTTGTAAAAATACCTCCCCAACCTGCATTTTAAGATACAAGTTTCACGAGTGCCTTTGTCACTGTGGTGATCCCCAGCACCTAGCACAGCGGTACAAGGTCGATGTTCAATAAATGTTTGTGAAACAAATCAACACCTAGGGGCTCCCATCCCTCTTACGTGCATTTGTAAAACGGGTATTTTACATGTATGTACTCCATCGCATGCCATACTACCATTTCTGCCTTGGTGGGCATGTGGTTCTGGTGGTGAGGCTGAGGTTCAGGTGAATATGTAAGGGTGCTGATGACTCCTTTGCTGATGTTTGCTTGTGGAGAGCTGAGAAAACACTGATCAGAAAGATGCAGCATCTGTTGTGGTCAAAGTGATGAGCTGGCACAATTTCACTAGGGAATTTTTGAGGGCTGATGGCAATGGTTGCCTCAAAATGAGTTCTCCTAAAGCTTTCCTCCTGTGTGCTTAACACTGGGTGATACTTTCCCAAAAGGATGCATCTCAGCCAAAGTCTCCTCTTCTGGCAACTTTTGTCCCCTGCCTTATCATTTACCTAAGAGACTTCTTTGGCACTAGTGTGGATTAGCCCTTTTCGCACAGGAGAGATCAGGTGGCAGAAACTGGTCATCCACAAAAAATAAATCAAATCCATTTCCTAGTGCTAGAAGTCTGCAGCTTTTATTAGAACTGGATATTGATCCAGAGGGCCAAAACCATTGTTATCAAGAATGTATCAAACAAAGTAAACAAAAAAAAGTCACCATGAAGACCACCAATAAATTACCAAAGCCACTGTAGAGTGATTTAAAAACTCCTTATAAAAGTCCTGAAAATAAGTTCTATTATTACTCCCAAGTCAGATTGCATTACCATATTTCTAGACCTTCTTGATCTGTAGAACAAAAGAATTAACATTAATATTCATTCCCAAATAAGCACATACTATTCTGTCCTGCGTACATTTTTTTTTTTCATTTAACAGTATATCTTAGAAATAAATGCCTCTTCACTCATTTTTTATAGTTGCATACTATTTCATGGTATGGATGCATATGTAAATTTAGCCACTGAAATCACAGTGATTATACCATACTCATTTAAATTAAAATCTCGAGCAACGAATATTAAGATCAGGCACAGAGTAAGCGCTCAAAAATTTCAAATCAGCACATTTAATCATATTATCAGTTTCAAGTCTGTTGACTCATAAAAAGAAGCCACCCAGAGGAAGATGAAGTTTTATATCAGTTGAAAACAGATGGACATTTTAATGAATAGTGCCATAAGACATGAAAACCATTGTTTTGGGTGGAGTCAGAGTGGGGGATTAGATCCCTGCCACTTATAATTCTATAAATTAGAAAATTTTCTCAATGAATATAAAAACATTAAAATTCTAGAAGAAAACATAGATGACAACTTACATGATTGGGGAGAGGTGAAGAAAGAAGACTGTCTTCAGTATGGCACAAAAAGGAAAATGTCAAGAATTGGACTATAGAAAAACTTCAAAATATTTTCATATTAATGAAACCAAGACAAAAATCAAAAGAACACAGAGCATCAGGGAAATATTTAAAACATAAATGAAAAATGCTATTATCCTTAATATACAATGAAATTGTATACATGTATAAGAAAAACACATCTCAATAGAAAAGTAGGCAAAAGACAAAAAGCTAATTTACAGAGCTCAACACAATATTTATATAACTCACTCATAAATCCAAGAAATGCAAGACTACAATAATGAGTTCTTTCATTTTGTTCATTAAATAAGTATCAGAGAAAAATGACAGACATACCTAGGAAATAGTTACTCTCCCTATACTGCTAATTTAGTAACATTTACCAAAAGCTTTCCACTGTATGGATCTTTTAGCTCAGGAATCTATGTGAATGGAATTAATTAAAAGAAAGCAATCATTGATAGGCCCAAAAAATTATGTAAAAGAGCTTTGGTGTTAGTAATAGGGACAAATTGGAAACAATCTAAGTGTGAAATAATTAGTAAATGATTAGATATTTATGGTACATCACAGCATGATGAACTATTATACAGCCATTATAATAGAGCATGTTGTACAAAAATGTTTAATGAACTTGGAAGGGATTCACAATCAATATTTTTGTGGCTTTTATTTAACTTATTAAGAAAAGTTCCAAACAAATATAAAGTTTGGTAAATAGACTATCCTCATTACCTAGTTTGAATGATTATTAATTTGTGGCCAACCTTGTTTTAGCTATGTGCCTCCTCACTTACTCCCTTCCCCATTATTATGAAAGAAATTTTAGGTTACTATATCCAAAAATAAAATATTTCAGTAGCTATTTCTGAAATGTGTTACAACATTTTAAAGTAACAATGGCCCTGGCTGGTAGCACAGTGTATAGGCACTGGCCTGAAAGTCTAAAGGTTGCTGGTTCCAGTCCCAGTCAGGGCACATAACCAGGTTGCAAGCCAGGTCTTCAGCCAGGTTTGTAACTGGAGGCAGGTGAAAGGCAACCATACATTAATGTTTCTCTCCCTTTCTTCCTCCCTCCCAGTCCTTCTCTTTAAAAATAATGAATAAAATCTTGAAAAATAAATAAATAAAGTGACAATAATCTCTTCATGTCATCAATGGCCCAGTTACTATTCAAACTGCCCTGCTTCTTTCAGAAATTCTTTTTTTTTTTTTCTTTTCTTTAGCTTGTTTACATCAGTTGCCAAGTAAACTCCATGCATTGCAACGGGTTAATATATCTCCTAAGTCTCATTTCAACTGCAGGGTTTTCTCCACCTATTTTTCCCTCACTTGTATATTAATTGTTAAAGAGACTGGACTGTGTGTCCTGTAGAATGTCCCATATACTGAGTTTATTGATTGCTTTCTTCTGGTTTAAAATAGTCTTGTACATCTTATGTTTCCTGTAAACTAGCTGTTCTAGAAGCTCAACTCAATTCAGAGTTAGTTCTTTAGGGCAAGACTGTGTCCTAGCTGATGTCTGTACCACCTGTCAGTACGCTGTTAGCAGTCTTCCATGCTCCTTGTGAGTTCATCATTTCCCTCGGGCTGTAATCTGATCATATTCTACTTCTGTAATTCCTTTTTTTTTTAATTGGAGTAATTCTATAAAAAGAAACTTTCTTTTCTGAACAATTTAATTACTGAAAAGGCAGAAGAAATGTTTGAGTGTTTCTTTTTATTTATCAGTTTTCAAAAAAATAACTTGGTTTTCTAACATCCTCCAGTGATAAGCAATGAGGTTTTTTTTTCTCATTTTGAGCTCACATATTTCACTAGATTTGATGCATTTTCATTCATTTCAGCTATTATTCACTTGATGTGTAAATGATCCCATCATAGGCCAGTGACAACACCTTTGAAGATACTGCCTACCAAGGCTCATCTTGTGCCTGTCCTAAGTCAGAACTGAAACCATCCATGTTTTAAAGGATGCCTGGTTCTTTTTATTGGGAAATGGTATTTAGAAACCACAATCCAGCTACTAGGAGTTGCTTATTGCTACAGGGTTAGTATTGTTTCTAGCTTTTTTTAATGGGAAGGCTTAGGAGATACCTATTTTATTAAAAAAATTAATAAAAACTTACTATGAGTCTATACAATACTTCTAACTCATCTTTTACCTAACTTCTTCAGTCTCCTATTTGTATCTCCTTTCTTTCATCACAAATAATAAATGATGCTATAGAAAAAAAATATTAAATGATTTGGGGAAACAGCCATAATACCTATTTTATTGGAAAAATAATATGTAAATGTAAATCATATACATGTCGTATATATCAAGATACATCAAGATGCACAGCCCTGGCTGGTGGCTCAGTGGATATGCACCAGTCTATGACCCAAAGGTCGCTGGTTTGATTCCCTGTCAGGGCACATAACCAGGTTGCAAGCCAGGTCTCCAGCCAAGTCTCCAGCCAGGTCCTTGGCTGGAGGCAGGTGAGAGGCAACCATACAATGATGTTTCTCTCTCTCTCTGCCTCCCTCCCCACTCCTCTCTAAAAATAATAAATAAAATTTAAAAAAGATTCAAGTTAGCAGTGATTATTTCTTGGTGATAAAATTAATGGTAACTTTTATTTCCCTTTTTTTTTTTCTTGCTTTTTAATATTTATAAAATTTCCATAATAAGTCCATTTTATTTTTTCTATAAGAAAAATTTGCAAAAAAGCAAAAATAAGCCAGATGGTATAAATTATAATATAGTAAACTGTCTGCCAATCTTACATGTGGGTAGAATAATGATATTCTATTACATCTGTGGAGTACTTTACAATTTACAAAGCGTTTTATGTCTATTATCTTTCACTATTGTCATGGCACCATTGTGCAGTAATAGAATAGGAATATCATCTTACAGGATGAGAAAATTGAGATTTAAAGGGGGATCATATATGATGGAATTCAGAGCTCATGATTTCTTGGTCACTGTTCTCTTCGTATATAACATTTGCCTCTAGATGACTGTTACTATACTATCATTTTTTGTTTGTTTATTGAATTTATTGGGGTGACATTGGTTAATAAAATTATATAGGTTTTGCCCTGACTGGTGTGACTCAGTTGAGCACCATCCTGTGAATTGAAAGTTTAATTTCTGGCCAGGGCACATGCCTGGGTAGAAGGTGGGGCACATAGGATAGGAAACTGACTGGTGTTTCTCTCTCACATCAGTGTTTCTCTCCCTCTCTTTCTTCTTCACTTCCCTTTTTATAAAAATAAATAAACAATTCTTTAAAAAATAAAATAACATAATATAGGTTTCAAGTGTACAATTCTATAATTGCATTGCATTTTCACCACCCAAAGTCAAGGCTCATCTACCTCCCCATCTCTTCTTTCCCTCTGGTAGTCACCATACTGTTGTCCGTGTCTTTGAGGTTTGTTTTTCCCATTTGCTTAATCCCTTCACCTTTTTCACCCTGACCCCTGGCTCCCTCTCCTCTGAAAGTCATCTGTATGTTCTATGTATACGAGTCTGTTTCTCTTTTGTTGGTTAGTTATTCCACATATAAGTGAAAGCATATGGTATTGTCTTTCTATGACTGACTTATTTCACTTAGCATAATACTTTTTAGGTCCTTTTGTGCTTGTGCAAAAAGGGAGATTTCCTTCTTTTCATGACTGAGTAGTATTTCATTCTGTAAATGTACCATGGCTGTTTTAATTTATTTTTTAAAATATTTTATTTATTATTTTCAGAGAGAGGGGAAGAGAGAGAGGGAGAAAGGTAGAGAAATATCAATGTATGGTTGCCTTTCACCTGCCTCCAGCTATGGACCTGGCTGGAGACCTGGCTTACAACCTGGTTATGTGCTCTGGCTGGGAATTGAACCAGCAACCTTTGGGTTCGCAGTCCGGCACCTTATCCACTGTGCCACCAGCCAGGGCCCATGGCTGTTTTTAGCCATTCATATTCTGATAGGTACTTGGGGTGATTTCAAATCTTAGCTATTTTAAATAATACTGCATATATTCTTTCAACTTAATGTTTCAGTTCCTTCAGATATAGTCCCAGAAGTAGAATCCCTGGAGGATAAGAAAATTTCATTTTTTAATTTTCCTGAGGAACCTCCATACTGTGTTCCATAGTGGCTGTACCAATCTTCATTCCCACCAATAGTGCACTAGGGTTCCCTTTTCTCCACATCCTCAGTAGCACTTGTAGTTTGTTGCTTTGTTGATGATAGTTATTAGCAAGACAAAAAGACCCTGCAGTGTTCGCCTGCTGCTTAAAATGTTACCCTTATAACCCTCTTTTTTTTTTTTTTAAGCAGGAAACTTAGAGGCCCATAAAAATGCCAATACTTTTCCATTTAATTTTTATCAAAGTGTTTCATTACCATAATTTTAAAAGTCAAATATTCTATAAGGATTTTAATGCAATATAGCAGTCCTCTGCCTTACAATTTACCATATATTCCACCTAATATTCTTTAACCCCAGAAGCAATCATTTTCAACTATTTGAGCTGTCTCTTCTGATTTTCATATTACAACATAATCTGTTTCAACCAAAACTTCAGAATTTTTAATTGTTAGGTATTATTGTTATTGAAGATAATGATTCAACTGCCTTTTTCCTCTTTACATAGATACTTCCCTTTCCTGCATCTTCTTGATACACTTATATCAGAGTTTTTGGTTAAATATTAGTATTTCAATTATGACTGTGTAAAAACTATTCTCAGCTAAGTCATCTAGTGTATTATGATGTATTTTCTTGTATTAATTTCTGTTTCCTTTTGGGTTAATAATTAGCTTTTTTACATACTTGGTTAGTGTTTAGGTACCTATCACTATTGCATCCCCACACTTTACCAAATTGTATATTTACTCTCTATAAATTCCAGTGCATTGAATAATGGTCAACTTCTTTTCTTTCCTTGCTTTTCCTTTCCTTTCTCTGAAGAATTTAACTCTCATTTTTCCAAATGTCTCAAGCTGGACATGTTGCTTTCTAGCCTGGCTGCATAAACCTTGTTTAAAATCTCCCTTGACCACATTCCTGGGAATTGTATTAAATCTCACTCCTGTGTTTATATATTTTATTTCCAAGAGCCTGTGTCCTTCTCCTGGTTGGTTTACTCTTTTCCCAGAGAACAAATACCTGGGAGGTGAAGTTTTTGAGGCCTGATATGGCTAAATGTAGAATTCTAAGGATGGAAATACATAATTTTAAGGACAATGATGTTTCCAATGTCCTCTTGCTTCTGGTGTTGCTGTTAAGAAATCTGATACTTTTTGCTTTTTTCTCCTGTTCATGTGACCATTTTCCTCCTCTGAACATTTTTAGGATATTTTCTTTGCCTGAGTGTTCAAAAGTTGTATGATGAAGATGTGGGTCTTCTTTATCTCAACGTGCTGAGCTATTTCTGGGTCCTTTTACTCTGGAAACACTAATTTTGTTGGAAACATTTTATTGATGATTTCATTGTTCTCTATTTCCAAGACTCCTTTGATTTAGATATTGGGCCCCTTAAACTGTTCCTCATTTTTAATCTTCTTCCTCATTTTCTATAGTTCATATTTTTATCCTTTGTTCTACTTTCTGGAAGATTTTTTCACCTTTGTTTGCCAACCCATCTGTTGACACTTTTGCTTCTGCTGTCATGTTTTATGAAATATATCATTAATATCCTTGAAGAGATAAAGAAAGATGTTATATAGATGAACCAAGAATCAGAGAGGGTTTCAAGAGAAACATTTAAACAACTAAGGATATTGATGACATATTTTACAGTTTTCTACTGTTCCCTGTACTGTTTCTATGCTCTCTGAGGTATAAAATGTTATTTTGATTTTGGTTTAATTTTCACTGTAAGGGTTTTGCTCAGTTATTGGTGATCTATGGTTACCAATGCCTATTAGCCAAACACTGACTGGGAATTTCAGAGTGTACAAAGAAGACTTGTTGCCTGGTAGCTTCCCTATAGAATGATCTGGCTAGATCATTTCTTTAAAATATCTATAAGTCTTTTCTCAGGGGCCAATCAGCTTCACCAGAAAAGGATCCTGCAGTCTCTTTCTAGGGAGGACAAAGCTGGTGCTAATAATGTTTTCTAGAAGTCTAATGAAAAAGGGATTGGGAGATAGCTTTGCTATTTATATATAGATTTCATTTACTCCTCTTGTTCCTGTTTTCAGCACAGTATATCTACCATTAGGTGCACAATTTCTACACATCCAGTGTTTCTGTGGCTCGTTTGCAGGAGGCAGTGGACCTGTGGCCATGTCCTTATTAAAGGAAGGGGCAGGCACCCAGGAGAGCAGGATAAAGGATGGAACCTTAAGCTGTTTAACAAGCCTTTCTGTTTTCAACCTTACCCAACCCCTCACTTTCAGAGACGCCCAACTTTCCAGTCTCTGAGCTTTCCTGTGGCACTGCAGTAAAAATGAGAGCTTCTGGGCTTTCACAACTAATAGCTTATGTTTTACTTTCTCAGGTCTAAGTCAACTATTTCTTGTCTATCTGCTCTATAGATCCAAAATGTTACTGTCTCTTCAATTTTTTTTTTTTTCCTTTGTGGTTTTCTTTCTTTCATTTCTCCATCATTTTCTTGGGTAGTTGAAAGGAGGCAGGGGGAAGAGGAGTGAATGGGTGTAAAAGTGTATGTGCAACAAAAGTCCAAACCCTTCATTAAGGCCAGCACTTTAAGAAGTATCCAAGGTCTGGAGCTCCTTCCCAGGGAAACACTGAGGCTCTCTTGCTTACAATACCCAGGCTGCAGGGGAATTTGGGAACCTGAGTTGTTTCATCTTTTTGTTGTTGTTGTTGTTTATTTGTTTTAAAGATTTTATTTATTATTTATACAGAGAGGGGAAGGGAGAGAAGGAGAGAGACATCAATGCATGGTTGCCTTTCACCTGCCTCCCGCTACAGATCTGGCTGGAGACCGGGCTTGCAACCTGGTGATGTGCCCTGGCTGGGGAATTGAGCCAGCAATCTTTGGGTTTGCAGGCCAGATCCTTATCCACTGTGCCACCAGCCAGGGCCTTGTCCCATCTTTGAAGAGCAA
This sequence comes from Noctilio leporinus, assembly GCA_004026585.1. NCBI lineage: Eukaryota > Metazoa > Chordata > Mammalia > Chiroptera > Noctilionidae > Noctilio > Noctilio leporinus. Next base: position 438,609 of record PVIW01000538.1, read on the forward strand.
AAATAGTGCCTACCTTGTTGGTTGGAATGAAGATAACTAGAATGTTATCTGGTCTGTATGTTTAGTTCCCAGTCCTCTGAACAACATCAATACACACCAGCTACATATGTTTTTAAATCCTCACACAAAGATATATACATATATTTATTGGTTTTGGAGAGAGAGGAAGAGGGAGAGAGAGAGAGAAGGAAATATCAATGTGACAGAGAAACATCAGTCACTTCTCATATGTGCCCTGACTGAAGACTGAACCCACAACCTAGGCATGTGCCCTGACCAAGGATCAAACCCACATCTTTTCCAGTGTATGGGATGACACTCCAACAAACCAAGCCACACCAGTCAGGGCACCAGCTATATATTTTTAATATTATGATTACTACAGGCTGTGTTGGGGGCTGGAAGGAAGGTCTTTGGGTTACTGAAGGAGAAAGTAATGCATAGGGGCCTCGACAAGCCTTTTTTATAATTTATTATTTTTAAAATATTTTAGTTATTATTTTTAGAGAGAAGGACAGAGAGGGAAGCTGAGAGGGAAAGAAATACCAATGTATGGTTGCCTTTCACCTGCCTCCAGCTACAGACCTGGCTGGAGACCTGGCTTGCAACCTGGTTATGTGCCCTGGCTGGGAATTGAACCAGTGACCTTTGGGTTCTCAGGCCAGTGCCTATCCACTGAGTCACAGCCAGGGCTTTCTTTTTTTTTTTATTTTTATTTTTTTAACATGCTTTGGTGATACATTCTAAATTCTAAAAATAATAGTAATGATGATAACTAATACTAAGAACCTATACACATCTCTATGCCTTACATGTTATTGCAATTAAATATCATCAGAATCCTATACATAGTATCATTATTATCTCATTTTAGAAATAAGTAAACAGAGGGGTGGAGATGTTAAATCACTTGGTCAATATTATGCAACACAGATGGGGCAGATCACAAATTGAAACCTAGCACTACAGAGGCCAGAGCATCTAAAACTTGAATGTGTTCACAAAACACCTGGGGAATCTTGTTAGCATGCAGCTTTGAATTCAGGAGGCTTAGCATAGGGCTGAAATTCTGCTTTTCTATCAAGCCTCCAGGTGACTCCGATCTGCTGGCTCTGGGGCTACACTCTTGAGTAGTGAGGCTGTGAACTTGGTCCCTCAATGGCAGCTGCATCAAATGGTTCACTGTCTCCCTCTGCTGTGGACACAAGTAGGGTGACCAGATCCCCACTTCTCCCACCATGCACCTTCCCTAGAAATCTCTCTGTGTTTTCTACAAGTTCACTGTCCTCTCTACTCTTTCATAAGACATTTACTGTTTTCCACCACCTCTGAATCATCCAAGGGCAGCCCCTCAGTTACCACTGCTTCTAGGATTTTCTTTAAGCATGCCAGGCCCTACGTGTTCTGCAACCCAGGAGCCTCAAGGTGTGGACAGGGACTGAGTTCTTTCCTACTAGCCCTCAGCAGAGTAATGCTATGTCTCTTGCATAAATAGGAAGAAGCCCTTCACCTACTCAAAGTTGAAAATAGCTTTGTCAGTTGCTGCCTGCAGTCTTACTGACCTAGGGAATTGTCGTTCTGCTCCTAGCTCTCCTAGAATTCACCACCTTGATAGCAGGCTACCTTCCAACTTGGGTGGAAAGGGTGATACTCCATTAACTTACCAGACATACCTAGCTATTTGTGAGTCTCAGCTAGAGATATTCTCATCTTTAGAACCATGCCCCTAGTATGACACAAGACAGATTTTGAAGGAGCATCTCAAATGTTCAGGTATATCATGGGTCCAAGGAAAGGCACTGAAATAAGTCTGAGGTCGAGGTTGAAGACCCACCTCTGTCCATATTAGCTGTGTGACCTTGGGCTTTGTTTCCAAATCATAAAACAAGGGGAAGGGGAGGACCCAGATGATTTGTAAGATATACTTTTCAGTCTGTTTCACTTTCTGTCATCTACTTAGAGCACTTTGGGGCCTTGTATAAGTTTATAAAAACTTATTCCTATTTACCAACCATGTGTCCTGCCAATTAGAAATCAGAAGAGTGTTCAGTAGAGAGATTTCAAAACGTAAAATCAAATGACTAGGGTTTCACCCTTTCCTCGCTCTGTGATCTTAGCCAATTCACTCCTCCTTTCTAATTCTAGTGTTTCGCATTGTCAAGTGGAGGGTTGGGACCAAATGAACTCATAATAACATGCAGAGGTTTCAGACTGTAGGCTCTTGGGCTGCATTCAGCCTATGAGCAGGTTTTGCTTGATCTCTACAGCCTCTTAAAAACTTTGCATCAGTTGCCAGCCTTTACAAATTAGGAGATTTTTACATTAAAAAAAATATGGCTTCCCAGCTTATTTCGAAAGATCAGGAAATTGGAACATGGGTCACATGTTGTTTGAGAGCCACTGTGGCCCTGAAGTGCACTGCGGCTATCCTTTGAGTGGGGCATATGCCCTCTGCCTGCAACCCCCACCAGGCCCATAGCACTCGTCTATATTTCTATGATGTGCCCAAGCTCTGTAAGTAGTTATGTGCATGATCCCTGCGTATCAGGTACACTTACTAGCTGTGCAGTATCAAGCTAGTACTTATCCTTTCTGCGATGTAGAGTCCAAAGTATAGACTGGGGACAATAAGGGCTCATGTTATTGCATTGATTGTGTTAATGACACAGAGCAAGGGCAGACTTTCCTGTAAAAGACCAGAGGGTAATATTTTAAGCTTTTCAGACCACATAAGATCTCTGTTGCATATTATTTTTCTGCACATTTTGTTGTTTATTTTTGAAAGAATATTTAAAAATGTGAATAACCTTGGCTCTCAGGCTGTACAGAAACAGGTCCTGGGCAGGCTGGGCCTATGAGGCACTTACAGTGATGCCTGGCAGAAAGTCAGTGTCAATAAACACCCCCAGTATTGCAGTTTTAGGCCTCTCAGTCTCTGACTCTGGGACATAGGTGGACTTCACAGTGCCCATCAGAAATCCCCAAGGCTACTTTGATTCTCTTCTAACAGCACAGAGGGGGATAGCATTTGTCTGTTGAGACACGTCTTTCTAAATCGAAAGTCCTGCATGGTATATAAAGAGCTCCAAAGCAGCACGACAAATACAGTGCAACTGTGTCATCACCATGAAATCAAAGTCATTGTTTAAGCCATTTGTTCAACCACATCCCATTCCAGTTATTCTGTCTGAAACGTTACGGAGTAATCACTGCTGGATGGATAGCTGGAGGTCCTTTACAATCTGATTATACATTCCCTGTTCTCATAGCCTTCCTCCTTTGTTTTGGTCCCTTAATTCCCCCTCCTCCCTACCCCATTGCCCCAAACACCTTGTGCTGTATTATTTATTATAACTTGAATGTCAGGGATGCAGCTTGTGATGAAAGGCATTTGACAAAATAAAATTGCTTTGTGTTGGATGACCCTCATGCATGTGGCTTAGCATAATTAAAAGAGAGAGAGATGATATTGTCTTCTTATCAAAAGAAAGTGATGGCTGAATCTAAAGAATGTCAGTTATTGTCTTTGGTGTTCAAGGAACCCAGGGAGAGCGTGCAATTTAAATAAAAGAAACAAGGGGCACACTAAGGGATTGTCCTCAAGATACACTTACTTTTTTTTCCTTTACTGGTTCTTCACCAAGAAATAGAGCAAAATCATACAGGGGGGTCATGAGCCAAGTTCCTAGAATGACTTTGGCCTAAACTTTCTTGATTCAGGCCCTGTGCACCATGTTTATGGGGACTTAACCACTCTTTCTTTCATTAAGTGAATACTGCTTATGTCCCTACTATGTGCCAAACCATGTTCTAGGTGCTAGAAATATAAAGATGAGTAAATCAAGACCTCTGAAATCTAAGAATTTATGTTCCAGTAAAAAAGACAAATATATTAACCACATAATCCCAATATAAAGTATTAATTAGTGCTATTACAGTAAGAGTCAGCAATTAATGAGAACTTACGACATGCCAGGCATTGTTTTTAGTACCTTGTTTATGATAACTTTATTTAATTCTCTCAGCAACCCAGGTGATGATATGCCACTATAAATTTCCATTTCACAGAAGGAAAAACTGAGGCTAGGGGCTACCTAGTTCTTAATTCTTTAAGGCCACATTGTTACTAAGTGGTAGATAGTCCTGCCAGATTCAAACCCAAAGAGGCTGATGTCAAGGCCAGAGTTTCTGAAAGGCACTAGAAAGCCTTTAACAAAAAGACTTGGACCAAGTCTGGAAGCACAGTACAGACAAGCCCCTGATTCTGCCTTTTGGGTCAGGAAACACACGAGGTAACATGACATTTGCCTGAAAGATTCCCTTTGCAGGGAAGATGGGCAGGGCAGAATGTTCTGGGTGGAGAATATTTGTAACAGATACACATAAAAAGAGAATATTCAAACCTGTTATACTTGACTTTTTACACACACACACACCATTACCAGTAATTGCTTATTCAACGTTTACTGCAATTTTAAAAACTTCAGGAGGGCAGGTGCCTGTCTTATTGACTACACCTTAAGACAAATGAACAAATAGTCAAGGATGAACTGTAGGAAGAAAGTCAATCTAATACTATGTTCACTATGGATAGGGTTAATGCTCAGTTTTATTTCATACTTATATTGGCATTTAAATATTTTCAGTTCACACTGCTTTTTAAAAAGACATGCACGTAGTATTCTTAAAATTCTTTAAAATCATAGTATTGTCAAAACTCTCATGATTATACCTACTAGTAACATTCTGTACATATGATCTGGAGTAAATATTGCGAGTGCAGAATTGTAAGCATACTGCTCTACTTTATCCATGCTAGCCACTAATTAGATAACATGAAATAATGCAGCACATTTCAAGTGCATACTCATGTGTGACAAGAATTGACTTTCTTTTGTCTCCTATAGAAGAAAACCATGCCAATGACCAGTGTTCACTATCCCAAACAGTCAGGCTTTCTTAGGGAAGCTGGCAGGACTGTCTAAAGAAAAGGCATGTTTTGACTTTGGTAGTCAGGTCAGTAAAGATGTCTAAGACTAGAGGTATGAGGAAAAAAAGATGGGGCCCATTTGCCAAGGACTTTGGGGTAGGGCTCTAGGGTGATTTAGATAATTCCCTTTTAAGATATCTTTTCATGTACTAAATGGAAAACAGCATCTGTCTGGCAGGTTACTCTGATAAAAAACACAGGAGCAAGGCACAGGGTTGGGGAAGTTGAAAAGGAAATCTCATCAATCCCATTTTTCTAATATCTCTGTGAACCTGTGATTCTTTCCTGTAATTTTTTTTATCACCAAAACAATTTTTTTTGATTAGGAAATTATTGTTAGGAGAATGATTCAGATATTTAAGTTGAGGTATTTGATGTCTCCCCAAAGTAATTTCCCAAGATTGGGTCACTGAAAACGTTTTACGTACAACCATGCTTAAAAATGCATTACTGTGATTTCTGCATGCATGGTGTCAGCAGTGAAGTGTGAAAATCCAACAGCACTGTGCTTGTCTGCCTCCAGTGGGCAATCCCTCGTAAGAAAGGCAGGAGCTCCCAGTGCCTGTTCTATAAGTGGGCTTCCTCCCTGAATAGCAGTGATCTTTGGGTTGTTAACTATATCCAGGTAGGAAGAAAAGAGGAGAGCTTTGAGTTAGCCTGACCTGAGCTCCACTTCTAGTTATATTACTTAGTAGCGGTGGGTCTCTGGGCCAATGATGAGGCTGGCATAGAGCAGTATTCTCTCTCCTCACTGATTTCAGTTTTGAATCTGAGAGCAGAACAGAAACGGCAGAAATAGTTACATGTTGTTTCAGAGGTGAAACAGGACAAGTTGTGACTTGCCTGATTCTAGAATTAGAACGAGGTTTACGGCTGGAAACAGCATTACTTGGCCTTGCCCCGAGCTCCGAAACAATATGAAACATGAGAATCACATTTATTGTGTGTTTACAGTGTTCCAGCCACTGTGCTGAGCACTGAGGACATTGTGGAGAGCAAAGGCAAACATGGTCCCTTTGGAATGGTTTACAGTTTACCAGATTCTTTCATATGCGTTGCCTGAGTGATGTGAAATAGACATTGCTGGTGATTCCACATTATAGATGAAGAAATTGAAGCCAAAAAGGAGCCAGGAGATCAAATCTGAGTTTAATGCAAAGGGTGGAACCAAGAATCAGACAGTCTGGTTTTATAGCCAGTGCTTCTTGCACTGTTTTGTACCAAAAGTAGCAGCACAGGCATCTGTTTTGCTGGGTTGTCAACACAGCACTTTTGAAGGGTTTATTTACTTTTTAGAGAGAGGGGAAGGGGGGAGAGAAACATCGTTGTGGGAGTGAAACTTCAAATGGTTGTGGTTGCCTCTTGCACACCCCCAATTGAGGACTTGGCCTGACACCCAGGCATGTGACCTGACCAGGAATCAAACTGGTGACCTTTCTGTCTGCAGGTCAGCACTTAACCCACTGAGCCACACCAGCCAGGACAACAAAGCACTTTTGCTTACTTGATTTCATTTGCTGTACAACAATTTGGGATGTAGGCATTTTTATTATTATTTACATATGTCATTATTGAAATTGACCCAGAGAGGTACAGCGGACCTTCTGAGATCACCCAGCTAATTAATGGTAGAGCCTAGTTTCGCTTCTAAGACTTCTGATGCAAGTTCCATCTGCTGTGTGCTGACTCCCAGTTTAAAGATTTGTACATTCAGAATTCTTGAGCCATAATTCCACTATCTTAGATTATGTTTATAACCCATGTAAATTATAATTAATTTCCTCATAGTAGGCCATTTTGTAGCACAGCCTCCAGAATCAGTAAGCTGAGGACTGTAGGCCAGAAAGGTTATTTACAGTTAACTCTGAGGATGGCTGTGTCTCCATTTAGGTGTACTACAGCAACCTGTTTCCTCGTATATGCAAGCTGGTGACTCTACTACATTATTTCCTTATTCCCCCATCAGCAAAAATAGAGAAACCAGTTTCTAGCATATGGAAGCATTTCTTCCCGGCTAGATTTTCTGATGAGGGTTCGGAGGGATGGAGGAAGCATGATTTGCAAATGTGTCAGAAGAAATACTGATTCTTAAGTGAGGCTGATTGGGCCACGTTCCACGTGGCAAAGTTGTCTCTATAAAAGAATTTTTTCCCCTCCACTTTACCCCCATTTCACCACTTGTGAAAATAAGCGCATTCTGAATCTGCTTAACATTTGTGAGGACTCGAACTCCAGAAATACCAGGTGTTTTTTTTCTTTTTCCCCCCTTACACAAATGCTCTCTTGTGGACTTAGATATTTTTTTTCTCCTCCTGACTGCTCCGAAACAGGGCACAACCAGGCGGCTAAGAGATTTCTTCAGTTCAGCAGCTCCATTTGTGACCATTTAAAAAAATAAACTGAAGTAGTGAGTGTGTAAATACTGTCTGGGTAGACAGTACCTTTAAACATAGAATGCCCAACACAATAATTTTATGAGTAAACCTATACATAATGCATTATTCTGTTTTCAAACTAACAAAGGGTTTTTCACGCAGCAAATGGCATGGCCACATGCTATTATTCCTGTTTCACAGAACACATATTTTTAATATCCTAAGTGGTATTCATTTTTCTCCCTCAAGCACTGTTTTTCCTTTTATTTGGATTGAAATTTTTTATGACTGGTCTTAGGCATCAGGTGAATATCTCTCAACTGCGCGGTACTTCTTTATCTAATTTGCTCTTTAGCAATGTATATAGATACAAAGAAACCAGAGGTGTTTTCTTAGCAACTTGGAAGGACCATGGATCATTTTTAACCAGAGGTTTTTAACTCTATTTCCCTTGCTTTGTCATTTTAATAGTGCCTTAAAAGTAACTCAATTTTTAGCTCTCCTCCTGGTTTTACAAAGAGCAGCACAGAAATTCCCTCATTTGCTCCTCATGGTATCCATGGCTTGTGGGTTATTAGCCACCATCCAGGGTTATTAGCCTTGATTACTGACAGAGGAGAAAGCTGAGAGCCAAGACACTGGGCACTTTTCTTAAGTTACACAAAGAGTCAGTGATTTGCAGTTCTGTCTGAATCTTCAGTAGACTCTTCAGCCCCGACCCCCACCCCGCCCCCCGGGGTTGGGGGTGGTATCCCGGCAGCTCTTCCCAGGGTCTGGAGGAGGGAGCCCCCACCCCAAGCCAAGGACAGAGAGATTTGCTCTGAACTGGCTATGGGGCCTGCAGAGGTCAGATTTGCCCTGGGAGCCCCAGCACCCAAAATTTGTAGGCCAAGAAGACTGACCTGGGTGCATAAGATCTCCCCTTCTCCCCTCCAGGTCCTGTATATGCCTTTTTATTTTAAAAATGTATTTACTGCTTTTCAAGTATTTCATATAAGACAACACTATTTAAAGCACTCAAAAGGAGATAGGGGATTACATTTTTACTTAAACCTGAGGGCGACGTTGAAATGATCTCATTTATATATTATTTCCCAATATGACTTAATTATTTAATGGCAAGTTGATGGATCTGGTTGTTCTCCCTATGTGCCAGGACCCCCGAATCCCCCCTTTTCTGCCTTGGAGTCTAGTATCTGCTCAGTAAAGGGCCACAGTTTCACTTTAACATTACTAGACTTATATTAGTATATGCTACTGTTATATTCCTATTTAATTCTACCTTATACACACATAAACTTACATGGTAAACATTAATTTAAATAAGTGTTCATAATTAATACCTCCCATAATAAAGTAACTGTTGATGGTCACATATTGAATCATGTATTACAACATGTGCAAACTATAGTCAGATAATGATTAATGCAGATAAATTTTTAAAAGTTTACCTTTTAGAAAGGTCTGAAGAGTTTCCAATGTGAAGAGCATTAAATACTGTGTATAAGATCATGCCTAATTTTCCAGTTCTGATTTCCTATCATTTTACTTTTTCTTTTTTTAATAAAGGCAAATCTTTAAGTAGACAATGGGATGTGGTTCTACCTTTACACCATTATTAGGTTTTCCACATATACAAGGTGGGAAAAAGTAGGTTGACAACAATAACAAATAATTCAATAATTAACAAATAAATTAAAATACAAGATAAACTGGGTGTTGTGTACTCACCCCTGTAAACCTACTTTTGTCCACCCCTGCATAAATAAGGTTACCAACTGGAAGAAAACGAACCCAACAAATTCTTGCCTCTGATTCCAGTTTGGGGAAATCAGGTCCCAGTAGAGTGGAGGTCCATGAGACAGCCACTGGGTAGATGGGCCCACACACACAATCTTCTGCATTATAATGTGGGACCCAAAAGACATGCTGCAAACTGAGTCATTTCCAAAGCTCCCACCATATGAAGTTTTGTGCTATTCACAGGGCGTATGCGAACTGACTCTTACCCCCTTTTACAGTCAAGGACACCTGGGCTCAAAGCCACGCTCCCCAGCCCACACTGTCTCCATCGCCCGGAGCTGCTGCCCAGAGGCCCGGATTTCCTTCTCTACGCCGAATTCACTGGGTCCCGAGCTCCCAGGTGAAAACCATCGCCTCGAAATGACAGGAGAAAATTGAGTTGGTCAGATGTGACCCAGAGCAAAGATCTAATTCAGAATCATTTAGTTTCGTATGTGCCACCTGAGACCACAGCGGTGTTCCTCCAGTGGCGGGGCTGGATGCAAGAGCGTGCAGTTTGCAGGCACAGGCATGCTCCCGCAGGCCGACTCTGAACCAGCATTTAGGAGGCCTGCTGCCAAATGCCTTCCCAGTTACTGACACTTAAAATCTCCTTGGTACACGAGGGTGGAAACACCCATGCATACTTACTGAGAATTCCTGTTCCTGAATTTGCCCCGATTGCTGCTTGCTGTTCTGCCCAGGGCCTGCATCTCTAGAACCACTGGGCACATCTCAAAAGAAAACGCTCAGTCTGTCCTAATGATGCAAGAGGTAGAAAGAGCCTCTTGGAACCCTAGCTACCTGCTAAAATTCATGGGACTTGTTCCTTACCACAGCTCACACTCTATTTCTACATGAAAAACAAAACTCAAAAAGGCTGAAAGTGAGTATCTGATCCGCGAATGAGATAGTACTGAAAAGGATAATAAAGGGAAGAAATCACAATGAAAGATATCAGTAGACAGACTACTTGAGACTTAAATTTCTGCCCATTAAAAAATTCATTAAAAAATAAAAGGCAAATAACACAGGGAATATTTTAATAGAAGTGACAAAGGCCTAATATCTTTAGTAGATATGGATCTTTTATAAAGATGAGAAAAATATCAGTAGAAAAAGGGACAAGGATAATTCATAGCAGAGTACAAATGGCTAATAAACATTAAAAAGTTTCATCTCACCAATAATCAAAGAAATGTAAATTAAAACTATATTAAAGAGCTAGTTTGGGAATATCAACATGTCAAAGGAGAAAAAGAAAAATCCTGATTTTTGTAAGCATGTGGCAAATGTTCTTACTTTTTTCCCATTTGATACATGCATATTTGCTTCTCATTACTGTTCCACTTTGCATTTCTTTGACTATAAAAAGTTTCTCAAAAGTTGATGTTCTTTGACTCATTAATTCAAATTCTAGCAAACGAGTGTAAGGAAATAGTCAAAGATGGGAGTATGAATTATGTTTGTTTATCATAGCATTACCTACACTAATAAAAAATTAAGGAGAAGGGAGACCTAAAAACCAAGGAAAGAGGACTGGTTAAATAAATTATGGTCCATATATTACTATGCAGGCACATAGTTGTCATAAACAGACAGTTGTAATGACATTAGAGAATGCTCATTATATATATGTATATATATGTATGAGGTCTGTCCCAAATGTATCGGCAGCACAAATTGTTTTAATTATATTGACGTTGGCTCAATACTTTTGGAGCAGACCTTGTATACATATGCATATATACAGAAGATAACTCAACTACCTAAAAATATACCCTATACACATGCACACAAAATTGAAGGGAATTCAGAAGAGTGCAAGGGTGATTATTTCTGGGTAAATAGGTATTGTAGTATTTGATTATTATTTTTCTTTACATTTAACTGTAATATTTTTATAAGGAAAATGTATCGCTTTAGTAATTAGGAAAAAGAACCTCCAAAAAGTGTCATTAACAAGTCAGCCAAGAAGACTTGTAGGTAGCCTGTGCTGGAGACCCCCTCAAGAACGTCAAAGCATAGACCTTTGTCCCCAAGAGCAGCACATGGGGCCCATCACACCAAGTAGCTGCTGAGGCAGACCCTGGACAGCAGGGGCAGGCTATACACCTCTTGGAACTAAGCCTTAACCCAGAGCCGAAGTCAAGACAGACCTGTCAGAGCATGTCTGTTTGTTGTCATCACTCCACAGAAATAGCAATGTGCAAAATGCATTTTTTCCACTCATTTAAAGGTAGGGCACAACACCTGTGAGACATTTGCTGCCACAGAGGTGAACTATTGTTATTCTTTGACTTGAAAAGTAGAAACATGCTGTACTGAAAAGGAACTATCTCTTAATAAAAAATTCTTTTAAGACTTTTTACTTAAAAGTAATAAACATACATCATGGACTAATTTAGAAAGCACAGAAAAGCAGAGGGAATAATGAAAATTAAAGTTCTACCTGTGAAGAGGACCACAGCTTTAATATCGTGGTAGTTCCAGTGTTAAGAATAGTATTTAAAAATATGTGTACATTTTTACTTTTCTTTTTCTCCTCATAACTTTTTGTTTCCTAAAACTTGACTTTTAAATTAACTGGTTGCTCTTTCCTCTTTATCATTGGGGAAAGATCATTACAATTTGAGGGTAGTATAATTCTTTGAACATGTGCTTGAGAGAGAGGAGGGAAAGGATTCTCTATCCATGACCAGGACAGAAGAAGGTGGCCTTATCTGAGGCTCACAGAGAAACCCACAGAACAAGACTGACAAGCAAACACTATTACAGGAACATTTAAAAATACACAATGGCAATCTTTTCATTCCATAATTATATATATACCAAAGTTATGTATTTCACCATTATGTACTTCAACATATATCTATATTTATATCTATCTATACACACATATTGTACCTACATGTGTATATATATATGTGTGTATATATACACACACAAAATATTATATTAGTTTCAGGTGTACGACACAGTTATTCCATATTTATTTAGTTATTTTTAGAGAGAGGGGAAGGAAGGGAGAAAAAGAGGGAAAGAAACATCCATGTGACATCGAAACATGGATTGGTAGCCTCTCCTATATACCTCAACTGGGGACCAAACCCATAACCTAGGCATATGTCTTGAGTGGGAATCAAACCAGTTACCCTTTGCCTTGTGGGATGACATCCAACAAACTGAGCCACACCGGTTAGGGCAGTATTTCCACATTTATATGCCTAACACAGTAACCACCATAAGTCTAATAACTGCTTGTGACTGTACAAAGTTATTACAATATTATCAATAATATTCCCCTATGCTATAAATTACATCTCCATGACTTAATTATTTTATAACTGGATATATGTACCTCTTATTCTCCTTTACTTTTCTACTCTTCCCCCCACCTCCTTCCCTCATCAGTTTGTTCTCTAAAACTATGGTGTTTGGAAAACTAAACAGCTATAAGCAGAAAACTGAAACTGGACCACTTTCTTACACCATATACAAAAATAAACTCAAAATGGATAAAGGCTTAAATGTAAGGCCAGAAACCATTTAAATTCCTAGAAGAAAATATAGGCAGTAAGCTCTTTGACACTGGTCTTAGAAATCCGTTTTTGAATATGTCTCCCCAGGCAAGGGCAACAAAGCAAAAATAAGCAAATGGGATTATATCAAACTAAAAAGCTTTTGCACAGCAAAAGAAAGGCTCAACAAAATGAAAAGGCAACCCACTGAGTGGGAAAAGATATTTGCAAATGATATATATGATAAGAGATTAATATTCTAAACATATAAGGAACTCATACAATTCAAAATAAAAAACAACCACCGCAACAAAACAGTCTCATTTAAAAATGGGCAGAGGCAGCCCTGGCTGGTGGCACAGTGGATAAGGTGCCAGCCTGTGAACCTAAAGGTCGCTGGTTCGATTCCCAGCCAGGGCATATTAATGAGGTTGCAAGCCAAGTCTCCAGCCAGGTCTATAGCTGGAGGCAGGTGAAAAAGGCAACCATACATTAAGGTCTCTCTCCATCTCTGCCTCTCTCTCTTCCCCTTGCTCTAAAAATAATAAAATAAAATCTTAAAAATAAAATAAAATAAAATAAAATAAAAATGGGCAGAGGACCTAAACATTTTTCCAAAAAAAGGCATACAGATGGTCAAAAGACACACGAAAAGATGCTCAACATCATTAATCACCCGGGAAATGCAAATTAAAACCACAAGAGATATCACTTCTGTCAGAACGGCTATCATCTATAAATCAACAAACAACAGTGTTGGTGAGGATGTGGGGAAAAAAGCCCCATGAACACTGTTGGTGGGATTGCACATGGGTGTAGCCACTATGGAAAATAGAATAGACATTCTTCAAAAAAATTAGAATAGAACTACCATATGACTCAGTAATTCTACTTCTGGGTATTTATCCAAAGAAAATGAAAATGCTAATTTGGAAAGATACATGCACCTCTATGTTTATTGCACTATTATTTGCAATAACCAAGATATGAAAAAAACCTAATTGTCCATTGATAGACATATGGATAAAGAAGATGTGTTATATGTATACATGGCATATTACTCAGACATAAAAAAGAATAGAATCTTACAATTTTCGACAACATGGGTGAGGATATTATGCTGAGTCAGAGAGAGTGCAAATAACATGATTTAATTTATATATGGAATCTAAAATAACAAAAGAAAGAAAGAAAACAAAACAGAAAGAGATTCACCTTTATTGGTGAGTGTATTTTAAAATACTTTGTAACTTTGGTTACCCTCATTTTGGAAACCGAGGCTTCAGTTTCAGCATGTTCATGAACTCACATTCAGGCTTGAAATGAGGCAGGAAATCTAACAGTTTCAGGTTCTGAAGGCATTTTATTGTATCCATTTCTACATTGATAAAAATAAGAACAAGGCCAATCATTTTTAAGGGAGTTATGATTCTTGCTCATGCCTTTTGTAAGACTTTTTTGTGGGTCTTACCATCATGTGTCATAACCACAGCCAGCCCAGTCATGTCAGCTCAAGACATTTCACCCCAACTTTCACTGCTATCTGGCAAGGGAGACTCTGTTACTGAAATAAACCATTGAGGACAGTGCTTGCAACACAGCTAAAGCCTTGAGAAATTTCTAATACTTGAGTAAAATCCAGGGGAGGTACTCAGTTGCCTCCACCTATCACTTTAGCAAATAGTAAGTGAGTGAATGATAGGAAACCAACCCTGAGAAGCTTTCTTGTAGAGAAACCAGGGTCCAAGGATCATAGAAGTTATATTAAAAATAGACTTAGTCTTTGACTTTTCTTCAATCTTTTATTTTTTTAAATTATGGATTTCAAATAATAAATGCTGATGTCATACCTGGTACCATTAATCAAGTGCCCCAACCACGGTGTAAAAGATATCACAAAAATTAATTCTCCAGCTGTCTTTGGCTATTGTCCCCATTTCATAGATGGTGAAACTTATCACGCATAGTACAAAAAGATGGAACTTGAATGTAATAGTTTTGTTTGTTTGTTTGTTTGTTTATGGCACTGGATATCTTAACGGAATCCTTCAGTCATATTTATCATGAGATTAAAAAGGGGTCATTTTGATCTTCGATAATAATCATTGGAAATTTATTATTCATTTATATAACCATGTCCATAAGGGTTTTGAGCAGTAAGACACTTTGTTAAAATGTGTTGTTCTCCTTATCCACTTTGTAATGACAACAGTTAACATGTATCCACTGTGACAGGCTGTTCAATGTTTGGTGTGGAAAGGGAGGGAGGGAGGGAGGGAGGGAGGGAATGAAGGAGCAAGGGAGAGAGTGAGAGCGCAAACTAACAAAATCATTTTTCAAATGAGAAAACTGAAGCATAGGAAGGTTAAATGACCTGCCTAAGACACAGCTAATAAGCGACATAACCAAAATTTGCATGCCCATTAGTGTAGGCCTCAACTGCACTCCCTGAACCTTCGTCCTACAAATCATTAAGACCTGGTCATAGAATCACAGACTTTAGAGCAGAAAGGCATCTTAAGGAGCTCCTTACAGCAAAATATACATACAGCCAAAGGAACAAGACGCCCAGAGAGGTCAGTAATTGGTCCTGGGTCACACAGCAGAGAAGTGGCAAAGCCAAGGAGACAAGGTGGCACTCTCATTCTCTCTCACATTTTGGGCTGGCTCTTACTTTCTCTCCTGCAACATGTTTTTAGGACCTAATTCTCCCAGTGGTCAGCGCATTCACGACTTGAACTCCATTCTCAGAATCCCTGGGTGGGAGCACACAAATAGGGAAAATAAAACCGGTCTGGGCGTCAGAGTACTTGTCTAGCGCAGTCCTGAGCTGTAAACCACTGAAGTCTCACCACCACACTTGGAACTCTGCATCGCCCTCATCACTTCATGCCCACTCAGGCCTTTCTCCAAGTGAAAAAGTGCAGCCATAAATGCAGCTTGACCTTTCCACTGAGCCCCCTCGGCTGCGCATGGGGACGCCTACGTCCCCCGCAGAGCTGGTAGAATTGGCTGGAGAACAGTCCTTGACTCCAACCACTGAAAAATATACTTAACACCGCATTGATTTTCCATATAAGTTGATAAGCACAAACATTCTCTTTCATTTCCTGACAAACAACCATATTCCCCAAAGTGTCCAATAAAAATCAGTAATTTGCACATCGCTGTCTTTGTCAGCGCCTGTTGTTTTCAGTGAGTCGCCACAGCCAGGGTCTCTCTCCTGCCGCCTTCACCCTCTGCCAGCCCCTCCCCTAAACAAAGCAGGAAGCTGAGAAAGGAGTTGGGCTAGGGAGTAGCTATGTAGGCCTCCCTGACTCTGTTCAGGACCTTTATAGAAAAACACATAATTTGCGAGCAACCTTTTGTAGAGGGGAAAAAAATATAGGCAGAGGCAGAAATGAAAGGTATCACACAATACTCTATTACAGTGCCGCCGCCTCAACTCTTGAGACTGTGTGGATTCTCCAGGTCCCAACGCAGCCTCTCAGCATGGGCTGTGAGCTAGGACAGCTCCCCCTGCCCGCAAGAGTGCTGAAATGACGAAGTAATTCAACAACTGACTGGCAAATGTCTGGGGCCAACCAGGCACCCTGACCTCCAGTGGCAGGTATTACGCTAAGGTTGCATCATAAGACAAGTAATGACAAGAGTGAAAATTCAAAGTGGGAAGGAATATGTATGTTTCATCCTCTCCCTTCACTTCTGGAACCCCTGGGGGTTTCTCTTTACATGGCATTTGTAACTTCCAGGACAGACTTCCCTTCCCACCAAACTCTCCTCGCCTTGAAAGGGAGACCCAGCCTGAACTCCACAACGAAAAAACAAAGAGGAAGGTGTGGATTCTCACCCTGAAGTCCAGTCTCCTTGGGGTCCTTTCGAAGTGCAGTTCTTCAGAGATAGGGCACTGGGGGTTGCCAAGGGGACTTGAAATACCGGTTTGCCACAATCCTGAACAAATCGGTTCCCAGGGCTGAGAGGGGAGAAGGTGTCAATCACTCAAAACCCTCTTGTGGGTCCGATTCTGAAGTGGAAAACAAAGAAGCAAAGAAAAGTATTGCTCAGAGATTAGCAGGCAGAGGAGCTAAGACATGGGGACTCTTTGGCAGAAAATAATACCCTATGGTTCTTTCAGGCTGGACAGAACCAGGCCCTCTGGGCTGCTGGTGGCAGCGAGTATGTCTTCTTGCTCAGCACTTCGGTGGTTTTTCCGCCTCCCTCTTTCCCTGAGCCCTGGCACTGGGGAGTGTGGAATGGCTCAACCTGTTGTAATCAGACATGTGAGTTGCTGCCTGTTGCAAAGATATTGCAGCAGCCTCTTCATTAAAGGAGGCCGTTCTTGGATGCTAAGAATTCATTTCCTTGTCTTTGGTTGCCTGCCTGTGTTCTGGGCTGGGTGTGGAGTGGGTGCTGGGTGGGAGTATGGGGCACAGGGCAAAGAAAATACTGGGCAGAAGGCAACTGGCCATGCCTTGAAGTTCCCTGGAGCAGTGACCCACTCACTGTTCTCACTTGCTCCTTATGATCACCTTGGTATCCCATTCTTAGGTGATATGACAGGTGCTACAGGGGACTCCCAGAAAACTTATTTTATTTTTCTATGCACCTTTGGGCCCTAGTCCTTAATTCCATCCTCAGACCTTTAGCTTCAACTCAAATGCTCTTCCTGGAACCTCAACTTGTCCTCTGAAT
Source organism: Noctilio leporinus (assembly GCA_004026585.1). Classification (NCBI taxonomy): domain Eukaryota; kingdom Metazoa; phylum Chordata; class Mammalia; order Chiroptera; family Noctilionidae; genus Noctilio; species Noctilio leporinus. The sequence goes on from PVIW01000538.1 coordinate 455,969, forward strand.
GTTAGGCTGCCTGATCAGGAGCACATTCAAGGGGGAGTGGTGGTCCTGCGGGGACTAGGGAGGCATTCATTTACCCATTTATTGGCGCTATCACATATTCATCCATTTCTGCAAGCATGCGCTCATGAGTTCATTCATTCCTTTTTGCGTTACTTCAGTTGTGTATTCATTTACTCACATGCTTTCATATGTGCACTTGTGTATTTGATCATATATACTTTTTGACTCCATTTTCATTGACATATTTATTCATTCACTTATTAATCCTGTCATGCAATCCATATTCTTTATAACTGTGCATATGCTCACTTTGGCATATGTGTGACACTCACATTTTCTTATGTGTACTTGTTCCTACATCTACCTATCCATCCATCCCTCCACCCATCCATCCATTCAGCCTTTTCCAAACTTATTTATTCATTCTTCCATTTGTAGTAGGCAGTTAGATTTTAGCAGAGTAAGGATGATGGACCAGGTACAGAAGGTCACCAGGATGATAAGCCCTGGGTGCCTAGCAACAGGCAAAACTGTTGCAAACCAGGACCTCGCCCCCAGGCTGATCTTTCTTCCCTTTGCATATTGCTGGCCACAGGTTTAGGCCCACAGACCTTTCATATTGCCAGCAGCTCAGACTTCCTAACCTTTCCTCCCTAAAGAGAACATCTAGGCTTCAATGTATTTCAGCTCTAGGCCCAGAAAAGCAGCCAAACCAGACAAGTGAGGCCATGGCTGCTTCAGGACCAGCAGCCATGATCTAATGACTAATGACACCCCGCCCTGGTGCTGACCCGTCAGTGTAAACCAGAACCCTGGATGGACACAGGAGGAAAGCTGATGAATACTCTATTGATGTAGAAATTCTCCCCTGGGGTCCCCCTAAAATCCCTACCCTTAAAAGCTCTTGGATGCAGGACCTAGCACAACTTCCCAGTTCCTGTCCCCCACTTTGTTTCCCCAGGTATGTTACCTTTACCTTTTTCTCTTCTTCCTAAGCCCCAAGGGCCCTTCTTTTGCCTATCATTAGTTTCCTGAGCCCATTTTTTTCTACGGTTCACTTCTCCTACCTCTGCAACTTTCTAAGTAAACTTCTGCTTATAATTTGAATTTTGACTCTGAATTCTTTCTTAGCCAGAACTTAAGCACTAAGGTTGCTGAACTGAGGTCCTGTCCCACTCCACCAGTGTTAACACCTGGTGCTGTTCTCCCTGCTAACACAGTCATTCATTTAACCTTTTTCCATAATCATTTATTCATAGGTAGGTAGACCATTAATTTATACATTCATTTATTTATGTACTCATTTATTTAATGCGTTATCCATTGAACACACACCCTAAGTGCCTACTATATGCTTGGTATTGTAGGGATTGTGAGAAAAAAAAAAAAAAAAGAGAATCAGGCACTCCTCCTGGCTCCAGGGAGTCCCGAGGACATGGGTTCAAGAAACCAAAACCATAACACAAAGAAGAAAGTGGTGGATGCAAAAAGACAGGGGACTGAGAAATGTCAAGAAGGGATATTGTAGGGAGATCTGAGGGACCCAGGGTTGGGAGCAGCAGGAAACATTAGGAAGAGCACTGGACTTGGAGTCAGACTTGATTGGCCTTGAATCTTGCTCTGTCACTTCGTGTAGCTTTGCCCTCGTTAATTAACTTCTCTGAATCTGTTTCTTACCTGTAAAATACTAAAGGAAGATAACTGATGTCCAGCACTTCACAGATTAAAAAAAAAAAATGTGTTCAGTAAATAGTTATTTTCTTCCTCCCTCCCCTCTACATTTTCCCCCAAACCTTTCTCGCCCCGTGTATTTGGGCCTTCCATGTGTGTGTTGGGGGGCGGAGGATTGGGGGGGGGGGTGCAGCTGAAGATCTGGTCTGAGTAGCGAGAGAGCCACAAGTTACTTCTGAGAGGATTTCTAGACCTTCCGTAGGGCCCCAGAGAAAGGCAGATTGCAACTGTCCAATATTCTTTCAAATGTAAAATCTGCCTAGTGAATTGGCCAAAGGAATCTATTAATAGGATTTGCAGGAACCCTTTTCATTGGGTGAAAGGGGATGGAGGGTTTTATTAAGCACAGAGCTGTGGAGGGTGTGATTCCTGGGGCTGTGCAGTCTCTCTCCCTAGGTCGGTGGTCCCTGGGGGAGGGGAGGGAGCTTACATTTCTCTAGCAACCCCCTCTCCCGTCCAGACCTTGTGGAGCCCTGCACGTACCTATCTCTCGAGCTTCTTACAGTGGCCTCAGGAGGTTCAGCAGTCTGCTCAAGGCCACGCAATGAAGAAGTGGTAGAAACAGGATTTAAGTGCACATCTGCTTGATTCCAAAACCTCTGTATTTACCCACCTTTCTTCCCTATCGAGAGTTCCCACCCTCTGTGGGCATTTTAAAAGGCCCATGGAGGTGGGCTACGAACGGCCTTTGTCTGGAGGTTTTTTACTCTTTCCTAACTGGAACTTGAAATGTGAAGAGAGGTAGGCCAACCCTTCAAAGGATTAAGTGAAAATGTCATTTTTGAGTCATGGGTAATGCCTGTACACAGTATATGTTGTTTTCATTTTTGTGTTAAACTATTTTTAGCAGGAGGGACATAAAAATAGGACCCTGAACCATAAAGGGCTACATGGAACCCCATGGTGCTCCAAGACTGGGGTCCGGGTCTCCGGATGCCTTGGCAGGACTGGTTTCAGAGCCCAGGCTTGTGTGGGGAAAGAAAGAATATGGCAGGGCTGGAGCTGCCATTCCAGACATGTGACCACAGGCATGGACGGGAAACAGAGCAGGCAGAATCCTGACCCAGAATCAGGGGACCTTAGATGGCCAGTGGAGGCCTGATTGTGTCATCTACCCCCACCCCCACCCCCACAATTTAAGAATGTGGCTGGATTTGGTGGCCCTAGGCCCTTTAAAGTGGTAATTTAGCTCAAATGTGTCCTGATTGAATTTGACTGGTGTCCTTGTGAGCAGAGGTTATTAGAACACACAGGGAGACACGAGGTGGTGGTGGTGGAGGGCGTCCAGAGAGAAGACCTTGTGAAAAGGGAGCAAGAAGGTGGCCACCTGCCAGCCAAGTTGAAGGAGTCCTCAGAGGAATCCAGCCCTGTAAGGCCTTGGTCTCACCCTCTGCCTCCAGCCCCTGTGAGGAAGTGTCTTCTGTTTAATCGTTACCGCTGCTCTAGCAAACTAATATAGCCACTGAGTGTGTTTAGGTGCCAGAAGGGTGCAGAGGGGAGACTGTTGGGGACTGGAAACAGTAGCCCTTTACAATAAGTAGGAAAGGACATCAGTACTTTCACAACTGCTGCAACCACCCTGGGGCGCACCCCTGAATCCATACTGAGACAGGGTGACATAGATTAGGCGGAAGGCCTCAGTTGGAGAGCCCCTGGTTATTAGTCAGAAGAGACATCTGAAGGGTCCAGAGACCCAGTGTCACACTCTGAGGTGTGACACTGCTCCTCAGAGGGTTCCCCAAAGCTCTGATTTCCCAAGTGAAGGAAAGAGTTCCTGGCAAAGGTAGTGGGTTCAGCACAGGCCTGGGCTTATCCCCTTGGATCAGAACCTGCCCTGGCTCAGAGACTGGCAATGCTGTATACTTCAGGACCTGAGGGGAGGGGAGAGGAGTGCTTAGATCCCTAGACACCCCACCCTTGCTCCACATTTCTGAGAGATTGGCCCTCCCCCACATGGCAGCAACCACAGATTTATTTTCTAGAGAGACCGGGTGTTCAGTGGAGTTACTCCGGACTAAAAAAGCACCAGGTATGGTTGAGGCTGAGCGCTACTCTGAATACAAAGATGCCATGCACATATCTTCACACTGAGAACCCAGTTTCCTACCCCCAGCCTCTCTATTAGCTCCCAATGCCAGGCTATATTAGATATCTATTGCTGCTGTAATTACCAAACAACACAGATGTATTAACTTACAGTTATGGAGGTCAGAAGTCTGAAATCAGTTTCAGATTAAACTAAAATCAAGGGGTAGGTAGGGTAGGGATAAAATCAAGGTGCTGGTAGAGCTGTGTTCCTTTTGGAGGCCTAAAGGAGACTAGTACTTTACTGCCTTTTTTAGCTTCTAGAGGCTGCCTGCATTCCTTGGCTTGTGACTTCTCATCACTCTGATTTCTGCTCTCATAGTGAGAGCTCCTTTTCTGACTCTGAACCTATTGCCTCCTTCCTGTTTGATAATATAGGTTTATCTCCTCACATCAAGATCCTTAACTCAATGGCATCTGCAAATTCCCTTTTAAGATGTAATGTAACATATTCTATAGGTTCTAAAGATTGATACATGGACATCTTTGGGGGAATCATTGATGTGCCTACCACACAAAGTATTAGAAAGATCTTCTCTGGAAAAGCTGACTCATTCCAAGAAGAAGGAACTAAAGAAACTGGCAGTAGGGGTTCCCAACGCAGACTCAGCCATCTCTCCCCACAGTGACACTTACATTGACCCTTGCATGCCTCACCAGCATTTCATCTTCAGTTCTTACATATTAGCAGCACCTGGGGAGAGCCATTAGCAGGAAAGATGGGGACCAAAATAGAGAAGGGAAACTTGGAGGAGACAGGGCCAACACACAGAGTAGAAAACATGAAAAGAAAAACCTGGAGAGAAATTATACTCATTAGAAGGGTTGGAAGATAAGTTCAGGAGATCTTTTGGCAAGTAAAGCAAAACCAAACAAACACAAAACAAAAACAAAAAAACCCCAAGGAAATGGAAAGTATGAAAGAAAAAGATAAGTTACTTGGAAGACCAAAATAGAGATGTATTATTTCTATAAACAATAGAAATTCCTGAAAGAGAAAACACAGAAACTGAATAATCAAATTATTCAAGCGTGATTCCCAGGATTGAAGAACATGACTTTCAAGACCTACTGGCCCACTCACAATGGTTGAAAACATGCACCCAAAGCTCATCGCTGTGATATTTCTCCACTCCAAGAACGCAGTGATCTTACAAGCTTCCAAAGTGGGGGAAGGCTCAGATAAGGGATGAGGAATGTGAAAGTCTCTGGATTGCTCAGTGGCAGCCATGGAATAATTTCCACCTTAGAAATGGATGTTTGAAGGCGGGAGGATGAGGCAAAGACCTTTATAGATATTCGAAGCTTCAAAACATTTTCCCTTTTATATCCTTTTTCACAAGAAGCTACTGGGATTTCTTCTCCCCAAACAAGGAAGTAAACCTGGAAAAAGGAAAAGATAGGAGACTGACAAGGGGAACCCACCAGAGGAGAGAGAAGGGCAATGCCAGAAAGGCAGCAGAGCCCAGGCATAGAGGACACCAGGCCAGACTAGAGAAGCTCAGGGGGTCACCGGAGAGTCCGCATCCTGCTTTCAGTGCCACCTGCCCAGGGAGAGGTCAGGAGCCTTCTCTGCACCAGTAGATGACTTTAAGATGAATTTTACTTCTCAAGATCCTGGCAACAGTTTTCTAGAATGAACTTGCCCGTGTGTGGCCTTTTTTCATTTTTAAGCCCTCTTGTTACTGACCTACCCAGTTTAGTTTCAGTTTCCCCTCCAGAATTCTAGGTCCCCAATGCCCCACATCTCACACATCTGACTGGGACCCTGCCTCCATGACAATGACATCCTGACCATTTGTTGCCAATTCTTTTCCCAGGGAAGGGTGGGAGGATGTTTCCTGGGTTCCGAGCCGTACCTGAGAGGCTCAGAGGGGACTGTGATGGGGATGCTTGGGGACTAGAGTTTCCCAGGCTCATTCTCCTACTTGCCAGGGAGCGACCATCCATCAGACAGCCTTTTGTTAGTGCTTCCTGGAATGGGCTCTTGTCCCTCCTCAGGATCACCCTCTATTCAGGCCTCAGCAGCCCTTGTCCTGCATTTTCCAGGCCTCTTCTTCACCCCTGTGACCCAGGGTTGTGGCAGGGGGGTGAGCAGGATGTTCATACCTGAGTTTCATGGTACACCATTATCTTTGTGTTGGTAGCTCCAAAACCAAGATCTGAAGAAGAGGCTAAGTGGCAAAGAGCCTGGCTATACCTTTGCCCTTTGACTGCCCCCTAAAAAGCACATTTGAAGACAAGAGTGGGTGACATTTGTTACAGAAGTAAACTTGAATTTACTCTAGCTTTATAAAGGGAATTATTAGCGAACATCAACCAGGTGGTGGTAGGAGCTATTATTAGTAAAAAATAGACACACTTCACTAAAGATTGTGATGTACTAAGTATAAATGGTGGACAATCACTAGTTTATTGGAAGAAGGTCAAGCACCCTTCCTCTTCTATTCTTCTATTCCACTGTGTTCCCAGAGAGACACCCATCACGTGGAGAGAGAGTGGGAATTGCAGAGTGGTATTCAGAACTAGTGCTGGTGGAAGTAAATTTCGAAGAACATTTACTACACATTTGATGCACCAGACTTTGATCTGCATGCTTTCTGATTCAATCATGGAGACTGTAACAACCAGAATTATCATTAGGAATTATAGCCACCTGTATCCTGTGCATCAGGGGCAAGGCCCTGGGTCCCCTCTCCTTTTTTGCACCTGTAAAGTGGGGAGGACAGATTCCAGCCCAGCCTACTCTGTGAGGTGAAAGAGCTTATAACCCTGCATGAACTCTAATGTGCCTCACAAGTATTTAACTTCCCAGTATCCCAAGGAGGTAGTTCAAGGATTGGAACTTCTCCAGCATTTTTCACAACACGGTTGGCAAGGGGAATGTATAGTAAGTAGAGTGTTGACTGAATGCCAGTGGTATTTTGAATCTACCAGTTATGACATGAGTTTCTTGCAGTGTAAATGTTCTCATTTAAAAAGTGCTCTATGTGCTGATACTAAAACATGAGTAGGATTGGTCTCTTCTCTTTGGCTGACCACAGCTCCCTACCAAGGATGGTACCTTATTCAGCTCAAAGTCCCCAGAGACTAATGCAGCTTGTAGAAAAGAGGAAGGGCTCCTGAGTGAATGAATGAATGAATGAGTGAATGAATAGGTTCCCTTTCATTCCCATACAGAAGATTGCCCTGGTGGTCAGGAAATTGCTAGTCACAAAGACAGAAGAATAAGCTACCTCCCAAAGTCATGATTACAAGATAAGAATTTCCCAGAATAAAAACTGGAATTACAGTCTTGAAAGGGAATAGATTAAAATATTTATGTAATTTTAAAATATGGAAATATGTTGTATTTAATTAAGATCAACAGAAGCAAATGAAAAGCTGTGTCTATATTGCCATTTCAATTCTCACCATAGTTTTTAATTAACTTACATTGCATTGGGACTCTTGGTATATTAAAGGGGCTTTTTCAAAAGGAAAGAAATCCAGAGAATTAGCCTCACAAGCCAAAAATAAACACAAATACATTTCCCACTTTACTAAATTTAAGTGATGTTTCATTAATTAAGTGCTCCAACATAGAATGACCAAGAGTGGGGTCAACACAGACCCATCCCCTACCTGCTGGTCACTAACGGGCCTTTTCATCTGACCGACATCACTGACTGTACAGCAAACAATGGCAGCATTTCACTGAGGCCTGGCAGCTGAGAGTAACTGTGCTCTGGACTGTTAGGGATGTAAATGAGGAATCGTTTTTGCCTCCACCATGTAAAGACTTTTCTACACTATGTATATTTTTGTATTACATAGCAATGAATATAATTAATATAATTAGACATTACGGCAATGAGGAGTCGCTCACTGAACCAAAGTTATTGTGTAATCTGCTTGATGTGGGGGAAACAAAATTGGACAAACTCTAAGCTCAAGGGTCTTACAGTCTAATAGTGAAAACAGATCTGGAAGTCAAAGTAAAGCAACTTAATTTGAGATTTTAAAAAAGGAAGAACAAAATGCTGAGAAGCTTAGAGGAGGAAGAGAGCAACTGATTTTCTTTTTCTTTTTCTTTTTTTTTTTTTTAATTTTATTGTTGTTATATTACATCCATCCCCTTTTTGCTCCCCTCTGTCCCCCTTCCCATCCACCCATTCCCCCCAAAGTCAATCCCACCTGTTGTCCATGTCCATGGTTCCTTTATACTAGGTTCTTGTCTAAGCTG